>OX336892.1:7595000-8053291 GCA_946959425.1 Argyrosomus regius | reverse complement strand
GAGAGTCTGCAGCACAATAAATACAGCTGGTTGTGAATACTCACGGCTCCCTCTAATGTTAGTCTGGATTTTCTGAGAAAAGGAGCAGCTCTTCTACAATCCCCAAAGTAGTTTTTTGTACAAAATACTGACCAGAATGGCCAGATTCCAAACAGATTGCATTGAGAGACGCCTACGCATGTATTTTGAGATGATGGGACATTTTATTGGATCTCACCCCTGGTGGTTCTTGATTGTCCCCCTTGTCCTCTCGACAAGTCTGGGGAGCGGATTTTATCTTCTCCGGGACAGAATGTCAAACAATATCGAAGAACAGTTCACACCTGTCGATGGACAAGCCAAGATGGAGAGGAAATACATCCAAGAAACTTTTCCAGGAAATGATTCCATGTTTTCACATTTAAGACTGAGCTCAGATGGAAATTATGCAACTCTCATAGCTACAAGTGACAGGAATATTTTGACTGTGGAGTCACTTGAGGACATCCTAGACTTGGACTTTAAAGTTAGAAGTATGCTAGTGCACTTTGACAACCAGTCATTTGAATATGTGGATGTTTGTGCTGAGGTGATGGGATCCTGCACCTCTAATGACATTTTAGATATCATTGAATACAATGCCAACAATATAGACAAAGTCAATTTGACATTTCCGTGGTATTACTCTGATTTAAGTTTTCCTTTATATTTAAGTCTGGGGAGTGTGACTTTGTACGAGGAGAGCTCAGTTGTTCAAAGTGCTAAAGCCATACAGCTCTATTACTATTTACGTGAGGACAACAGAAAAAACGGACCTTTGGTTAGAAAGCTTCATTCATTTAGTCTCAAATGCATCATCAGCTTCTATTCAGGTAAGCAGAACTCATTCAACACAGTCCAGTGTTTTCAATGATCAGCTTTTCATTCATAAAATAAGCTCTGTTAAACTTATCAACAATATTTCTAGGTGTCATACTCCACCTCCATGTCAATGCAGTGGGAATTTGAAAAATCTCCAGCTTCCGTCATCTATTTATTCTCCATCACCTATGCCATCGTCATCACATTTTCAATCATATCATGTTGGAGGTCAGTAAAACTTGAAAAGCATGAAATTTGGATGTATGGCTCTTTTTGATCTCTGATTGTCTTTTAGATTAGATAATGTGAGGACGAAGGTGTGGGTGGCATTCTGTGGGGTGCTCTCCACAGGTTTAGCAGTCCTGAGCGGTTTCGGTGCACTGTTGTTGCTGGATCAACCTTTTGTTATGACAGTTGCCTCCTGTCCTTTCATGATATTAGGTAGGTTCTCTTGAACATCCAGATTCTGTTGACATCCCACTGCCCAAGGTTGAAAATAGTCTGTAATTGTCTTCAGAAGTGTTCATGTTCACAATCTTGATACACAATGTTGATGATTTCTGATGATGTACATGATCATTTTCTTTTGATGTCACATAATTATTCCTGAATTAAACAGTTGGGGGACCAACAAAAGTAATGTAAACATCATGTGAACTGTGAGGGATCACACACCTCAGGTTCAAGGTCTGCTAATTGATTGACTCTGCTGAAAATAATAGAAACCAAAAGCTGCCTGTAACAGTAGAAAAAATCAAATGACCAAAGAATATTGACAGCTGCCTGCTTTACCTGGTAATTCAGACAACAAACATTATGCAGCAACATTAACCATTTTCAAAACTCTTTCTCCTCTGACTTTTAATCTGAAGGTATTGGACTGGATGATATGTTCATCATGATCTCTTGCTGGCAGAGGACCCCTGTTCTGGATAGCATCCCCGACCGGCTGGCTGACACCTACAAAGATGCTGCTGTCTCCATCACGATCACCACCATGACCGATGCTCTGGCTCTCTTTCTGGGCTACAACTCGCCTTTTGGTTCAGTGCAGTCCTTCTGTCTGTATGCTGGGATTTCTATTTGCTTCTGCTATTTGTACTGCATCACTTTCCTGGGAGCATGCATGGCTTTGAATGGACAGAGGGAAGCAGAGAACAAGCATTGGTTCACCTGTGCCAAAATCCCAGAAGACTTACCATCCAGGAACTCAAAGGCCTTCAGCATCTGCTGCGTTGGAGGGAGCTATGACCAAACCACTGAAAAGGAGGAAACTGAGCCCATGAGTCACTTTTTTGAGCAGTTCTATGGTCCATTTCTGACCCACAAACTGACGAAAGCATGTGTATTTCTCATTTATGCAGGCTATCTGGCTGTTAGTATCTATGGTTGTGTTATGTTAAAAGAGGGACTTGATATCAAGAATCTGGCTTTGGATGATTCCTACATAATTAATTACTACAACAGTCAAAGACAACACTTCTATGAATACAGCTGTAATGTGATGGTAGCAGTGAAGCAGCCCTTGCTTTACTGGAATGAGGAGGAACAAAAGCATCTGCATTCATGCATTTCAAATTTTGAAAGTTTGAACTTTGTCAATGGCACGTTTGCTTGGTTCATCACCTTTCGGCAATATGCAAATGCAACCAATCTCAACATAAGTTCTCAAGAGGCTTTCCAAACACATCTGCACCATTTCTTAGAACTCAACTCTATGTTCAAACAAGACATCAACTTTACCGCAGGCAATGAGATTCAAGCCTCTCGCTTTTTCGTCCAGACACTCAGCAAAACCACAATGAAGGATATGATGACTGGACTCAGGAAAACCGCAGAGGATTGTCCAGTAGAGCTCCTGGTGTACCACCCTGCCTTCATCTACTTTGACCAGTACACTGTTATTATGGACAACACAATTCAAACCATACTGGTGGCTATGATTGTAATGCTAGTCATCTCGTTCCTCTTGATACCCAATCCTCTTTGTTCCGTATGGGTGGCTTTTGCAATTTTCTCAGTCATTGTTGGTGTGACGGGGTTCATGGTGCTGTGGGGTGTAAACTTGGACTCCATTTCCATGATCAACCTGGTCATGTGCATTGGTTTTTCTGTAGATTTCTCCGCACATATTTCTTATGCTTTTGTCTCCAGCCAAAAGAGTGATGTTAATGAGAAAGCTATGGATGCTTTGGCCCATTTAGGCTACCCGATTCTGCAAGGGGCATTGTCCTCTATTTTAGGAGTGGTGGTGCTGTCCATGTCTGGGAGTTACATCTTTAGAACATTTTTCAAGATTGTGTTTCTTGTGATTACATTTGGGCTGCTCCACGGCTTAGTGTTTATTCCAGTGTTTCTGACACTGTTTGGGGCCTGTGGGAAGTGGTGCTAAAGTTGGGATGCAATTTTGTGCATTAAACTGGAATTTTAATTAATCACTCTTAAATAAAAAATAATCGAAAATGTTGCTTTAGCTATAGTGCATTTTGAATTTTTTTGTTTTCCAATCATTACATTTTTCCTTACCTTACCCTACCCTGAACTTCCTAAGTAACCTAATGGCTAACGACAACCAGTTATCGCTAGCCTAAGCATAAACTAACCTAATCCCAAACAGTAGAGGGGGACGCAACAGAAAGCACCATTCTAATTGAAGCACTATAGGGGGAACAAACTTCTGAAACAACAGGGACCTATCACAGCTGTTGACTGATACATATGTAAGGTTTGGCATTGCAAGGACAGTGCACACTGTAAAGTTGCATGGTGTACTGCTGGAGCACATCATACTGTGACTCTGTAGCCTATGAATGTTGACACACTTTTCTTTTAGCCCTGCCATCTGTCTAACTCCCATTACAAACATTAAACATTTGGGAAGCCCATTGTGCCATTGTATTTTACTCCAAAAAGTAGAAGCTAGCAAGCTAAGCTAAGTAGCAAATTTGATCAACTAAGTTACCAAGTCAAAACACACACCAAGGTTATACAGTATACTGATATGTACAGGTGTGTATTATGTCATAGTATAGTGTAGTATAGTGTTTTGTGAAAATCAGTCTTCAGTACACGAAAAAAAATGAGTTTTTATTTGGGCTTCTTATTTATTTCCGCTGCACAAACATTCACTAACCATTGCCATCACATTGTTGAGAGATTTTGTCAATCAACAGCAGAGCCATTCAATGTGTTCACAGCATAAAAGCATTACTATACACCTATATACAATGTTCCCATTCACAGTCATATATACACAACTAAACATGGATAAAAGGCCAATAAACAATATTGTCAAATTAAAGCAAAAAAAACTGCAGAAAAAGGTAACACTATGAAGTATAACATATGCTGGTGGTAATCTTGACAAGAGCCATACTTTCAGTGAAATCAATGATCCAGAATGCTAAAATATGGATTACATACACTGCTGCTGCTTGAACTGTTCACTTGAAAATTCAGACATTCAATATTTTAACAGAGGATTAACTGCTACCCATAATCTGTGTTGAAGTAAAGTCATATTTAGAATCAAGGACGTCAGCTTACAATTACGATAGTTGCAGTTTAACTTTCTTTATGCACTGAACAGCTGCTGCTCTGTGCAAAATATGTTGAAAACGAAAATTATAGAACACTAGGTTTGGGAAATCTCTCTACTTTGGACTAATGACAAAAGAGACAGCAATGGACAAACACTGAGAACTGGCTTTTAAATGTTACAACTTTAAAATCCTAGATATTCCAATACTCACTCATACTATCACTATATAAACACTTTGTATTTGTTGTATGCTTTTTGAGACTGAGCAGCAGTTTTTGATCCATTGGTACACGCAGCTTGAATGAAATAAATTACATGAAGAGTGCACAAGTGCATTTTCAAATTTGTACACTTACTCAAAGTGCTGAGACGTTATAGCTTAACTTTATACACTTCCTACTTCAAAAGGAAAAAAAAAAAAGTCGCACTTACAGTACATTCCCCCAAAAGGCCACCTTTAAAAAGAAGTCACAGAGACATATGCAGAGAGGTACAGCAGGACAGGAGAATGTTTGTGCATGATCTTCCAATCATCCCAGACGCAAAATAGTCAGCGAGCTGCTGTGACAGACTGCACAGTAGAGTAGAGCCTGACCTTGAAGATATTCTAGACCAGTATGAAAACAGACACTGGAAGACAACAGACAAGTAAGAGCTGAGATTTAGTTAGTCTCATTATTTCCCATTAACAGAACAGGAATCTATACAGACCTTCAAACTTCAACTCTTTTTACATTAACAAGGAATTCTACCCAGATGCTGTGTTTATGTTTGAGGTGCATAATTACATTCATGTATTATTTCCTCCCACCAACAATAAAGTGACCTGAGCAACATCCTTAACATTGACCTTTCAACCATTGTCACATACAATGAACCTCTGTAAAGTCCTGTGTAAGTTTCATATAACAGAACTACTGATGAGATACTGATAAAGGTGGCAGCATGGAGATATGACACTGTCCCACATGACCACTTGTCGAGAGACTTTGTGAATGCAGGCCATGACTTCTCACTCCTCTGATTCACTGCGCATGAACTGAATCCATACCTTCTTCCGTGACCCCTGAGCTTTTAAAATCTGACCCCTCCCCACGTTGCTACCCCCTGATTGTCGTTGCCCTTGCTGGTTTCATCTGGTCTCCAGGGCCTTGCCCTCCAGGACCAGTTGGATCTCCTTGGCATCCAGCGTCTCATACATGAGCAGAGCGTCTGCCAGGTTTTTGTGCTCTTTGGCGTGAGACTTCAGCAGGGCTTTGGCACGCTCATAAGACTCCTGGAGACCGCAAAGGAAAAGATGGTGAGATAAGATTTTATAAGAGTTGTTCGTTGCTCAGCCAGCCTAAAAAAAGATCACACAGACCTTCAGTAGCACCCTGACTTCATGCTCTACAGCTGCCTGTGTCTCTGGGCTCTGTGCTGTCATGTCAGTATAGGTCATCACACCTAACTGTGAGACAGGAAGGGGAAACAAAGACATAAGTGAAATGATTGCAAAACTGTAGACTGTAATGTGTATGCAGTACAAATACAAAGATATCCTTGTGTTTTTAACTCCCTTTAAAGTTAGCCTACCTTTTCACACATTCCAAATCTGGTCACCATCATCTTAGCGATCTTTGTAGCACTATCAAAGTCACTTGATGCACCTGGAGAAGAAGAAACAACAACAAATGTGTACGTATGTTACCAGCCTGCCAGCCACCTTTCTTCATGTAAGAGAATCAAGATTTTCAAAATTCACCCCCATATGTCAAAACGATTTCTGAATTACAAGCTCTTTTTTACCAGTTGTGATGTAGTCATGGCCAAATATGATCTCCTCTGCTACACGGCCGCCCATACTGACGTCCATCTGGGCTAGTAGCTGAGAGCGAGTCTCACTCCAGCGATCATTCTCTGGGAGCATGGACACCTGACAAGACACATTAAAGAGGATGAAGAAAAATGGAAAAAATGAAAGTGATGACAGTTTGTATCAGAACCAAATCTTAGTTTAGGATTCCTTACATGTCCCAGACTGGGGCCTCTGGGCATGATAGTAGCCTTGTTGATTGGCATGGCGTCTTTGGTGTAGTAAGCTACAATTGCATGTCCTGATTCATGATATGCCGTGATGAGCTTGTTCTTCTTGTCTATCTCTGCACTCCTTCTCTCAGGGCCTTGAAGAAAAGAGAGAAATAGTTGAATAATCTATTAAGAAAGAGGACGACTAAAAATCAGACAAAAAAAAAAAGACGAGATGATGAAAGTAATCCTAGTCATAATTAGTTGGCTTTTGCCGTGCTAGATGAAAACATACAGACATCCAGGATTAGTAGAAAGGAAAACATTGCAGTGGTCTTTCATTACCAACTAAGAAAGCTTCCTCATGACTCACCCATTAGAATTTTATCTTTAGCAAACTCCAGCTCCTTCAGGGTGACCATGTCTTTGCCATCAACTGCTGCCTTCAGGGCAGCCTGGTTGACCAGATTTTCCAGGTCAGCGCCAGAGAAGCCCACTGTGCCCCGGGCAATAATATTGGCCTCAATAGCTGCAGAGAAAACAAACAACAGTCAGTCCAGACCTCAGACTGGGCTAGTGTTTAAGCTAAGTGAATAGCAAAGATCCAGCCTATGATGTCAGGTTAAAAAAATAACAGTATTCTGTGCCAGTGTGGTCAGTGAGTCAGGATCACCAAACCAAAGTATACAAAAATATTGTGGCCAGATTCAGTCTTAGCAGATGTGATCACACACCTGGATCCACTTTAATCTTCTTTAAATACCAGTTGAGGATCTCTGTGCGTCCTTTCACGTCTGGTTTGGGGACAGTCACCTGCATGTCAAAGCGTCCTGGGCGGATCAGGGCACTGAAAGAGAAGATCAGTCAGCATACAAACTCATATACGCGTCGCAGCATCGAAAAGAACCCTCAGAAGTCCATTCTTTGTTATTGACGAGGAAGCTGTGAAGTGAGGGTGTAAACATGACATTTGGAAATGTGCGTTGTAAGCGCTGACATTTGCACAGGCTATAGCAAGAGACACAGAGGTAAACATACTTATCCAAAGCCTCTGGGAAGTTGGTTGCTCCAATGATGATCACACCCTCATTTGGTTTAAACCTACAAAATAAAATCACAGGGTACATGAACGTCTGTGTGGTTTTTTGAGGTTTTCTCACCACAGGACTCTAATTCATATTTTGAGCCACAATAATTCATTTACTCTTGTGTTGACCAACACTGTACTGTATCTGTAGTCGACAAACACAGGCCACACATGCATCGTAAACTATACTGCAAGGAGGACATGTCAAATTGACTTTAATCCCATTGCTTTCCTAAAATGTAAATTGAACTGATTTATAGATATTACCCATCCATCTCAGCAAGTAGTTGGTTGATAGTCTGTCTGGAGTAAGGGTGCATGGGAGACTCAATCCTCTTCCCACCTACACTGTCCAGTTCATCAATGAAGATCACGCATGGGGCATTGCCTTTAGCCTCCCCTACAAAAAAGGAAGACAAAATAGAAAAATTAAAACACGTGCACCATAATATGCAGCACAAACAGTTACATTTACTGCTTTTGCTACAGTCATGCAGCCCTTGGATTAGGAGAACTTTACATGCTTAAGTGGCTTGTAAGGAAACGGAAAGAAAAAGAATTAAATAATGAGAAAAAAAACCCACTGAAAAGGTTCCTGATGCGGCTGGCTCCCACTCCGACAAACATCTCGTCAAACTCGGACCCAGAGGCGTAGTAGAATGGCACATCTGCCTCTCCTGCCACCGCTCTGGCCAGTAAAGTCTTTCCCGTCCCCGGAGGGCCAACCAGTAGAACACCTAAAGTAAAGAGAGGCGACGAAGAGGAGATGAGCCCTGAATAGAACTGTGCAATCATCCCGCCCACAATGCACTGCGAAGGAAAGCCTTACCTTTTGGCAGCTTTCCACCCAAGACTGTGAATTTCTGTGGGTTTTTCAGGAACTCCACCACTTCCTGCAGCTCATTCTTAGCTTCTTCCACCCCTTTGACGTGCTCAAACGTCACATTTTTCATCTGGACGGGGTCCACGGCAGAGTCCAGGCCTGATGTGGTTCGGAACCGCACTATCCAAAATGGTTAGATTAAAGTTCGAAATCACACTGCATGGCTCGGTTAATGAACCCACACACACACACACAGACGTTGCGTGTTAAGTGAGAAATATTTAATAACCACATCAGAACGCATATATTAGTGCTTCAATATTGGAGGCTAGAATTAGTTATTGTCAACAAAGAGCAGAAAATGGCTCAGTTATATCAAGCTTCAGTTTTTCTTTGAAGGGTTAATGTGTGTTCAATATGCAAAGATTGATTTAGCAGGCAAACACTGAGCTCTATTATTAAAAAAGCAGCTTAAGAGGAGAAACGGAGCCTTTACCCGATATAAAAGGAGTCTTGGAGATACCGTAGAGTCCAACGAGAAGCAGCACCAGCAGGATGAGACGAGTCCTCCTGAGAGAGTCTGAGCAGTTGGAAAATTAAACATCAGTGCTGTTTAATGCTTAATAATCAGTTCAATTAGAGTGTTTGTATTAAAACCTGCCTTGCGTTCGTTGCGTCAGTGCTTGAGCTTTCAGGAAACCCTCAGCGAAGCCCCTCTTGAACGCATCCTGCTGCCCATCAGGTATGTTCCTGTTCTTCAATATGCTGTCAAGACTTTCAACTTCAATCCCCTTGTCACGTGTCAGGAAACCCTGCAGCAGCACAAGGTAAGATTCAGTCAGCACTGTATTCACACAGCACACAGAATACTACTTCACTTATCACACCTTTACTCTCAAGGTGATGACATCAGACACAGTGTGTACGCCAGAAAACCTAAGGCTTGTATTTTTAGATTCCTGGAGGCCCGTTTTGTGTTATCAGGCAATTGCAAAGGCTGCTGCTGTCAGGTACATTGGTAATACAGTTTAGTAACTGATAACAAAAGCTATCTAAATAAGAAAACACATAACACATGGATAATTGGTAGTTATAACAAATCAAGTCTCAAATCAAGAGATTCAAATTATTACAAAACTCAGAACAAAGACAGACAATAAACAAGACACTTTTATGAAAAAAAACAAAAAACAAAAGGTAGGTCATCACATGCAAAAAATGGCCCCCAGGTTTTGAGGGTAGTGATTGGTCCTTCCAATGTCTTAAGAGACTCAGGGTCTACTTTGGGAATGTTGAGAGAGCTTAAGTGGTCGAGGGCAGAAGAGTCAGTAGCATGTTCAGAAGAATATAAAGACATATAGAAGTGTTCGTTGATTCATTTGGGATCTGTCGTAAGTAGTGAGCGAGTAGTCGGCTTGCTTTGTCCTCATGCTCATAGTACGTAGATCTGGATTTCAGCAGGAGGTCCTCAACTTGAGCAGAAGCAAGAACATCATATTCTGCTTTCAATGAAAGCTGTTCCTTAAAAATATTTTCTAAATATCAGGCAATGGGGAAGTGGCACAGATATCGTCAAGCTGAGCTATCTATTGCTTCACTGCCGACAATTTTTAATTTCTAAACTTGCTTTCGTAGCTTGAAAACGAAATAATTTCCCCTCGTAAATCGGCCTTCAGAAAAAAAAAAAAAAAAAAGTGGCGCTATACCTTAGACCCCACAGCATCTGGGGTGACAGACCTCTTAATACCTTAATGTCCTTTAGGAGTTGCGCAACAAAGTTGGTCGGTCGAGGGCCCTCCGATCGCCCCGGGACCCCAATCAAACGGATGTTATTTCTCGTTAAACTCCTTTCCAGGTCCTCACATTTGTCATTCAGTAGTTTCACTTGAGCTTTCAGAGAATTCACCGTGGATAGCTCGGTGCCATTGTCATTGCACGCGTGCTCCGGCTCATGCATGGTCTGTCCATTGGCATTTAGTCGCTGTAGCAGGTTCAACTGTATTTTCTATCTGTCGCTTTACTGAAATGATCTCAGACCGAAGGTCAGAAGCCAGTTGTTGTGGAGAAATTGCTGAAGTCAAAGGTCAATGGTGAGGTCAGGAGGGAAGAAAGTGTTCGGGAGCCTCTGATGTCTTATGCTGTAATATTTATTGACGCTTGTACATCAGAAGTGCCTGAGTCGGTCTCACGTTCTGCCCAACTCATGCTGGTGGTCAGTCTTTAAACCCCTACAGATAACACCACAAATACTATACGCCCAGAAATAGTCAAAGGGAATGTATTTACCCATGTTTGTGTTACTGCCAGCACATTCTAGTCTGGAGCCACTGTTGTCTGTTTATGTTAATGAAACATCAACGGCAAGCTATCTATTATGTCTAGGAAGACAACATTAGGTTCCTTTAAACCTGGTCACCAAAATGTTGAGATAGGCTGGCACCTGCTGTCCTCAAGCAAAGCCAGATAACTACTACTGCCTAGAACCTCAAGGCCCACACGTGACCCCGTGTAACCTAAGGATAGAAAATTCCATAACACCAGTGAGTCAACTATCCCGCATATATCACCTTTCATGGAGGCGAGTATTAACTTGAGCTCGTTCCAGTCAGGAAAATTAGCATCTAGCTTTGGGTGGGGAGTCCGGGTCAGTCGAGGGCGAGGCCTCACTGTGGTCTCCTAGTGATGAATCTGTCTTCGGGCAAGTAGAGGTCATAGTCGGCTCAAAAATGCAAAAAGTGTTCCAAAGTCGAGTTTGGAGAGAATAAATGAAAGGTATCAACAAATATCTATGAATAAACGATGCTCATAATTTGAGGATAGTCACAAACTCCAGGGGCAACTGAGAAACGGTCGAACACGTCCCCTCTAGTATGTTTCTGTTTATATCTCAGTCATCAAACTACAGGCTGTTGGCTTGGCAGAACGATTGACAGTTTTTCTTTCGTTTTTCTTCCAACAGAAGACAGACCCATCTCAGTTTTTGTTTGACTAACAAAAACTGCAGATTAAAAAACCGCAGCGACGAGGCACATTTCCTGATCAAGAGCTGAATATTTTGAAAACTCAACAGGCCTTTCATTTTCCTCCAAAAAATACCCCAGTCAGATGAAAATGTTGCTGGTAAGGCTAAAAAGTTTAAAACTAGATATTTAACATGCTTATTACATACATTATGTTAAGGATGCTTAAAGTAATGAGCACATTTAACATATCCATAGCATGTGTCAGCATGTGAATATCTTTATATATGCAGTATGTACCTTCATAAAGGATGGTGTGAACCCTTCAGATTCCAGGGGGCGGTCCGAGCCTGACTGCAGTCGTCTGGTTTTGCTCCTTAAAGTTTTAAAGCCTCTGCTCTGGACCCACACTTAAAACATACAGTAAGCATATTATGTTTAACCAGATCAACAAGCTAACCACGGATAATAAAATCACATTAGTCTATAGAGTTTATAAATATCACACAAAACCAACTTGAATGTGGATCAGTAATAAACTATTACATCTCTTGCTTCAAATCCACAGTTACCTGGCCAGTGTTGTAGCTCTGTGCTGACAGTCTGAAGAGGTGAAGCGTGCTGCCAGGAAAAGCCCGGGGCTGACATGGGCATTGCACCATACGAGAAGCCTGGGAATAGAAGACAAGGTGTAATTATTAACCCTGAGATACCTTTAGGGGACAGTGGTAGCAGAGGTTTTAGTTGCTTGTATCTCATTATGAAACTTAATGCAGTCAAGCGATACACCATGATTAGTATTCTTTCTGCAGATTGTCCTGCCATGTTGTATTCATTCATGAGTGACAATAAGGAGTCGAGGCCCTTGTGAGGTTCCAATAACCTTCCAGCAATGTTAAGAGATGTCAGAAACCACAACTATGTTGACTCATTAACAGGAATCAAGAAGTCAACGATGCCATAACATGAGTTCCAGCTACAGGAACACCTATTTAAGCTGTACAAGGTACAGGTAGGATGGGCTTCATGTTTATAACAAAGGTACATTCTCACCATGCTTATTGTGGAAAAAGGAGTGTGTAGAGAGATGCGAGGTCCTCCAGGCCGTCTGTCCACCCAACGGAAGTGCTGCCTGCTGTGGACTCAAGCGTGGTAACACACGGTTCACCAGCTCATCCAGCTGCTGCGCTCCCAGGTCTGATAAGCCAAGCTCACGCAGGTTCAACATGGGCTGCATACACAAACGTTTTAGATTCCTCACAAAGTTATTCTGCATCACACTGCATACTGATACTACGGCTAAAGTTACCTCTGCGCAGTGTTCTGAGTCTGAGGCATGCTCATTGTGTTTTCTTGATGTGCTGGTGGCACTGCTGCTGCTGCTGCTGCTGCTGCTCCCCACTGAGCTCTTCATAGAGTGGAGGATGTTGATGAGGTGGCTCAGAGGTAAAGTCACCTGTGATCACATGTAAGCAATGAGTGAGTGACCGTGAAGAATTATGACCGGCATACATGTAATTGTCATCAGGCAGGGAGTTCAAAGTACATCAGCTAGCTGCTGTTACAAAGTCAACATGATTCAAATCAAACGTATAACACATCAGCATAGTTTTAAATAACATTATTATCACTTATTGCTAGAAAAGTTGTTGATTTATTAGAATATGCAAACCATGAGTGGTCAAACATGTCCACTGACGCAGTTTCCCATCTGGCAGCTAAGGACGCTCAACACAACAGCAGCTAGCTGAAACTTCGATTAACGGGCCTTTTTCATTTAGCTTCATTATCAGTCATCAGACAACAACACTGTTACGTTAATATATATTTTTTTTTACAAATCATTAAACCATAACAAAAGGTCGTCTAAGCTAAGGTTACCTTTGCTCGCTAGCAGACTCTACGGAACCAAAACAACAACAATGCTAACGTTAGCTCGGCCTAGCGTCCTTCGCTCTCTTACCTGTGGTTGGACGGTCAAAGAAAACATGTTTGACTCTGAGCGGCACTGAGAGGAGGTTAAGATACGTAAGTTACACCAGGGTCCCTGCGAGTTGAAGGTCTCTATGTGTTTCTCTTTACGTCTCTGTAGCAGGCATAGCAAGTCAAACTGCGAACTTCAGCCGGAGTCAACAGCTGAAACTAAACCGGGTGTGACGTCGGTGGTGTTGTGACACATTTTGTATCCCCGTCTATCTGTTCTCTGGCCTAACTTGGGTTCCGTTTAGGTTAGATAGTTTAAATGTGATAAATACTTACCTTCTGTTTTACAACTCATGTTCCCCACGCTGATAAGCAAGGACAACAAAGACAGCAGACAGTTAACGTCTCCTTTCCACAAGCTGTCACAGCTTTTCAGTCGTTATTCTCGACTTTGAGCATCAAAATCAAAGATCCACCACAGTGAATGTGTTTGTCCCAAGAATGTGTTTATTGCATTGTCAAAATTTGCTTCATATACTTATATACACCTGTATATTTGAAAGCACGACACCCCTGCTGGAACAGTATTCTTTATTTTCACTGTACAGTTGACAAGACACAAGGATAAATAGAAAGATTGTCCATATTTTGTATCTCACTTTTTAAAAAGTGCAATCTTTGCTACTAAAGCACTGAAGCCATACAATAAATATGCACATTTACATATAAATATTTGTTACCATGTCTATTTGGTCTAAAAAGAAATACCCCTAAAATATTTCTATATTTAGTACAATGAATATAAAATGCTGATGTCCTTAGTGATCAGAAAAAAAAAAGATTATGTGAGAAGAACATGAAAAGAAACGGAAATAAACAATGAAATATATAAAAACTAACTGCTGAAGGTCCACAGCTACTGTGTGACATGAGGTGAATTTATTTCAGTAAATGTTGACTCAGTTATGTGGATTTTGTGTACAATTTTTGGTGATCTGTGAGACTTCATGAATAAGATTACTAATGCTAAGCTAAATGTAACAAATACAAAGTGCCAGCATCTTTAATGCATAATCTTCCCTCTCTTAAACACCTAAGAAGTATCCATGAAGTCAAAATGCTACACTACATTGCAGAGTCTCCCTTTAAACACATTTCTGACCATTCATTTATCTAAGGTAGCCTTTCCATTACTACTGGTGCCTCATTAGACTCCAGCTGTGGTGGTGGTGGTGGTGGCTTGAAGAAGCCACGAAGCAACAAAAGTGCAACAATTTCATCCCAGTTTCATGTTCTTTGATTGATGCTGATGGTTTCCAGACATTTCAGGGAATTTTCCTGTGAGGAGAAAGGTGAAACAGAGTTTTAGTATTCTGTAGTACATACAGTAAGCAAACATAGGTGAATTAATGACATTAGTAGTGACATTTTGCTCACCTTCTCTTCCGCTGTAAGTAAATCTGTACAAGCCAATGGGCAATCAGAGGCCAGAGTGCAGTAAACACCACTGTGAGTGGACAGAAGTCAAAAGGCCACCAGGACGGTCTCAGGAACTATAAAAACAGAAAGTTGCATTAAAGCGGCTGTTTCCTGAGTGGTTACTACTTGGTCGAAAAAATGCATACCAAAAAAACATTTTAGTAAATTTAAAATAAAAATCTAATAACATTAGAAAATTAGAAAATATACACCTTTTGTGCTACAGGTAGGGAGTCCTCCAGCCTGGGAGAAGATGGTCTTGACTGAAAATTTAATAAGAAAATAAAAGAATCTATCAGATATAATAAATTGTCATGGAGATTATTATACATTTCAGTACACAGGTTCCTGAAGGATAATAAACGCAATGTATGTTGTTGTTTTTTTCCTTTCAAATATACGGGGGAGGAAAAATCAACAGCCTGTGTGATAGCCACAGTGAATGTGGTTTTCACGCCCCTCGTCTTTCACCTGCGATAGCGTAAGCGCCTCCAGAGCCTGCAGCCGGTCCAACACAGTGGCCATGTCATGCTGCAGCCTCAGCAGAGCTGTGGCTATTTGCTCGTTGATGTTTCCCCTGGCAGCACTGACGGGATGGCTGCTCAGTGACACACAACAGCAGGTGGCATCTACACTGACACGCCGCTGAGAGCTGCAGGTTGGCCTGGGCGATTGAGAACCTGAAAGGGAAGTCAGAATGTGACAGTTTAATGCTACAACATGCAACGTTGCTGTGAATTATCATATCTGATAGTTTTAAAGGACTAGTGTGTGGGATTTAGTGGCATCTCCTTAAAAATAGTTGTATATATATATTATGTATATTATATTCAATTTCTGGTGTATTCTGTGAATCTTACGCACTGGACCTTTAAATGCTTAAGATAATGAACCAAGTGCACATCACAGGGGAGAGGTAAATAAGGGATACAGTGTCAGCATAAATACAAGTCCCACCTCTCCCTCTTCTTGATAAGGAGCTGTTGTGTTGGCTTGTACTAATCCCTTCTTTCAAGTAGGAATCTCCCATGAGCGCTTGATCCTCTCCTGCATTCAGGGTAGTGTTGCTCTCAAACCAAAGATCCCTTTGCCTCACTGAGGTAGCTCCTGATCCAGGTGACACAGTTTTTATTGTAGACTGCCCCTTGGTAGGAAAAGAAGAGAGTCAGTCACAGATTGAATAGTAAAATCAGAACATGTTAAAATTTAAGGTTACATGAGAAAATCGATGCTGATCTCATATTTGTCTTTTAAATATGAAGCTACAGCCAGGAGACGATTTGCTTAGCTTAGGGTAAGGATTAGAAAGCGCACCTACCAGCACTTTTAAAGCTCTAAAACTCTGAAGCTAGTTTAATCTGTACAAAAACCAAAGAGTTCAAACAACAGAGGTTTATGTGTTAAAATATTTCTTGGCCGGATGCAATGATTTCTTGGGGTTGTGTTCTATAGTAAGCTTTACAGGTGCTGGTAGACGTACAGTAAGTCGTTTTTTTCCAACTGCTTCCTGTCTTTATGCTAAGCTAAGCTACATGTCTCATAGCTCTGGCTATATATTTACCATACAGACATGAGAGTGGTATTGATTTTCTCATCTAGCACTCAGAAAGAAAATGGATAAGCATATTTACTAAAATGGATAAACCAATCCTTTAATGTGGTGTACACACCTCTTCCATAGCCAGATGCTCCATTGAGTCACAGAATTCTTCGTTATCTGAGTCAGTGGATCGGTGGTTCTTCTCATGAACAGCATCATTATGATCTGAACGACGCAAAACAGAGCATGGCAACAACAATCAACATGATCGATATGGTAAGTTATATTGTTGTTCATTGTACATCTACACAATAAACATTTAGTTTGTTATATTTTTAACAATATTTTAACATGGCAATGTTTTTTAGTCCTTATTCGGCTTAAATTTCAGAATTGAATGAACTATATTTAAATACCTTTCATCTATATTTTTAAAACACCAAAGGATGAAATACCTGTGAATTTGAAAGGGGTTGTTCTTAGTGACTAACCCATAGAGTATTATCACCATAGTCTGCAGTTCCCCACAGTTATAGAGAGCATTTTGGCATCTTTAAGCTCATTGTTTTGGTTGTCTCACTCCAGTCTCACCACTCTATGGGCGTCATTTCTTGTTATCTAAAAATTACCTTCCCAGCATTAAATAATTTATTTCCATTTAGCAGATCATGAGCCAGATATTTCCCATATGAGTTGTTGGAGACCAAAACAGCTAAAACGAGAGTGGATTTTGAACTGGACGCATAACTCCAATTCTTATAGTATATGTATGTTACTTATGTTACACAAAAGGAATTCAGAGGAGCATAATCATTATCATAAACCTTATTTTGAAAACCAAATTAACAAACTAACTAATTTTGACACATGCCTGGTCAGATCCTGGGCTTTTATACATAGTGTTATACAATGATACACACACTTGCATTAACGTTTAATCTTACCATTCAGGTGTCCATTAAAGTGCATATAGGAGTTATACTGCACACTGGGCTCCATTGAACAGGCCAGTTCCTCGTCCTCCACCTCGCTGTTGAGGGAGCTGTGTGTCCCGTTGGTGAAGGAAGACATGCTGGGCTCTATGCTGCTGCTGGACCCCATGGTGTCAGACCTCCATCTCTTGTCCTCGACCATTAGGAACCTCGGATCAGGATTCCAGTCTGAGACAATACAAATGAGAGAGAGAGAGAGAGAGAGAGAGAGAGAGAGAGAGAGAGAGAGAGAGAGAGAGAGGGAGGGAGAGAGAAAGAGCGAGGAATAGAGAGAGCGAGAATGACTAAGCATTACAAAAAAGACTTTTGTCTAGCCATATCACACCCTGGACATACTTAGTACAAATTGCTTTTTCTCTTTATCTCATTGAAATACTGTTCTCATATGAATGTATTCAGATGGAAATATATCACGTTCAGTTACTTTAAATGGAATCTATGTGCATTAACTCAAGGGAGTCATATTGAAGTGTAAATTCATTCTTAAATAATAAAATACATGTGAGCTGGCTGGTCTTTAGTCACTTGTCGAATACTCTTTAAACTAAGAACAGAGAGGCAAAAATTCAGGAAAATTAAAAAAGTAGTGCATACACAGTGTCAAACAGGTCACAAATATATGAATTCATTAAAAAAAAAAAAGGCTATGTAGCATCCTAAAACACCTGAGCACTGTAGCTGTTAACAAATGTTACTCACACAGGAGTAAATTGTATATTTGTCAGGGACTATTTTCAGTAGCATACAGATACATAAAAGGTACATTAGTAAATGTTTATGGCAGCAAGATGATTTATGGGACTCATGTTCATGATAATGAGGAAACATGTCACCCAGTCCAACAGTAGTGTTGGTGTGTCTTTCGATGGTTCAGTTGGCACAGAGGAATAAGATGCTTTTAATAAGATTGTTTTGCTTTTTTAAATTTGTTTACAAAAATCTAGAATATCACCAGCCTTACCCTTTAAAATATGTAAATTATGGCTTAGCGTGTAACCCGTACAACACAGCAAATGTCACAGCACAAAACAGCTAACAACTGCAACGACAGATGGTACCTTTTTCCTCTTTATCATCCTCCTCCTCGTCTTCATCGTCCGTATTGTCTTCTTCATCCCCATTATCCTCGTCCTCACTTTTCCAATCACTACTTTCCTCTTTTATCTCGATTTCACTATATTCTTTGCTTCCCTCTGCCTCCTGACTACTGACACTTAAGCCATGAACACTGCTGTCTCTGTCATTCTCTTGCAGGTTTTGTATATCATCCCACAGATCCCCATAGCCTGAACAGTGAGGGAAACACTCTTGATTAACTTTTTAACAAAGTATATATTGCACAAAGCAAAGACGTACACAGGACATGTTGCGTTTCACAGCTTCTACACACTACATCTATACTACAAAGTGCATATAATAAGCCAGCAACCAACACACTGACTAATAACTACAGCACAAACACAACACATTACACAAGACACAATCTAATTTCTAAAAGTCTGTCTTTTGTCAGTCAAGTGAAACAGCAATGAAAGCAACTTAATTACATTGAAATAAGCTTGTACACTGTGGGACCAATCTATCAGCTCTACAGCTACTACAGACACCAAAGACTTGCCTTCCATTGTTGGTTTGTAAAAGGGTTTGAGCAGCTCATCTAGTGGTAAAATCACATGTAAGACAGGCTCAGTATTCCAAAAAAATCTCATCCATGTGACTAAGAAAGAGAGCGGTACTGCATCCCACTTGAGCAGCAGTGCCATCCTTTGATGTGCCTTAAAGTGTGGAGTTATTACGGCACCGCTGATCTTGTACAATACCTGAATGTTGTGCGAAAGGCCTGGTAAAAGGTTTTCTGTCCACCTCATTTTCTTCAGCTTCAGCTTCATCTCCTTCTCCGTCTACCACTGTGTAGAAGTTGTCAAGCGTCTGTACCAGGTCAGACACTTCATCTGAGATTGGGATGGTCTCCAAAATCTGACAAGACATATACATAATAAAGTTTGGGTTAAAAGGGATTGAATATACATTATTTGTAAGAATACAAACACTTTTTGTAGAAATAGCTTTGGTAAGACTCCAGAAAAGTCAGCAGAAAACTGAAAAAGTTAATTTGATTTAATTATAGTATATAGTACAGGCTGACTGATTTATTTGTCGGACCAGTTAATTAAAGTTGATTAAAAACAACAGGTAAATGGAGGAACTCAATGCAACATGGGGGCAATGAGGTGAAAAATTAATAACATTTGCAAAAGCAGTCTTTGCTGTTAAAAGGTTTTATTTCTGTTTAATAAATGTCTCACACGTTTACTAACTGTTTATTATTCTGTATGCTGCTTCTATTCGGCTTTAGTTTTCCCTGAAAGGACTTACCAGCTGGATGTCCTCAACATAATTCTTCATGGCTTCCTCCTTTGTCATATTTCCCAAAGAGCTCCATGCATCCCTGGCAACACAAAGTCTTACTTTAACACTTGAGCTCTGAGAAGAGAAGTGAACACTGAATAACTGCACAGTTACAGTGGTATTAAGTGGTGTAGAAATCTCCCCAAACATAATCAGTTCTGTATTATTGCAGGATTATCCGCTGGGTTTACCTGCAGTATTGTGTGCAGTAATATTTGGCTATTATTAAATTAAGTCATGGATTTGGATATGGTGTAGGCGTGTGACGTAACTGTGCCTTTGTTCCAGGCTCTGAATAGACATGGGTGAGTATGGATAGCATATTTTTTCAAGTTTTGTCTCCTGTGTTGCCATAACACTGAATTCAGTTGGGGAATACTTACCATTTAGCTTTGCCATGAGAATCCCAGAAGCCGGCTGGTCTGGGGATATTGCAGGGCCCCATGGTGGCCTGCTTGTAGTAACTGTAGAACATCAGCATCATGTCATCAGATGGCTGGAACGGACCTAAGAAATAAAGGAATATAATTACAAAGGGAAAAAACATACAGGAGCAGGACAGCTTGAAGATGTAATAAAAGCGTGAACTGTTATGCTGAGGTACATGTGAGCTACATGAGTTGTTGTTAGACTTGATAAATGAGTGATTTGGTTAATGAGCTCTTATCCTTACAGCAGCTTATTAACTGAGAGCCAGCCAAGAGTGACAGCTCTTAAATGCTCTGCATGTAGGTCAATCACCAAGAGTGTTTACACACCAACAAGCACAGACTTCTTTCCATAATGAACATTTAAGTCCAATCATTTCTATTCATAGACTACAGGGTGGAGTAGAATTATAAAGTTATCAACCTTCTTCAGGCAAACTCCGGATCACTTTAACTGCAGCAGCAAATTTCGCCTCCAGGCTGTGTCTGTCCTCCTCCTGCGCCATGCTGAGTCCCATCGAGGATGACATGAAGGAGTCCTCACCTCTTCAACAAGAACATGAAACAGTTAATGGAAAAATCGAGGCAGTTCACAAAGTGTTCAGTGAGGAACACATTTATTCATCCCTGCAGCTAGTTGTCTTATCTAAGGATGCAGACAGCTTCCTCTTTATTCTAGGAGATTTGGGTCTATTTAATAAGCCCTCGTCTGCTTAGCCCTAACAAGACTATATTCCCTTAACAGAAACGTTTCCCTCTATAGCTGATCTGTTAGAAACTTACCATAAAGTTCATATTCGCCGGTGCAATAATTATTTCATTAGCCCGGTGTCTGTGTGCAATATGCAGCAGAAAGCCAATCTCGAGTCCGGTCAAGGATGAGCCAAACAGTCAACGGTAGCTCATTAAACATGTCTGGGAAATGTAGTTTTTGTTGGGCAAAACCTCGGCAAATGGTGGAGTAAGACTCAGCGCGTACACCTTCATATCCCACAAACCCCTCACAGTGGGTATTTAAACCGCGGCGAACTATGGGAAATGTAGTGTGATTAGTGATGCAAAGTATTTATGTGGGCCACTGCCTTCCAGTTGCTATCATCACTACGGCTTGTGCATCTATTGTGTTGATGAGTCATTTAGAGTATAGGCTTTAAATATTATGGAATATCTGTTATTTTACAATATTTCTATGTTAGATATTCAATTCATATTTAGTAATGATTGCTGTTAAGGTGACGAATATGATGTTAATGTTGATGATAGTTAATTTGTTTAGCTGTAAAATGTATCCTCACCTTTATCTGCGTGTGATTTGTGCACTTTAATGATGTGATTTTATATTTTAATTAAATTAATTTATGTGCATTTTTGTGTTGTCTTTCAGGGAAAAAGAAACAAAAGGAGGAAGAAATGTATATACATATATAACATATATAAATAGGAATAGTCTGTATTCAACGTAATTATTAATATTACTATTAATATTATCACTATTAATTATTATTTTATGGCGCAGAAACAGAAACACAATCTATTTTTATTGTTTTTATTACTGCTATTATCAATAATATTATTATTGCTAATATTATTGTAAGGAATTTTATATTATGATCTTAAACGTCATCACAGGCAAATATCATTGGTCCACTGCTCTTCTCCCTCGACCTCTCAGCCAATCACCGGCCGTCGTTTATTACGTAGCTGCCATTTGTCACGGGCTGTTGTGAATCGGAGGCCAGCGGCCCCACAATGCCAGGCGGGGGAGCCCCTCTCTCAGCAACACGGCACAGCATCACCGCCTCGCCTCAGTGAAAAGGACAGAGAGGAGAGAAATGCAAAGGGATGTAAGATGGCAGAGCTACAAATGCTATTAGAGGAGGAAATCCCTGCCGGTAAAAGAGCTCTTGTGGAAAGCTACCAGAACCTGTCCCGGGTTGCGGAATACTGTGAAAACAATTATGTTCAGGTAAGAGCTCCCTAACTGCCGTTAAATTCGGTGAATTTGTCCGTTATCTCCGTCGTGTCTGCGGTGCCGTAGTAGAAGTGAGTGAAACCACAGGGACAGGAAATGCTGGTCGCATCGAAAGGGATCCTTAAACCGCTAGCTTACACCGAGTGGCCTTTTCTCCCGGTGAAATGATTTGGAGGCGGCCCGGTGCCGTGTATGTCAGGCATGGCTGTATTTCGTCATTTTCTGGTTCTGGCCGGTTTACCGGAGCCTCGTTTACCCTCGTTTAAAGGCGATACTCGATGTGTAGAGAGCTGCTGGGGGGTTTAGAGGGTGTGTCGTTGTTATGACCAAGTGGTTTGTCACTGATAGGTGACACAATATAATATCGGCCCCTATTTTTTTAAAATACATTTTTACATTAGCCTTAAATATATATTTTTTATATGACTTAAATCAAAGAGGCGCCACACGTTTGGGCCACGTAACAGTGTTTAAAGGGGTAAAAATGGCAAATGAAATCTATAAAGAGATTTTACTCATCTAAAATGTAAAAGCTAACATTAGCAAAGTGCTTAGGAATATTTTGTGCATGTTATATTAATAACTTGTGAAATACCAATAAACGCTTAGTCACTATAAACTCACTATAACTGTGTCATATTGAGTTAAAACACCCGACTCACCAGGACTGTCATAATGATTTTAAATGAGGTATTTAGTCTTTCCTATTAGCCATTAAGGCTCCGAGCATCTCTCATCCACGAGGTTGCTTATTAATGGATACCATTATGTAGGCCAAGTCCTTAAAGACTTACAGGGAAAAACACAAGTCATGTAAGGCTGTAGATGTGTGGTCAAGCTAAGCATGATGCAGGTATCATGTGTCCGCTCCAGTGCTTCAAACATGGCATCAGAGCATGTCCATGGATCATTTGCTTGTAGTCAAATGCACAGTGCAGGTTATTGTAAGGTGTGTCTGCATGTTTTTGCATCTACAGACTGAATGTGAAATCAGTGCAGAAGCAGTGGTTCACAAGTTTTACTGACCATTTTATTGTTTTCACTAAAGAGATTACCATTTGTGCAATGCATTGTCTCCCACAGACAAAATCACAATGATCCATGGTCCTATTTGTATAAAATATGAAAACATTGTGGGGATTTCTAACCTGGTGACAGACTACTCAGTAAATGTGGGCGAGAGTGTGTGTGAGCTCCCAACGAAGACCATCACTAGGTTGATCTTGGTCTGGTATGAATAGCGTAGTACAGCACACACCAGAAGCCTCACTGTGCCACAGCATGTTTTTTTTTTGTCTTTTTTGACTGTGGTGCTGAGAGAGCCCACAGTTATGCTGTAATAACACGTCAGATGATCACTTTGCCCTGTTTGTCACCCGAAATGCAATGTAGGTTACACTGCTTGAATGCACAATTACATTTTGACAAGCACACGCTGGAGTGTGCTCACCCCAATATTAATATTCAGAAAGCTATCTGAGGATTTTGCTCGGGGATGTTTAAATGTCATTTGTTGTCTTGTGTGGACACTAAAGGATGATTTTGGCAGACTAAATCTTGTTAGGAACAATCTGGCAAGGATAGGAATTGTACCTCCTGAACCCTAACTCCACATTTTGTTCATATTTTTAAGATGCTCATGAATAATCAGTTTGAAAGTCATCCTACAGGAAATGAAAAACCACACACGTGAGATGCAGATTCTGAATTTGACATGTGACTGGTGTGTCCTGCACATACCAGTTGATCAATAAAAAACACCCTGACATGTGATGGAAATGTTGTTGTGCCATACTGCATGAAGCATGGTTGGAAATCATAGCTTCTTAAATCAATGTCCATTCTTATGGTCACAACATGTTTGCATCATATTACCTCTTTCTGTAACCCAACATGTTATATAACCAATAATTATACTGTCATTTTCTTTTTGAATGAGTCACATGATGTAATGCCCAGAATGCACTGTGATTATTTTTTTCATAATAGCTTGCATCATTCAAATAAGATTTATTACCTCCATTGTTGTTGGATCCATTTATGTGTAGCCGTATGAGACAAAGACAATGATGAATACTTTCATGCACAATAGCCCAAGACATTTGAACCGCCATTTAAGTCATAGAAGATTTGTCAGGTTTAAGTGCCATCAAAATATCCAATTATAAGCACACGGAGAGCTCTTTATGCTTTGAGAAAATTAAGTGATGCAGTTTATAGCATACCATATTATCCACAAATGCTTAGGCTCCTTTTTGAAGGCATTTATGAGAAGTGGATGCAGGATGCTTTTCACCCCCTTCAGTGCTGCTTTTCAGAGTCATGTAATGTACTTCCATTTTCTACTGCAGTTACTGCCTGAAATATAAAGATGCAGCTTCTCCTGAATAACGATTTCTTCAGGGACATTAGCTCGAATCCTGCATGCATCTACTGTAAACACATTTGACAAACACAACAGGGAATTAAGAGTAAAGAGGCTGTGCAGGCCAAATAGCTTGTGTGTAGTAACTCTGGTTGTTTCTGTATTCTGAATACATTTCTGAATTTAGGTTATTGCTCTCAGTGGCTAACCAAATAAAATATTTTTAGTCACATACTGTCGTAGAGGTCTAATAGCCTAATACCTGCTGCTCTTGATGTAACATAGATCCGTGTAATCCTCTGAGGAAAACAGTTTATAAATGCAGTTTTTGTATTTCACAATACCAATAACAAAACTGCGTGAAACACAATACTGGTGTGTAAATCTACTCTGTGGTGCTGGAAAAGAAATAGTTTTATTCTTAGAAGAGATATTTGAAAAACTTGTCACCTACAGAATGATTGATGGCATGAAAGCAGCTTTGTTACTACCTTTCTTAGCTTTGTGTGCTAAAATAGCAACTCTTTGGATGATATCAAAGCTGTTTTGGGCCTTTACTACTATCTGTTTGTAGACAGGTCTTAGTTTGTAAAATGCTTGATCATAAAATACTTTCTTCATTTTGGTCCAGCATGTAGTTTGCATATCTAATCCACAAAGTGCCTATCAATATCTTTGGGTGTCACTTTTTTGAACAGACCAGTTGGTATCAGTGTTACTTTTTTTTTTAAATTTTTCCTTCCGTCTGAAGGATGTGTGAACAAACGGGTGCTAGATAAAAGCTCATGAATCTACTTAATATTTGCCTGATGTTGACCCTGACAAATTCGCCTCGCGGGGCAGCTCACATGATACCCCTCTGACTCATGGCTGTTTCTTTCATGACTCATGAGGTTAGTGATATGTCAGACCTGGTGTTCAGTACGATATGGCACCTAGAAGTTGATTTATTTTAGCGCATTGTTAAGGTTGAGTCTGATGCTTAACAAAAAAGAAAATCCAAGTGGAGCCCCTACAAAATGTTTTGTAAGTTGAATATGAAACATAATATCTCAAAGCAGGAGAAAGTGAGTAAGATAGTGAGAGATCCATTATGAATGGTGCATATTAGGGATATGTAGGCTATTATTGCCATGGGTTTTCTATGCAGGATATTTTCAGACTTCTTTTAATTAGTTTGATACCGAGTCTTAACCTCTCTTTAAATCCCAGTTCACACGTTTTCCTCTTCAGTCTTCCTCTCATTAATTCATTACACTGTTAAAGATAAGTGTATATCTGCATATGTCTAATGTTATTGTCTGAGTTTTTTGTATTTTCTTTTTCTTTCTTTGTGTGTTCGTGTCTCATGAGAATAGTAAAATGTGCAAGGTGTTTCAATAGTCTGTGCATGTCCTTGGAAACACAAGTCAGCGTTTTCCAAGCTCAGGTATGGGGACCAGTTCCTGTGTCTGTGATAATGCTGAGTAAGCCAGCAGTGTATTCTCCTCTGACTCTTGTGTTTTACAAACTGGCAGTCAATGATCTGCGTGGGACGGGCCAACCTGCAGGTCCCGCCAGACATCTGCAACAGATATTGGTGCTGCAGGTGGCTCGCGAGGCAGCAGGTGGTCCTGTTGAAAAGTGGTGTCATGGTGCAAGATGTTAGCCTCCTGCTACCACACACGCACACACACATACAAAATTGTTGTTTGGTAACAGCTGCTAAATCATAGCTGATGCCTTTGTGGCACTGACGCAGCATTTATAGGGTTCTAGATTATAGCTGTAAGAGTAAGCACAAAATAATCATAGTGACTGAACAGTTTAAGACACAGCAACAGATTAAACATGACACCCTTCACTTTCTCTGTGAGAGTTAGATGAGTAAACTGATAGCATTCACCATCTGTCCATTACATGTGAAACTAGAGATGAGAAATTATTAGCTCATCTAACATAAAGGCAGGAAACGGGGAAACAGGTAGCATGTTTCAGATCAGCATGTAACTTCCTGTAAGACTCACTTACTTACATTTACATTTCTGTTTATGAAACATCTCCTAGCAAGCTGCAACGTGTTAATAAGCGAGCGTTAGAGGTTCTGATAAGTAAGAATATTTTTTAACTTTGGAGAGAACCAAGTTAGTTTATATGCTAAGCTATGTTCTGGCGTCTAGCTTCATACTTAATGCAAAGAAATGAGAACGATATTGATCTACTCATTTAACTCTCAGCAAGAAAGTGAATAAGCTTATTATACATATAAAATAATGTATTGTGTCTCTGGAGCATCTATGGCTGGTCCAGAACGATGCTGTAAGACTGTTGAACAGGTCCAGAAGAACAACTCATGTCACACCCATCTTATCTGCTCTACGTTGGCTTCCCATCCAGTCCAGGATTCATTTTAAGGTTCTTGTTGTCACTTAGATCCTCTGACCAGGGCTCACTGGTTGTTCCTCACGGCTCACAGCTGAAAACAAATAGTGGTCGTGCTTTTGAAGTGGTGGCTCCAACACTGTGCAACACTTCCTGTAGACTTAAAGAGCAGCTCAAAAGCCTGTGATTCAAACTGACCTTCCTCTCACCAGCTTGTTTTCATGTTCTCTCATTGTTTACGTTTTATTGTTTGTTTGCTCTTGTGAGCTATATGTGATATTTATATTGGGATATATTTATAACTATTATTTTTCATGCCTCAACATTTCTCGATTAGGCAGTGATTTCTTTTGTATGTGTTGAATGAAAATCTTAGCTGCTCTGTAACTGCAAGATGTCATTGGATTGTTTAGTTCTAATCGTGTGGTAGTACAGAGTTACAACTCTTTACAACTTTTTTTTTAAAGGTCAGCTCCGTGCTCCATGAGGCTTTATGAATAACTCAAGGCATACTTTGACGTCGGATGTGGAACAGCTTGTTTGACTATTTCATAAGTGTGAATTGAGCAACTTTGTGTGTTTTGTTGCACACAAACGATGACAACTTGTGGTAGGCATTTGTCAATCTTGACATTGTACACACTGATTGAGAAATTTATTCATGAAATAGAATCATTTATATTGAAACTAGTTGAAATCCGGCTTCCAGTTTCCAGCCAAAGACTGGTAGTCCCCTACTGGTTCTGGTACTGGTTCTAGTGACTTCATTGTCCCTGTTTTTCTTTCCAAACTATAAATATGTCTATTCAGTCCCTTCGCTATTTAAAGGCATCCAGAAACAGATGGTTTGCGCAGCCGGGTGGAGATTTGGGATCCTAAGAAATGTCTTGGCATTCTTGCTCACTGGTCTCAACTCCCACCATGCACCTGTCCCATGTCGTCCGTCGGAGTTATTCGGAAGTTATTGTTGCCCAATTCCAGGCTGCTTTGCATCCACAAAGAGGTTCCCTTTGCGGATCATAAACTCTTGTTTACCAACCTTCAGCTCTTAAAACGGTTGAGAACGAATGGTCCTGTCAAACAGAGCTCCCTCGCTGCAGAAAGCTGCCCTCTCTCTCGCCGCTCATACAACTGACAGGAGAGTAACAATGAGAGTGCAGCATTTCCGCTTAAGCTTATACCTTATTTCTCTCTGGCAACTCCTCCATTTCATTCACACATACATCCTTCCACTTATTGTTCTGACTTATGTTGTCTCCTCCTCTTTGTCCCTCCTTCCTCTCTCTGCCAGGCTCAAGACAAGAAGAAGGCCCTGGAAGAGACCAAGGCCTACACCACCCAGTCTCTGGCCAGCGTGGCCTACCAGATCAATGCCTTAGCTAACAATGTGCTGCAGCTGCTGGACATCCAGGCCTCACAACTACGACGCATGGAGTCCTCCATCAACCACATCTCCCAGGTACACACCACAGCCCGGCAAGATACACATACAAACACTTCATACAACCATAAATGTATTTATGTAAATATATAATCGCCAGGGCCTTTATTTATCTAACCTACAGACAGAACAAAGCCGTCGTTTTAAACAGGCCTATATTAGGTTATGTATCATATTTTAGTCAGATATTTCCATTTTTTTCTGATCTACTTCTCTTTTAATTTGCTGTTGATGCTGTTTGACATTAATACAAACTCAAAACTCCTTAAATGTTTACCTGTTATCTTATACGGTGATACATTTCCACTGCAGTCACGTCTGACTCATCACCAGTTTTTAAATACTGAAATACAGAAATACTGTTTTCATTGACTAATTATTTCTACTTTGCTCTTTTTGTCGACGCTAAACTGCTGTCAGTGAAACTCAACATTTCCTGCACAGATGTTTCAGAATATAAGAAGCCCGACCACTCACAGGTCACAATCCCTCCTGTTAACAGCAGGCTTTAAAATGTGAAACATTTGCAGGAAGACATGAGTTGCATTGACAGTGGTTAAATAGTGATTTTAAAAGAAAGACAAAGTAGTTGTTGTCTGACGCTGTTGTACATTGTCCTGGACGTGGCCTTTTTTAGTGACTGACTGAATAGTGACTTTCGTTGACAAACTGTTGCTATCTTCTATATCCTATAGAGAAATATTGGTGGATCAAACTGTGGCTTTGAGGATTTTCATCTGAAGATTAAACTTCAAGTACAATAAAGTCCAAACCCGCTGGTATTATTCTGTGCCATAACGCACAGTGACATTTTAAAGACAGGCAGATACAGCAGGGTCATGGATCATGCTGGAGCTGCCAAACCCTCTACAGCCCCTCTTCAGTCCCTCTTGCTTCATCAGCAGTCCTATCTCTCTGTGCGCTTCATGCGGCCACCCTGCCTGTCAGCCAGTGAATGTCCCCCATCGCCTCCCTGTGTGCTTCATTAAGCCTGTCAGGGATGAAGTGAAATCCCGACGCCAGCTCTTTCGCCTGGTTAGCATTTTCAGCTCCCGCTGTACTCCACAGGCCCTGTGTCCACCCTAAGTCAACCAAGCTGACGTAATGAAGGCTTTATGAAGGGCAATCCAATGTCCAATAGACCCGAGAGCATAAAAATATAACAAAGGTACTATCATATGAAGATCCATGTCCCAGAATGTAGCTGTCTCGAAGTAGATATCTCAGGCACTGATGGTTTGGAACAACATCAAATAGTTTGAATCTAGATTAAAGTTCATTTATTTTACACACATCTCGTACAGGTATGTCCCCAGGGCTTTGATTCAGTATTCTAGCGATGATGTAGCCAAGAAATTAAATTTTAACTTGTGCCAAGTGTTTATCTCGACTTGAAAGAGTTAAAAAGGGATTAGAAGAGAAGGTAGCCAAATATGTTTGCCAAATCCAAGTCCCATGTCTGCGAGATTTAAAAGCCCACAGCAGAGGATACACAAAAAATGCTGCTACCTAAATGCAAAACAACAGCGTGTTTAATCAAGGCAGGGCTGGTGAAGCCCATTTCTGCTCAGTTAAATTGAATGTTTGCGCCTAAATATGTGTGAGCTTTCAGTTATGGCGTCTTAACCCAACCCAGAGATTCTGTCGTGATCCAAAACATAAGTGAGTCTCCTCACTCGTCTTTTTCATTTCCTTGAGTCCTGCTGTTTGCTTTCTGATTCATCTGTTCCTTTTTTCTCAGTTGTCATCAGTTCAAGGTGCCGAGTGCATAATGTACCTACAGTTACATCAAAAACTAATAATGACACATATATGGCACTTTCGAGGTTTCATTCATAACTCCAGAATAGTGTGTCCACTGTAGAAGTGTCTGAATTTGCAGGCTTGTTACCGAGCCACACATGAGATCACCAATGTATGAACTCACACACATCTGCTGACACGCCTTGCAATCTCAATGCAGACTACATCATCATATTTTCCTCTTGCCAACGACACTTCAAGAGTAAAACAAATGTACAACTCAGTTCGACCGCACTGTAGAGACTAATCATTTGCTAAAATAGAGATTTATTAGGCTGAAACTACTATCTAGATCCAGCAGTGAAAATCACAGCTGTACCATCTGCTCTTAGAAACACACTGCAGACAGCCAGATGTTTATTAGAGTAAAGAGATTACAAAAGAAAATCAGATAGAGCGAGCACAGGAAGGGCAGACAGACGCCTGTCGACATTGTTTTGGTAACTGTAGTTATGTATATAGATGTTTCATGAAGAACTTTTTTTCATAGTGTATACAGGAAATGAAGCTGACAGGGTCCTTCACCTACAGATGTGGGAATGCTTGTTGCCTGCTGCTTCAGTTTTGATGGCTCATTAATGGTATCACAGTATAGACAGGAGATGGGCTGTGACAGCATTTGTTGTTTAGTACAGTGGCATTTTCTCAGCACCATCTCAGCACTTACTTTCGTCATCTGGTTTTACAAATTTCCTCTCTCTATCTTGTCCATCTTTAGCTGTTTGTGCCTCTTTGTTCCTCTGAGTTCTGCTCTCACTTTCTCTAATCTGCACTCCACCTCTACCCGCCTATCACTGACAGGAAATAGGCGGATCTCTCTTACTTCCCAAATGAAGTTGGGCGTGTCGCTTCAGTTTCCTCTCCTAAAAAAAGAGAGCCCAGCGTGCTCTCTATATATATCTCTCTCACATGTAGAATGCAGACTTCACGTCAGTCGCAGGGAGAGGTTTTCACAGCAGGAGGGAGCGCCATTCACGGGTTAGCTTCACAACACCGATCAGTTGGACTCTTCATCTCAAGCACGAGAGAGAAAGAGAGAGAGCCGGTCGCAGCAGTGGAGCTGTCAGGTCGACTGGATGAGATGTCTGAGTGGAGATTGATGTGTGACCTTGTTGCTGTGTGGGTCTCGTACACACATCTACTATGCACACACACACACAGACACACATATGTGTATAATTAGTCTCTTTTACTAGTATGCACCAATGCAGAGAGAGCAACATTATTTACAACCCGTCAGCACTCTTCTCCCGAGTGTGACCTCGTATTCCAAAGATGAAGCCGTCCATCCTCCCTCATTCTTCGTCTCCATGTTACGTTCAGATTTCCCTCCCTCCTTTCATCCCTCACTCCTTCCAGGTTCATCTATCATTCATAAATTGAAGGCACGTCCGTATGGCTCCCGCTGTGAATGGATGCTGTGAGCGATGATGACTGTAATCGCAGAAGAGATGGAGGTCACTGGTATTTCCAATTACTCCTGGTGCGAGGGCTTAAAGGGGAGCTACGTCAAATAGGCCCCAGGGTGTAGGCCGAATAATGGGTCAGTGGGAGTTCAAAGACTGAACGCAGAGTGTGTGTATAAGCAGCGGGAGGCCTGGGGATTTAAAAACCACAGAGGAATCAACTGGCTGAAGTTCAAAAAACGTGATTACCTTTTCTATATGAATACATGTTCATTTTGCTGCTTTCTATCGATAATACACAAACAATTAGCTAATTTGACAAAACATGGGCTGAAAGGGTCAAGAGTGTAGCAGGTAATGAGTACAGATCTTTGTGCACAGGCAACAATTGTTTTTGCAAAATTGTGGCACTCAAATCATCACTGGATCTCAAATAATAGTAAATATGCTTAAATAGAAAGACTGACGGCATGAAATAAGAAGAAGAGGATGAGGCTTCAAATAAGGGACACCACAGGTGTTTTTAGTTAAAGCATGGCCATGTTGTTCCTGCTGCAGCCATCTGATCACTTCAAGACTGGTTCTAGAAAATTTTAGAAATACTTTGCTGTGGTTTTGCATTGTTTTGCTGCTGTCATGAAAATCAAACACTTCTTGGAGGAATTTCTAATAAAATCCCTTCAGGGAAGAGAAAGGAAGGGAGGTGATTATGCCCCCTGAGCTCCTGGGAGGCTTTTAACGTAAAAACAGATGGACAAAGTGTCAGGTTTGCTTCAAAAGCAAATTACTGTAACAGGCACTGCAGAATAAAATATGATCCAGTGTCTTTAAAGGGGAAATCAGAATCACATTGTCTCTAATAATCTGTCTAAAATAAAGGCAACTTTTGAGTGAAGAGAAGACATTTTAAGAATTTGTTGTTCCCCACCACTCATGTCCTCCTTCTTTTTCTCTCTCCTGCAGACGGTGGACATTCATAAGGAGAAAGTGGCACGTCGAGAGATCGGCATCCTAACCACAAATAAGAACACCTCTCGCACCCACAAGATCATCGCCCCGGGCAACATGGAGCGGCCGGTGCGCTACATTCGAAAGCCCATCGACTACACACTGCTGGATGATGTGGGACACGGCGTCAAAGTAAGAAGGAGTTTGGTCATTATGTCAGAATCAATCCATCATAGTTTGTTTCAGTGTAAACAAAGCTTAAAGATTTTAGTTCATCTCAGTGCGTTTATTTACTTATTATCAAGAGCTTTAAAGTCATTACTTTAACACATCATCTTGATTTTCAGTGTTAATCAATTCTGCTAGACAGGAAAACAAACGCACTTCACACCTGACACCTTCACGGGAACAAAGTGACAATCTTCTTTCATAATTCACTTACACACATCACATCACACTCACACTCACACTGCAAGCCGATCAATACACTGCCCTTTTAGTTAATTAAATACAGAAACATGGAACGTGACAAGCACTCGTCCAAGAACAAGATGCTAGCTTGGTGGCTGACTGGAGCTTAAAGAGCTTTGCTCGTCAGAGATTTTGTTCATGCCCAGTAACAACTTCCTCAGCTGGATGTTATTGGAAGAGTGTGTGTTTGCGTGTATGTGAGTGCGAGCAAGAGAGAGAGAGACATCTTGGCCGAGTGCTGCTCACTCCATCCCCTATTGAACTGTGGGAAAATATTCTTTCAGCCCCTTTTCCGGCTCATTCTTCAATTTTTTATTCTCTCTCCACATGAACCGGCTCCCTTCTCTTCTTCTTCTTCTTCTTCTTCTTCCTCTTTTTTATAACATTTGTGTGCGCACACAGTTGTGTGCATTGATTGCTGGTGTCACACATTTCCGCAGCGCGTTTTGAGTCGGCCTCTTCATCCCTGTCTGCCTCTGTCGAGATAGTGGCCGTCCGCTGATTTTCAAACATCCGCTGATTCAAATTCAAAAGCTAGTGTTTCCTCCACTGAGTGCTGGCTCACTCTGAGACAGATTTGGCACGGCGCACCATGCAAATGAAGCATCATTCATGGCTGCTGCAAATGATGGATTTCTGGAGAAATCAATGCGGATCGGTATAGATGCTAAAAAATGTGCAACCTTTTTTTCCCCCTGTTCAAATATACCTGCAAAGTACAAGCAGTTTATGCTGCCAGCACTTAAAAAAGCATGACTCAGACATCTGCAAAATGACATGTGGGGAGCACCTTTAATTCAGTTATGGTTTAGTTCAGTTTTAATAAAAGATAGATTATTATTTTAGCAAGGAGAAAAGCTCCTGGGGGTTGAAGACTCCGTGGTTACTGGTTCATTTTGAATTCTCTGTTATTTCTCTGTCTGACTGTGTGTGTGTGTGTGTGTGTGTGTGTGTGTGTGTGTGTGTGTGTGTGTGTGTGTGTGTGTGGCAGCTACATTTTCATTCATGGATGTACATTTGTCTGGCTCGGTGTAGACAGAAATGTATATCTCATTTCATATTTCTCCACCAGAACATTTTCTGTCTCACACACACATTTGTGAATAATTCAAAAGGATTGATAACATTTCATACACTCTCCTGCAACAGACACTAGATAGACCTGCACAGTGTTCTGGAAAGTGTATTAATGCACATGTGTGGGTGTGTTTGTGTGTGCGTGATGTGTTCATACTGTGTGGGAAATCGCAGCTTATTGGCACTCCATCCACTCCAGCCTATTTGCTCCTGGCTGTGGTGGATTCCCTTGAGCGTTAAGGGCGTGATCACCACCCCTCTGCCTTTCATCCACATAAGCAGGCAAACTCAAGACTTGAGCAATGGAAAGACCCATTCACACATTTACGGATGACTGTGCTCACTCCTCCACCATAACAGCCTTTATTGGCATTACTGCCAGTTACCGGGGTGACAGATAGTTTCAGCCACAGTGCAGCTACTCCGACGCTCCGAACACCTCCCCGCTGTTATTTATGACCGTTGTGTTTTATTGCACAGGTTTTTTTTTTTTTCCTCTTGCAGTGCAACACTTAAAACCTCAGCACAGCCGCATGTAGCTCAGCACTGCTCATTATTTCTAGTGTGTCTAGCGATTTAAGTGATTCTCATTCTGATTACAGCCTGTAACACAAGTCTAGACACCGAGGCTCACAGAATAGACTCACAGGCACACAAACAGGGTCGGTAAGGAGTTTCACTGTGTATTATTTGATCCGGAGTTGTGCGGTGGTGATTTCACTTTTCTCTGCTCTACTATTTTTAAACTTTTGATCGCAAAGTTGAACAAAAGGAAGTTATTTCTTCCTCTGCAACCTATGTTGGGTTGTTTGATGTGTGTTTCATCTCTGGCAGGCAGGTGTGTGAGAGGTTATTCTAACATACATACAGTACATGACATATAAATATTGAAATAAATGTTGAATTAATTACTATAATTACCTATTTACATGAAAATTAATTACCAATAATTTTGATAATCAATTTAAGTTTTTTTTTTTTTTTTTTTACCAAAAATAATCTGTTGCTGGCTTCTGAAAAGTAACTGCTTTTATTTCACTTGTCACCATTGTCAGCTTCAGCCCTAAATGTGATAAAACCACAGACAGTATAAAGAATGACATCACCCACAGGTTTCTGAAGAGCCGTTTTAAAGCTCAAAATCTGTGGCTGCCACCATTTTGGTAGTCCTGCCTCTTCTGCTAATCTAAAAATCAGTGAAGACGTGGATCATCAATGAACCTTAGGCGGGCTGAGTCTGAAACAGCACCCCCCTGTCAATCAAAGCAGCCTGCTGTTAATTATGGATAACTTTAAGCTTTAATATAATTTGAGTATGCTTATAATTTTAAATAGAAATTCAGACTCAGTACAGTTGTCATAAATGAGAGAAATTAGCTATAGAGACCAAAACTGTACCAGGCTGTAAACATGTTTATTTCTGCTGTGAAGTTGGGCATTTTGATATGGGGGCTTATGGAGATGTTCTGTAGCCGGCCTCAAGTGGCCATTTGAGGAACTGCAGTTTTTGGCACTTCCGCATAGGCTTCACTTGAAAGACACAGGACACAGGCTGCCTGGATAAAACCTATTAATGTTACCAAAAAATAACATTATATCACGTCACTAAGAGAATAACTATTTGGCTTAATGCAGTATGCTGTATGTTTAACTATATAAGCTTTCTTCATTATATATTATTATTATTGAATCACCTGGAGAAAATGCAGCTGTGTAACATGATCATTACTCATTGCTGTAATTCAGGGAATAGTACTTCTAATCGAACACAGTTCCACTTTCAGCCCTCTATTTTGTGAGTGTGTTGGCCACTTGGCCGGCTGATCGATTCAAACCACTCGAGTCCTCATGAGCGGCTCATAGACTTATTTCTACACTAACGTGTCCTTTTCTTAGTCTCTTAAATGTGCTACTCCCTTTCACTATTTTCTTCTTTCTTTTTCTTCTTGAGGTTCTTTCAACTTTATATCCTGTATATAAAATGTATTCATGAAGGTTAAATGTCGGCTTCATGCATAATACTTTTCACACTTGCTCTCTCTAAAGTCACTTTTTTAACCATTAACCAATGAGCATTGTTTTCTGTCTTCCCTTTTTTGCCTGCTTGCACTCAGTGGCTTAAGGCCAAGGTAAGAGATGGTTGTCTTTCTCTTCTTTTTGTCTTGTATTGATACATCTCCAACCATTCAATGCATCCATACAGCCATTAAAACTGTCTCTCATTTGTAAAAACATGTATGAAAATTCAATAATTTGATGACACAGTTACGTTTTCAGAATTTACTACAGTGAACAAAGCAGTATCATTACACATTAGAATATTTTCATCTCTTGTTGCCTGTTTAACTGTCACATTCACACGGTCACCAGTTGTCATTAATCCAACTTTTCAGTATAACATGAGTATAAACCTGGAGTGAAATACTATAGGTACAACTTAATGTGTATATGCTACACTAAATGTTGTACAATGGTAACAGGAGATCTGAAACATTTTATTATATTTTATATTTTAGGCCAACAAAAGCAGCCAGTCACCTGCTTTCTGTCCTCTTTCATCTCTCTGTATTTGTCGGTGGACAGAAAAGAACTTCATGCCAGTGTCTCTCCAAAAAATGATGTTCTGTTCAAACTAAAGATGAGACGCTCATTTGAAAAGTAATTCAAGTTTTGCTTAGTCATTGTAAGATTAAGTGAATCCTCAACCTTAATATTTATTGGCAGGGGAAACACTGGTGAGGTAATCAGATTACACAAAAGCAAAGTTTTAACTTGTCTTTGCTCCTCTAGCAACATGGGAACAATGCGGCAGGACGAGGAGGGACGCTTTCCAGGACCAACCCACCCACACAGAAGCCCCCAAGCCCACCCATGGCTGGTCGTGGTACCCTGGGGTAAGAGCTAGCAGTTGTAATCGTAGTTTTTTGTGGTTCCATTATGCTATTCTACCTTTATTAACATTTTACAGTGGTTGTTTATAACATCAGGGCCACCTGACCGTGGTTCCATAAACAGTGTCTATAAAAGCTTAAAGTACTTTCACATCATGAAAACATTTAGAATTAACTGTGCTCTCTTTGGCTGTGTTTATCTGTATCCAGGCGGAACACTCCATACAAGACCCTGGAGCCAGTGAAACCTCCAGTGGTGCCCAATGACTACATGACAAGCCCGGCCAGACTGGGCAGCCAGCACAGCCCTGCACGCACAGCCTCGCTCAACCAGAGGCCCAGGACACACAGGTAACATAGACGCTCTCTTCTTTTAGTTCAGGTGTGAATGTGATGCAGAGTCACTGCAGATAATCTGATTACTTAAACCACATTAGAGTAATTTAGTTACTTACTACGATTGACATTAAACCAGAATTCACTAAAGAGATACGGCTCATAGCGGTTACTTTCATGTTAAATGAACAGCCTAGCCATTTTCATACAGTCTCCCCAAAATTTGAAGCAGCAATTAATTTTAATTAATTAATTTGCAGCAAGACAAAGATGTTTATTTATCAGTCAGTATGAATAAAAGGGCCCTCAATTTAGCACTTCATAGTCATGGTTTCACTACAGAGCTGTGTGTGACACATCCATTCATCCATTATACCTGCTTATCGTTAACAAAAAATGGTGTCAGTGTGAGAGTATTTCCTAAAATGAAGACCGTGTTTGCCAAAAATAAATAAAATATTGTCTCCTTTGCAAAGGTTGCTCACTACAGCTATCACACTAGGTCTTATCTGTGCTTGCTTGCTTATGATGAAAACAAAATGTTTCGAATTCAAAGCAGTGATAATTCATTCATGTTCACATGTACAATTCAGCATCTAAAGGCAAAGTCTAACATTACTCCTTTAGTCTGAGCTTTTGAGGTGTGAACCTAGTTCTCCTCACTACATCCCAAACAAGCCTCGGCTCTGTTTTTGTTACACTGTGTGACTGCAAATGTGACTGTGTGCTCCCAGACTTGTACCAAGTGTTCATGTGCGAATGTGTCAGACAGTGAGCACAGCATATTCACTGTTAATCTGTTGCCACAGTGACGAGAATATTGCTGTGACACATGAGAGGGTAATGATAGGATGTCAAATGCTGTCATGTATTTAAGTTAGTCTCACGCGTCCTTTAATGATCCCCATGAAGACTCGACCTCCCTTTCTCTGTCTCCGTCTCTCTGCAGTGGCAGCAGTGGTGGTAGTGGCGGCAGGGAGAACAGTGGAGGCAGCGGAGTCGGTATCCCTCTAGCAGTTCCCACCCCCTCCCCTCCCAGCATGGGGCAAGGTGAGTCCCAGCAGCTGTGACCTTACTGCTCATCACAGTGTGGACTCACTGCTGTTTACATTAATGGATATTTGCGTTCTCCATGTGTGTCACTTATCCGCTCTGGCATTATCACATTCACTCAAACTGACATTTTTCAGGTCAAACAGAAGAGTTAGATTATACTATTAATAATACAACAAAAGCTCAAGTCGATTTAGTCTGAGCTTGTATATTAACCTATGAAAAAGCATTGCAGGTACACAATAATATTGTTAAGCTGAAGGTTTTATAGTTTTTGCTCAAACATACATTAAATACACATTAAAGAAACTGCTGTGCAGGCGAATGCAAGAAAATTAGAAGAGCCCTGAGAAAGGAGAAGATGATAAATGTTTTTCCATGAAAGGTATTGTGTTGTACTGATTTTTCTCTTGATTTTTTTGTATTATCTGTGGACCTGTAGTGTTGACTAATGTAAAACAGAAATGCTCTCATTAAATCAACAGCAGCTTATTATTGTTACTCACATTCTGCATGGAAACATGCTGAAAATTAATGTGTACATTTCTTTTAGTCGGTCAGCACCTTAAAGATCAGGTTGAGGTCATAATGTCTCCCTTCTCTTCTCCCCCAGTGGCGACCTCCTCGGCCTCAGTGCCCCAAGGCCCCGGCTTGGGTCCCATACCCATGTCCCAGTTCGGCACTATCTCCCGCCAGATCTCCCGTCACAACTCCTCCTCCACCTCCTCGGCTTCCATGGTGTCGGCCACCGGCACCTACCGCCGCGCACCCTCCGTCTCCTCCCAGCAGCCCCACATCAATGGAGGCCCTGCCTACCCACAGAACGCAGGTTTGATACTTTATTTATCAATAATGTTACAAATGGTGTGTTGCAAATGATTACCAGGTGGTTGGTGTTAAACTGCTAAATACCGCCCTCTGTGTCTGATAGTTATGCATAGGCCAGTCCTTCCAGAGGCTAATGAAAATGAGTGACGAGCCATAATAACTGAAGTCAGGGTTGTTGAAACCTTCCCACCTCACACTGCTGTACAGAGTGGTTCATTAGCATTTCTAATTGAGTTATGACATTATCACTTTAGTCAGCTGGAGAAGGCTTGTTATTCAGGAGAGACAAGCCAGCAGGCAGGATGCATTTTCAGGGAAGGAAACACATAAACAGCTGCGAGTCAAGAGGAAACCCAGGACATATGCATATTTTCTGTCAGAAGAGTGAGATTTATTTTGGCAGGCATCACTCTGAGCCATTCTCCTCTAATGGCTTCTCTCTCAAAGGACAAGCATCTTCCTTGGCACAGAAGGAGGAGGCTGTCTGTCTTGTCTGGGAGGAGAGAGACAATGATGCAGAGCTGCATCACCCAGGGACTTAAACTGGGACATCACATGATCCTGCGTGATGTCTACTCATTGAAATGTAATTAAAGTGAAAGATACGTTTTCTGATGAATGTAATAGATGTTTGACGGTGTGAAAATCTAGTTCCGGTACATGAGGGAGCTTATTGATTTCTCACGGTGTAGCAGTGGATGGATGCCCTCTCTGCGACGTGAGCAGGGTGGAATAATAAGACATTACTGCCCGGCGAGATTACAGACATCCCTCCATTACATGTGATTTATGAGTCAGACCTGGCGTGAGTGTGTGTGACATCATGTGTTTGAGTGAGGACAGCTGTGTTTCTCTTTGTTTGTCTGCTCATTTATCTCCTTTTTTAAGACAATGTAGCAAAAAGCCTCACGTCCGGGGCAGAAGATGGAGATTAAGTGAAAGCTAGGCCGTTCTATAAAGTGTGCAGTTGAACTAAATATTGCACTTGACCCAGACATACGACGCTAATTTAGTATTTAATTCAGTTAGCAGTCAGATCAGATACAGATGCTGCAGCTCTACCTGTTAATGCTTGGATTTGAGAACGTCTCGGCTGTTATTCCTAGCACACAGCTCTCAGCCGTCACCTTCCCACTGTCACGTTTTTCAGTCCGTGTGGTGCTTCGCAGCTCTTTCACTGAAGCAGAAACCTGTTGTGAGCTACAAGCTTCGCTTGTGACTTAAAACAGATGCTGATGAGGTAGATTCTCAGACCGAGATGAATGCCTCTTTAGCCCAGCTTGAAAAAACGCAGCACAAAAGAACACTGATTGGAAATGTGTAAATGAGTTGCTCAGCAATGCTTCCTGCACCGTTTCTCTCACTCACAAGCTTTTTGTTTTCCTTTTTCCCCCTCTCTCTCTCTTTTTCCCTAATTCTGGACTTTATCTCCTCTGCTACATCTTTTTGCTATTCTCTTGTCATTGTCTTTCTCCCTGTCCACCACCTCCATCGCTCTCTCTGTCTCTATGCCGCTTTGTCCGCCCCTCTGGGTGTTGCTGCTCCAGTGTCTGTGGCTCCTCCGCCTCCTCCTCCAATGGTCCAGCTGACCCCACAGATCCCTCTGACCGGCTTTGTGGCCAGAATGCAGGAGAGCAGTAAGTAGAAAATCCATACAAAGACATGCATGTACACTTATTAAACAAAATATACATGCGTGAGGACAATTCATTTTATTTATTAGAACTATATACACACATACACACTCACCTGTGCACATACATCCTCAGAATGTCATCACATCTGCTCATTTATCTCGATACAGATTCAGAGTCATATCTCACATATCGTAGGTCTCCATATATGCAAGCTTACTCTCTTATTCTCTCTTATTTATGCTCTGAAATTGTCTCAACAACCACACACCGCCTCACATTTACACTCTCCTCTGTGGCTTGCTGCACCTTTTCTCGCACTGTATTCGGGGACTGAATGGGAGCCTCCGACCGTAGGATGTCTGTCTGTTGCCATGGTGACAGATCATTGAAAGCGCGTGTCCTGTGCTGTCTGTCCACTGAAGAGAGAAAATGTGACCTGATGCTGTGTCCTGATTCACCCACTCACCTGTCTGGAGAGATGTGTAGCCGTGTAGCGATCTGACTGTCTGCATTAGTCTGGTCAAATGTCATGACGGCTGCCATCAAACTGAGCCGAAGCACACTACTGGAGATGAGTCATACAGTCAAATAATAAAAAATAAAAAAAATAGATTCTGCCTGAAACCAGGTTTAAGGTCTTAAAACAATAATTGGAATTGTAAACCCGTATCCATTTTTATGAAAGCTTTTATCTTTGTTCTTTGAAACAACCAGTTTCTGGAAAGTCTTTCCCTCTGGCAGCCAGGAAGTGATTCATTTTACATTTCAAGCAGCAGAAACAGGGATGAGAACTGGCTATTTAGTATGATGAGCAACATCTACCCGGACTGAACAGACAAAGAAGAAGAGTGCTACAGTCAAAAAGAGGAACACACTGACGATTAACAAGTGAAAACGCTGTAACAATGAGCCAAGAAATGCGATCTGATATATTGTCACTGGATAACACTTACAGACAGGTACACACACAAATGTTTTTTCCCCAACTACAAACAATAAATGTAATGTGTGCTGTGTTTACACAGACCTTAAAGAGGTAATGGATTGGGCTAATAAAATCTAAGACAACTGTTGTTACCTAGTGAAACATTTTCAGCTCTCAGTGCTTAAACAGATTTAAAGTCAGCTGTTAGACCAGTGAATATAAAAGGTATGTAAGCGATTAGAACTGAATGGATGCATTGAATTCAGTCCTCTGGTGCAATATTTCAGTTTGTTTAATTCACGAACAGGCTTATGAATTAGTTAGATACGAGGTGCATTTTTTTATTTCATCACTGGACATGTGTGTATAAGCCTGCAGGGGGACTCCCAAGAGGACTCCTGTATCACAACAGAGCACAGATGTGGTTAAGAGACTGACGACTGTGTGAGAACACTGCATTTTCAGTTACACACCAATCCACCCATTTTACCACATCGTACTTGTGTGAACATACACAAAGCTGACTCAAGGGAACATTCAGAGTGTTTCAAGTGTAAGGGGAAAAACTAAAATACAGAAATTTGTGAATCTCTTAAGAAGAGGCCATGCTGAAAATAAATAGGAAAGGCTTTAAAAATTCATAAACATCTCTTTGAGGCACAGTAACTAAAACATAACATGCTGTCTAAATAGCTGAATAGGACTACTGGTAGTTGTAGTTTTACTGGCGATAGTAGCTGGGTTGTACGGGAGGAGAAACAACACATGGCTGATTTCAGTACAGGCAGTGTGTGTCTAAATGTGACTTTTTCAGGGCAATAATACGTTTTATTTCTTGCAGTGTGGCTTTAAAACATCATTTAGACCCTCATGTAGAGATTGAATTAAGAAAATATTAAAATAAAACAATTAACTGAATAAAAATGGAGCAGCAGATGCTGTAGGATGACACTAAGCTGCCCTCTAGTGCAGTGGTGTTCAACCTGGGGGTCGTCAAATGTAAAATAAAAATGAAATAACATACTGTGGCAATCAGCACGGAATGAGAGACAAGAAGCAGCTCTCAGTGATGAAAACAGAGGGGACAAGAACTCATAACAGTATGTACTGTAGGCAATATACTCCAGTTCAGTTACCTCAGTAGTATTTCTATCTATTATTCTTCTTTTATGCTTAAAACAGACTCGTTGTCTGTGAAGGTGCTGTTAGGTCATGACTCTAAAAGGCTCTGGTGAACATTTAAGTCACTGCACATCTACCACAGCTTTTACTGCACTGGTCTTCACGAGGTTCATATAGTTGCAGCAAACACGTTATCTGTGAACTCTCTTTCTTTGCTCTCATTGGATTTTTCTGCCCTCTTTTCTGATTCTCTTCCTGTCCTGCTTCAGTAACAGACAGCCCAGCGCCGCCTCCTCCGCCTCCCCCAGAGGAGATAGGTGTGTTTGAGGAGCCCTCTCCCCCTCCTCCTCCCCCACCTGTGGACTACGAGGAAGAGGAGGCCGCTGTGGTTCATTACAGTGATCCCTACTCCGACGGAGACCCCCACTGGGCACCCAAGGCTTATTTAGAGAAAGGTTAGTGACCGGAAATACCACTGCTGTCAACTTTAACGTTAGTTTGCATTTTTGTAATGATTCTCTTTATGTCTCCCAGTTGTGGCCATCTATGACTACACCAAGGACAAGGAGGATGAGCTGTCCTTCATGGAAGGGGCCATCATCTACATAATCAAGAAAAACGATGACGGCTGGTTCGAAGGCGTCTGTAACGGCGTCACCGGACTCTTTCCAGGAAACTACGTCGAGTCGATCATGCACTATGCTGACTAAAGAAAAAAAAAAAAAAAAAAAGCACCCAAAACAGTACTGCAGTTTTGAACAGAGGTAACAAACCGTGAACATGTACAGATGTATGCAGTCCAGCGATTGCAGTTCATGCAGCTCCCATTTTGAATGAAGTGCCATGATGAATTTACAAATGGGTTTTTTTTGTTTTTTGGGGTCAGGGGGGCTTGTGCTTGCACGGTTTTATTGTGCTCAAAAAAAAAAAAGAAAAGAAAAAAAGTCGCACAAAGAAGGAGGGTGCTGAAGCTTTGGAAGACTGTGGGTCTGTTAGTTTACACTGTGGACAAAAGGGAGGAGATAAAGGCCTTTTTGCTACCGCCGTTACATCTGCGGTCGGTAGCACTTTTAAAACTGCCTCACAAGAAATTCCACACAATCAGAATAGTTTAACGAATGCGTAGGAATCTAGATTTAGTATTAAGTATCCAGTATTTCCAGCGTGCAGTGATCTAGACAGTGAAGTATTACTACGATTTCATGAAAGGCAGAGTAGCATTCTTATGATTAAATGCTGCACAGACACTCCTGCCCCTTTATTTGCACTGTAGACCAGCAGACCAACCCTTCCCTCCTTTCAAAAACATTCATCTTACCTTATCAAAAAAAAAAAAAGGACAAACAAACATCAACAAGTGCATTAGGACACGACTGAATGTTCAATGCCGTCGATGTCCAAATCACAAGATGTTTTCAGAGGGAACAAAAGCAACCTGGAGTTGTGTATTTACTATGCTCTGTATCGGTGGGGACGCTGTTATAAAGGGTGGACTGAGTGTAAAGAATGCATTAGAAAAAAAAGAAAACAGTTTGTTCTTTCTGGTGGATTTCTTTTCTGTTCTCTAACTTGTATATAAACTGTAACGTGAGAAGCTGCCAGTACAGTACATTTGTCAGTTAGTGTGTTTCACCTGTGAGTTTCCATCAGCGTCAGTGGAGGTGATGCCAAGATTGGATTTTTTTTGTTTTTTTTACATTTCTTTTTACTTGAATATTCATTTTATTCACCACTCACAGTGCCATTTTAACTTCATCTGGGCAAAAGTGGCCGTGTATACATTTATTTTTCTTTGTTCAGTCACGACTATATTTTGATTATGTCATTATATTTGGTGATGCTGTCCAGCTACTGTAGCAGAGCTCTGAGATGTTTCAGAGGAAGGACTAACCCGTATGTTTTCCATGTTGTTTTCCATTGTGTTGGAATAGCTGCACTGATTAGTTATCAACAACTGTGATGACTTTATGATTAGCGCTGTTAGCTTTGATTTTTACACAAAGAGTTGCTATCCAGAAGTATCAACTAACCTTTACACTCTTCATCTGTTCTTTCAGTGGTTGCTGGTGTGGTGCTTTACATTGGTGCTCAATAACCATAATCACCAACCCAAACAACCTCAAAACTAGACTGCTCGATATACTGTAGACATGTAACAAGGGATTTTAGTCTCATTGCTTTGTACCAGAGGGTGAACATTCATCTGATTTGATTGTAATCGTCTTCAATCACCTCTGTACTTTTTAGTGAATGTAGGCGACTCAGCAGTAATGTTCTAAAGCTAGATTCAATCTGTTATTAACAGTATGTTTTTCAACACACAAATACAGATAAAACACATAAAGGACTGTGCTACATATGAATGACACCTGCTAGCTGCAGTGAAGGTCTTAGAAACAGTCGCTGTTATGAAGACTTCTGCTCTGATTTCTACTATTTTCGCAAAAATAAGACTCCTGCTCTTGCAAAGTTATGTTTGTGCAAGTGAAACCCGCTGTCAAATATCGTTGAAGCTAATGTTTATCTCAGAACCCATATTCGTAACAAGCCTCATAAATAAACATAAGCATATGAACTTTGGGAATAACGGGCATTGAACATGAACCTTTATTTTGAAATGGATACAGACTTATGTTTTGAGGGGGATGTGATCCAGAGGAAACATTTTCAGGTTTCCATACAGAAAATGAAACAGTATTCACTCAGCCTCTGTGCATGAAAGTATCTGAACGTCATTACAGTGAATGATTTGCCACTACATCCCATTCTTGATTGTATTTTTTCCATCATGAGGTAATTTTTTGTGACAAAACAACTTTTTCTACCTAATGTATTTCTAGCTTTGCATTCAACTTGTTTTTTTTTTGTGTCAGAGACTGCTGAGGAAGGTGCGCTAGCAGTTTGTATGTAAAGGATTAATTTATACTTTTTTCATAGAGAAATCATGAGACAACCACTGACGTGCAGAACTTTGTAATGTTTACCACTTAACGTCTAGCATTTCAGGGCATCACAGGTCAAGGCGCCTTTCTTTGATGTGTGTTTTCTTAATGATGAAACGTGGGGCGGGGGGTCAGTAACTTAAATGTTCATGGGAACAGAATCCACTATTTGTCTTCTCTCAGTTTGTACATAGGACGTGTTCATTGAAATTTATGTACAGTCTTTTTGTAATAAACAGCTCATTGAAACAATGAACAGAAGTGTGTGTTCTGTGTGTCATTGCAGAAAATTTGAAATACAAATAAATATGAGTACACATCTGAGAATAAATAAAAGTTTCTTCTAATGCATCATGTTCATGTGACACCACTGCTACATGTTTGCGTGTTCCTGAAACATAAAATGGGATCCAGGTTAGACATATGTCCAGATGTGTGTGCAATGGAAGCTAAATGGGCTAAATTCAGACTAGCTGAAGTTAAACCTGATACACAGAAGAAGGCACAGATGTGTCTCAAACTTGTGTGTGTCCAGGAGGAGGAGGAGGAGGAATGAAGTCAGGCGGTGGCTCGTGTGGATAGTTGTCAACGTTGGATTTGTCTGTAAAGACAATCAAATAAGAATTACACTCAAGAGATGTGAGTTTGACTGACAGGTAAACTCCTGTTCTATGTTGTTGAAAGTTTCTGCTTTCCTGCAGTTGTCTTCATTGCTGTCGTTTGTCTTAAAGGACCAGTGCATAGAATTGCAGCCTCCTCGCTTCACCCTCTCCTTCCTCACATGAAGGAGAAACTAGAGCTTGGTTTAGAAACTAGTTTGTTTGTTCTGGCCTACTGTAAAAACATGGCAGTTAGGTGGACTGGAAGAGGACCCTTAACATTTGTAGATATAAAAGTTTCATTTTAAGGTAACAAAAATTCTTATTCTCAGGTGACTATACACTAATGAAAATATAGTTTAGTTTAGAGAATATGGTATAGTATAGAACCATATTCTGTAAATGTTACACACTGGAAAATTCTCTGATTTTGCTCATATTCTTATGTTTTACTTTCAGGTCCAGTTCTGATTTAGAAAAAAAACAACCTAAATATATTGTTTGAACAATATTACAATTATCACAGACATTTAGATGAGCTAGTTGCAGGACTCTGGTATTGTGCATGCGCGCTCATTGATATGACTTACTGGGGCACTTAAATGAATGGAGCTATCGACAAGCTTTGACAAGTCAAAATGTCTGCCATGAAAAGGGTCTATTGGTTGATTAAGTGTTTGAGGTTGAGGATTTTGGGTAGAAATGATCATAATCCTGCAGGAGTCACAAATTGTGCTAAACTTTGAGTGTTGCTTTTGCAAGTCAAGGTTTAGGTCCACTGTTTAATCTTTTTATTTGATATATGGTCCCTGTTCTAACGTGTGGACTTACCTTTGTATGCAGCTAAGTGGAGAGTTTGCGAACTGGAGGCTGTCTTCACCGCAGCCTGGTAGTTCTTATACAGGACAGTCCCATACTGAACACACAGACAGAGGACACACAACCTGTTTAACTCTTTGCCAGTGATGAAATGTCTTTAGCTACTATTACCGTTCATGATACTCACAAATTTGAAGCTGAATTGCAGTTAGATTCCTAATTTAGCTGCTCACATTAAAGTGTTTTGTGTTACAGTGTTGAATCTGACCTTGGCTGTTCTGATGGAGTTGGTCCAAAGCAACAGTGTGTGTTGATTGTCACAGCACAGGAACTTGATGTAGTGCGACTCTTTCTGGATGCAGGGATGCTGGGAGGGAGAACAGCCATTTTAAAAACACACTCCCATGATTAAGTATTTCACTTCCGTAATGGTGGGGGACTTTAGAAAGACATTTTCAAACGGTGGTGAAAACTGATGCAATGCAGACTGAGATACACTGACTTTTACTGCCTACTATTGGTCAAACTCCAGAAACAACACTTCCCATAATGCAACTCTGAAAGATGTAGGCATTTACCAGAGAGTCAGGGCTACCAAAATGCCCACATCTAAAGGCCCAGGTTTTAACACGGCCTTTCTGTTACAAAATGTGTGATGTCCCGAGATAAGCCTGATGGCATAATAGTGGCATCGTTGAGGTTATTTTCTCTCAGACATTATATGTTAGTTTTCACAGGTTGGGTTGCTGTTGCTTCACATGACGACTAAACGGAACTCAATGTTCCTCTTTTTAATACAAAAGCTGCATCTCGGCTGCCACTTTGTGTCTTTGTAGTACACATAAGAGCCAGCAGAGGGCAGCACACACCAAGCTGTTACTGCACTGATCATGAAGCACTGCTGGAACTACAAGACTACAATTTAATGTTTTCGTTTGTGTCTTGATTTATTAATTGAATTAAAAACAAATGAAAACAACTGGAAATCCTTGATGTAGCTATGATTGCTTAGTTACAGTTACTGCAACCAACACTATGTAGTTAGGGTTAGGTGGGTTATGTTGTTGTTTTGTTCTGGACTTCATGGTTTGACATATTGAGAGGCACTCACAAGCTGCCAACATTACTCACACTTTTTGTACCTGCTTTTATCTGTTGCAGTGTAGGAGTGTAGTTGTGGAGAGTCATATTGATGCCTTCCTCTCTGTGTGTTTGGTGCAACCAAACTCTTATGAAGTACGGTAAGTGGATATGGAATCATTTGATAGTGCGCATGGATGTTTTTTTTTATTTTTATCTATGTGATATCTAAACTGCAGTTATCACTTTACAAAACACAAAACTAGTTACTACAGGTCAACTTTATAGTTTACTGCTTAATCTATGCAGCGCACAGAGGCCTGAATTAAAATGTGTCATTTGATAAAACGCTACCAGAAGGCTGTCTTGCTCTGTGTTGGCCATCATGTGTGGTATGTGTATTATTTGACATATTTCAGAAGTCTCCTGAGTGCTCTGAACAGCTTTATTTAAACATACACATCTGTGTGGAGCTGTGGAGAGACTATTTTGATCTCAGACAAACTGTTTGCATTAATTAGCCGGTGTGTAAATCAGTGAAATCAGCCACTGTGGAGTCTCATCAGAGAACAGTGATGTTGCAGAAACGCAGAAAATCAGATGCAGAGTTAAATTTTAGCGCATGATGATGATAAAGAACCATGAAAGAACTTTTACAGCTCTCCAAAGGTTGTCTATGCTTATGTTCGAGGGGAGAAGACTAAATAAAAGAAAACTAAAGCAGAAACATAAAAACACAGATGGGTATGTTGAGTTTTTAAGGAGGAAAAAAGTTAGCAGCCCTAGTCATCCTTCCCTGAAATGCGAGCTGCATGTTATTTATTGATGCATTAATTTTTCCTCCTTTCTTTCGTCAAACCAGAACCACTTTTTTTCAAGTCACACTGGTGGGATTGTGTTGTTCAAAGGGATGCAGATTCAAATATTATAAATGTGGGAATCCTTGAAGTGGTTAAACAATCTATATTAGAAACATGCACCATCTTCTCGTGAGTACGTCGCATGAATGCGCTCTGTGATCTTTACCTCATTAAACCTTTTGAGTTTACCTTCAGTATGAAGCAGAAGTTGGTGGGCGCTCTGTATTTCTGTTTGTAGTTGGTGGTGGTGTAGATGTTGACTTTTTCAAAATGGATGAAGCAGGCGAGATCACTGGAAGACTGCCGGACAGAGAGAGAGAAAAAAAAAAGCAATTAATCACACTGACAGGTAGAAATCCTGTATGTGGACCACATTTACTGCATTATAAGTTTGGACTAATTTAGGTGTTTATATTTGATAATAAGTTTCAGATTATCCTGCTAATGTGTCGTACACAGAGGAGCTCTTGGACGGGAAACAGTGGAAAATACATATATACAGTCTAAATGCTTTTCATCATTTCATCTTGAAGCTGTGGCTGTTTTGTTTTTGGTATATTTCGTAGAAGAGATGCATTTTCTCAATCCCATTGTATGGTAGGTATTAAAAATGAAGACACTTCAAAGAAAACAGGCCAACATTCCTTCCATTTTTGATTCTAACCAGAAACACATCACATTCACACGTTCAACCACACTGACAAAGTATCTTGTTGCTGCAAAGTTTAGCTTCCTGTAAGTGAAGGTGACCTTTCTGCTCTCTTCCATCGCCCACCTTTCCACTCTCCACGTCCACAGCTCCATTATTCTCTTCTCCACGCAGCATGACAGTAGCTTTTGTGTCTTGTACGTCATGTTGTACTGTAGCTACAAGTGGGTCCGTTTTAGACTTCTGTAGGACATCAGTTACGCTCTGTTTCTATCTGATGTTGGCTATTTCTGTTTCCCCTTTCTAATGAACTATGTTCTTTTCGTTTTCCTCCGCTTCATCCATGTGTCTTTGGCCTTAGATGGTTCCTACAGCTCTTATGTTTACGATTTGCACATCTGCCACGCACAGTTTCCCCTCCATCTATTTCTCCCTCTTGGATGAGTTTAGCCTGCATGGGCGGTGTTTTTCTCCTCTGTCTCAGTGACAGACCGACATGTTTCTCTTTAACAGCGGCAAGGCCTCAATTCACACTGTCCATCTTCATTTCTGCAGCGCTTCCTCTTGCATCTCTGCCTCTGCTTCGCCTGACCGCTCAGATGAAAGACGTCATAGACTTCATACAGCTGAAAAAAGTTATTGTCTTTTTTCTTTAAGAAATGCCGCCATACTTGTCTCATCCTTTTTGTTTCTTTTAATTTTCTTCTTAACTGGACAGTTAAGTCTGCATGAACTTAACACCATCTGTCATCATCCAGTATTTATGCTAAGCTAAGCTAACCAAGCTAACCAGCCAAGAACAGCTGCTGTCAGAGTTTCAGTGTCCTCGCTGGAAACACAGAGCGTCCGCCAGAACTTTAACAGCCACTAGACACACAGTCACGGCCAATTCTATGTTACTGTGTGGTACCTGTGAGACTAACTGCTCAGAGAGGTTATAACTCCCTAAATATTTGTGTGTCTGTATGTACGGGGAGTGTGTCAGTGTGTGGCACCATCATCAAGGGAATGGCGCCAAAACACAACCCATAACTGAGTATGTTCCATGTTCACTGTCATGGCAACAGCACACCAGAGTTTTCTCCAGGCTATGTGTGTGGGAAAGCGGTGTCACCCACACAGGTTGATATAATCTTTCGCCTACCTGTTGTCTCTACAGTGCACCATAGACATGAAATGAAGTGTAACGTTTTCATTGTTCAAAAATTCATTTGGGCTGCCAAACCTTTGTCTTTCCTTTGGGTACATAGTAGATGCCAGAGGCCCTGAGCATGAAATAGCGAGGTTTCCAAACTTTTTTCCCATCTTCCTTTAGGTACAGCGTGCCCTCGAGATCAGGGACAATCACAGTGGAACCCTCGAAATGCTCCTGCATGGTCAGAGGACAAAGATTATACGCAAAACTGAAATGATCCCAGGATCATAAAAATAAAGTAGTAAAGATTCAGGGTTTAAGTAAATTAATAATAGTCAAAAAGTCAAAATCTGGATAAATGTTTAGAAACACAAGATCATGATGGCAAACAAATAAACCACTCAAGTCTTCACAATGACTGTTAAAAGGCTAAAAAAAAATAGATCTTGGTTGGTTTTAGGTTTAGTGTTTACTATTTTATTTTGTAATTCGTCCTCTGCTCATTTCTGTAACTTCACTTCCTGCCTTTTTCCTGCCAGTTTTGATTGTCTGCTCTCATCAGTTTCACCTGTTCCTGTTTAGTTTTCACCTGTGTCTTGTTATCCTGTCCTCACTATTGTATCAGTTTATTTATATCAGTTGTGTCAGTTTGTTCTAGTTGCTATGTTCCTGTCTTGCCTTGCAGTTTTGTTTTCAAGCTTCAGTAACCTGGACCTGAACCTGCCTACTTGCCTGCTTGTTATCTGGTTGCGTGTTACGCATCTACCTGCCCGCCTATAAGATATTCAAATAACACATTAAAGACATCTAGCGTATCTGGCTCGCTTCCCAGTCTACTAGAAACCAACCTTCACCTCAGCCTACCTTCGAGTCGATTAAGGCTCAGGGTTGTGAACCCGCAGTCTTCCTCTGCTGAGCTGGCTAGCCCACTACCTGCTCATCCTCTTCCTATCTGTCCTGAGCCGACTAACACATGACCAGCCTGTCCAGATCCAGTATGAACTGTTTAAGGAGCCACCCGACATCCAGCAGTCACCTTTCCCCCCCAGGGGCTAAATCGTCATCAGACAATAGATGATGGGTTCCAAGATTTAAGTTTTCTAACTTCTCAAGAGGTAAATGAGTCAAGAAAATTAGTGCAGGTGGAACTAAATAATGTGACCAGCTCTTTTGTGCCCATACCAGCAGGCATCACACACCCCGATGCCAAATCTTCTGTAATAAAATTTAGCCACCTAACCCACATCATCTGTAAAATAATGTCCAAAAGGAAACACAGAGCAATATTGTGTAAATTGTGCAATGCAATACTCACTAAGCTGGAACCCAAAGAGATTTGGTGATTATGAGCTATATACTGTCTGGTCTTGGTCTTGTAATGGTCTCCATACACTGGTCTTGTTTTGGCAGTCTTGACTACAACACTGCCAGCAGGGGAAGTTTTAATGGGGGCAGAGGTGAAGGCATCTGTCTGACAGTGAGCGGGGTAATAGACCTGATATAATTTCCTGTCAAGCTGCGTTGAGCTGAGGAGGTGGATATAATGGGCCAGAGATCAGATAAACTGGGTAAGGTGACCTGATAAGGTTTGACACATTACATGTGTAGGATGTTAAAGTTTATAACTAGTATAACTTTGAAGCATTTTCAGTTTGTGTTGTGACACACAGAAACTTGACATACAGTGATATACGGTGTGAGCGTAACGGCTGTAACCTACCTTGAGTAGGAGTTGTTTGGCTTGTTCGTTAATCCCCTTCAAAGATGCTTTCTTCTTTTTCCACATGTAAAATAACTTCAGGGTGACGAGCAAAGTTCACTTTAGTGTTAGTCAAACTTTGATGAGAAAAAACATGCATACTCAGTTACCCGCTCATACACACCTGAGGGTCTTTGAACATCAAATACTTCTGAGGTCTTGACACAAAATAGATTTTGTTTTCGCTGTCTCGAGTCCATGCAGAGAGCGGCTCCACTAAATATTCGTGGTCCTCAAATCCTCTTTCTGAAATGATGACAAAGAAGCACCAATCTTCAGTACTGAAACATATGTGCAGCAGTGTCTCTTGCCTCTGTTTTGCCTGAGTTTTCTTGCACATGCTCACCTGTGAATAATTTGAGTACATGTACAACGTGTGTGTGTGTGTGTGTGTGTGTGTGTGTGTGTGTGTGTGTGTGTGTGTGTGTGTTCATCTCACCGATCTGCAGCTCAGGGTTGGTCTCACACAGGCTCCAGTCGATGCTGCAGTCACAATGTGTCTTCTCGAACAGTTTGTCCAAAACCTCTCGGACCGTCTGTCTCTCGTCCACCATCAGTGTCTTGGCGCTGCCATCACTCATCAGAACTTTTACTATCAACTAGGAGAGACAGCAAAGATCAGTCACTTTAAATGTGTAGTGGCATGTTGAGGAAGGACACAGAAAAACCTGCTGACCTTACCTTCCTCACTTTGGCTTCTTTCAGTTTCTCCAGAGCCAGTTTAATTTTGTCTGCCTTTGTCTGGGGTTTGTGCTGGAAACATAAAATGAGAAGATAATCCGTTTTTTCATGAAATTACAGTTTAATTTGTATGATTACTGACAGATTCTAGATTACCATATTCAGTTCTCCAGATGATTCAGCATTGTTCGATGGTGGAGGAAGTGCAGTTGCAGTTGACTCCTGAGTCACGGCTGATTCTGCAGTTTGATTATCTGTACCACTGCTGGCCTTTGTGGTTGAATTTGATCCGAGATCAGCCACCAGAGCGTCCAATTCATGGTCTTCCAGTTCATTAAGAGACTCTGTAAGGAGATAAGGATTCGGTTCTGGTTTAAAGGTTAGAGAAGAAGTTGTTTTTGGACAAAATGAAAGTGCACTCAGGCTCACTGCTCCCTCATTCACTATAGTGAAGCTGTAACAGAGTTATTCTGCAAAAGTCAAACTTCCTTAAAAAGATAAAATCAAATTAAATGTTCAACCTTACAAAGGAACAACTCACAGGGTATGTGAGAAATGTGAAATAAAAAAGTTTGGTTTCAAATGCTGTGTTTAGAAACCCAGTTCTATTCATTGATGCATCACCAAAATATATACGACTGTGTTTCATTTATCGAGACAACCTCAACGTATCTATTATTGTTTGCACTGTAAAAATGAACATTTTAAAACAACATTTCAAGGCTAAAACGTAGTTTTGCCCCTGGGTTTGATCAACTTAGAATTTAAACTTCTGTTTTAACATTTCCTCTTGCTTTATTTTAAATGAAATAAAAATGTCTTCATATTGTAATCACTTGAAATATTTATTTTAGAAATATAAATCTGCAGACCCAAATACAGTGCATGCGTGGTGTATGCTAACCAGATAACAATGTTTCTAACCAACATAATTTGATGAATCAAGTGAACAGTTTGATTTATGGTCACATTAGGCTAGCTTAGCTTATAACTACAAACAGGAAATGGCAAGCCCGGCTCTGTTAGGAGAAACCCAACTACCAGCACGTCTAAAACTCACTCACAAACACATTTTATAAAAACCTGTGAAATCAAAGCAGCTACATATTTGATGGACAAGTATGACAGAGGCAAGAAAGAAAATATGATCTTCATCAGTTTGTATTGAATCAAAGCTGAATATTCTTTTTCTCACACTTGATGATGCAAGAAACTGGTTTGGTTTGTTGGTCCAACTTCAGTTTTTTCACTCATTATTTAATAATTATATAAAAAAAATGTTTTTAATAATTTACTTATGTATGAATGTATTTATTTATTTAAATTTCTAAGTCCTAACAACCCTTATAATCTATATTTGGTATAAATACCAAATATTTTTTGGTGTTTTTACAGTTGTGCCACAACCATCCACTTATCCTTCCCGGACAGATCTCCACCTGGTTTCATGAGGTTGGTATGCCCTTCTGGCGCAAGAAAAAACAGTCACTTGGCTCACTCCCCACCTCCCAAAAGGAATCTTATCACTTGAAAAACTGCCTCATGTCTCCCCCACTTGTATCGTTCTTCTTCACACTTACTTTCAGGGCAGCGTGACTCCGCTTAGTAGTCAACATCTCAAAATTGAAGCTTTATTTACCATTCTTCCTTCGGATGTACAGCGTCATCATCTGAACGAGCACCTACCATTTAAGTCTGTGAAGCCAATGGAGAAGGTGCTCTTTCTCTGTGAGGCAGGAACCACATCTGGTGCGTCCGCTGCAGACCCTAAACTCTGCAACAAAGTAATGTGATAAGTCAACAACATCCATCATCACTGTCTCTTTTATACCCATAAATGAATATGATTTCATTTAAATACACTTTACACAGAAGTCATGTATCTGACAGGAGTTAAAGTTTGTAGTTTCAGATAACACTTGTAATCAAAGAGTGGCCCTAAAAAAAATCAAAGTTGGCCATATGTGTCCTTGAACTTCTCAGAACTGTTGTTTAATTATGTTACACAAGCCTGTTATTTATCAGTGACTTTGTTTCCCCGCACTTTATCATGTTCTGTTTTCAAGCTGTATCAATAATAGGAAACACATTGCACACAGCTCATTGTATGCATAGCCAATAAATCATATGTCAGTTCATTAAGAAAAACTGCTTTGTCAAAACCGTGATGGTGCAGTCTGCTTTCCTTTTTAAGAACAAGCTGTATACATCCAGACTCTGGTGAATCTGTGTTAAAGAATAGCACAAAGGGAAGGGCTGAGATGCAAACTGCGACATTTTAATCATTAACATAAGTATCCACAGGCTCAATCATATTCTATAAACAAGCTAGGCAGACTGCCAGGCTGTACACAAAATGATGCCTGCGAGCATGCAGCTCAACCCTAATGTCTGTGTCTGAAAACACATGTTGTAATGCTGGAGCTGCTGCTTAAATGACACCTCCGAGCTCCATAAGTCAGGGATAAAAAATAAAAAAAAAATACTCCTTTTTGTCTTCTGGCTCCGAGGCAGAGAATGGACCCAATCAAGGCAATAAGTGGAATCACTTTAAATCCTTTTGTTTCTCAGACTCTGAAAGGATCATTGCTTTAATCAAAATGCTTTTCTTGCTAACTCTGGTAATAGTCTGTGGAGTAGTGTTTGTCACTGTGATGGCTTTCCAAAAGGACCCACGCCAAAGTGACATATAGAGCCTTTTTCTGGTATGTCTGATGTAATGTTTAAGATTGATCCCATTCTCGGGGCTGCACTCATTTACTTACATTGAGAAATTTGAAATGGAGTATAATGAATTGCGCCTCAGGGTGAGGTTGCATCAGAAGTGTGTAATGTTTTTCTTGGCGAGCCGCAGTTATATGATGAGCAGCTTATGTGTGCTTAAGGGAATCTGCAGCGATCGCCCACGGTTCAATCCAGATGCGATGACTTCACATCTCAGTGTCGCCTTACATATTTCTGTCTGATGCTCAGTTTCAAAACAAAGACTGTCATGTGTAATCAGATAATGTGCAGATTAGTGGGGTAAACATCAAGTGATTCGTCTGATTCACTTCTTGTAACCTGTTCCTACTTCAAAGGCACTGATTGGAACATTTGGCGGGATTGTGAGAGTCTCCGCTCATCTGGTCATGTTTTGAGAAAGAATGCAGCCAGAGATGGTTTGATATCACACTGTTGTTTCTCACAGCTCCAGATGAAATTTACTAAAATGTTGTTGTAGTGTATTTTTAGCCATGTTAGCAGCGTGGCAAAAAATATGAATGGCAATGGCACTTGGTTGGTCCACCACCTTCGTGCCGACCGTAATATCTCAACAACTATTGGATGGGTTGCCACGATTGGAGGATAAATTCTACTGACTTTTTCACCGTCATAAGGTCAAGGTTGGTTTTATCAGTCCAATACTGTACTGTACCTTGAGTTGACTCCAGTTTATTACGTATTGCACATACTGCACAATTCCAGAAACAGAATTTACTTCATATGCTTGAAGTAAGTTTTTCATCAACGTACTATCATCCATCATGAACAACTCCTCTCACCTCCTGCATGAGACTGTGGAGGCCTTAAACAGCTCCTTCAGCAACAGACTGCTACTCCCACCATGTAAGAAGGAGCTCAACCACAGGTCCTTCATCCCGTTCCGACTCTTTAACACCAGCATGACTTCATGACTTTCTTCAGCATAACTTTTTTATTTATGAGTAATTTCTTATCAACCTTGTGTATATGAGCTGCTAAAACGAGTGAATTTCCCCAGTGTGGGATCATTAAAGTCTTTTCTTATCTTGTCTTATCTTAAAAATACTCATAATTAGCAAATGTTAGCAAGCTAACAGGCTAAACCATGATGGTGAATATGGTAAACATTACAACATGTTAGCATTGTCATTGTGAGCAAGTTAGAATGTTGACGTTAGCATTTAGCTCACAGCATTACACCTCACCTGAGAGAGATGATCCATCTCTCCGAGCAGGTCACTGAACATGGCATCTATGTCGTCCATCTGAGAATTGAAGAACAAAACATGTTAGAATTTAGCAACAGCACAGAGATCAAACACACGGTGGGAATTAGGTTATAGACTTTAGAACTACTATAGAATTACAGTAGTGGCATCAGGAAGTGAAAACTTTAGGGTAATTTCAGTTCAGTTTAAATTCAGTTTCAACCAGCAGCAGTTCATGAGTAGTCTGAAATGTTGGGAAAAACTGCATGAAGCCGCCACCACCACACATTTTTGTGGCGTGAAAATACAAACACTCTTGGACACATGCATGCACATATACACAGTTTGGATATGTCTGTCATAGCCGCAAAAACAGATTAACAATATGCACAGAATTCTTAGTCACTCAACCAATAAAAAACAGAAATACAATCTCTATTTCCAAATAAAGTCACAAGCAATGCGATGTATAAAATGGTTTCCATGTTGCTCTGGTAGTGAAGTCACATGAGCTGTTTTTATCACCGTCCAGCAAACAAATGATCCTCATCTTCAAACTGTGGAGTGAGCTGGTTAGAGAATACTGAGCTAAGTTCACCTGAAAGCAAACATACTTCACTGAACATGACTGAAAACCATATCTGCATCATCCACAGTGCACTCACAGTGCATACAAATAAATAATGATAAGTAATTTCACGAAAAGTTGTCTGCTTCCTTTGTCTGGAAAAAACACCACATGAGGAGATGATAAGCAGTGCGCCGGTGGCAGGTCAGCTTAATTCACTAAATGATCTGCTCAAGCTAAAGCACATCCCATTCTTTGTGTTAATAAGCGATAATTTCTGAAAAGAGGGCTTCATTGAGATCAAAGATTTTCATCAGGAAAGACTTTGTGGAACTCAGCGTCTGGGTTTGTCCATATGGAGGCGGCATCTTGCCAGCTTTAGGGTCAAAAATACATCTCGCATGTGGAGTGTCTTAAAAAGCAAACTGAAGAATGAGCTGTCTGTTTCTTGCCAACTCTTTGAGACTGTTGCTATGCGCGGTTATCATTAACAATAGATATTAATACACTGTGAAGCCACAGCAGCATGCATAGAAGCTAGAAACACAACTAATGTTGAGGCGCGATTGGTGGCAGGATTTTAATATAGCAAGTTTCTTGTCAGCATGTTAACTTATCACTATCTTATCACTATCTTATCACTATAACTGTACATAGATACAGTATAAAGTACATTTTCTGTTTGTATGGCACCCTAGATACAACTTCACTGTAACCATGGTAATATAAATATTGCATATGTTCAAACTTTATGCATACTGTCTGTTTCTTCATGTGCTAACAACTTCTCACCTCTGGCGTTGATTATATTTTATGAAATCACATTTTGTATTGCACACGCTGTTTTCATTCTTTTCTGTATCTCATTAAGTTGTTGTTTTTGTGTCAAAGCTTAATTGTGTAATTCATTAACTATGTTCTACTTCACATTACAGTGTTCAGTTTGCCTTCTGCACAGCGAGTGTTGGGAAAGGCTCCAACCGCCTGCGACCCTAAATACAACTAAATCTGTATTCAAGCAGCTGTAGTCAGCTGTATGCACATTTAAGTCTCTGAAGTCATTTCCTATTTTCTTGTTTAACCTCTGTTAACAATTTTTTTGGGGCACATGCTGTAAAGATGAGCAACACTGAAATTTTATCACCATCATCTGATATGGTGAACATGTTAGCATCAAGCAGATGTTTGCTATTTGAGTCATGTGTCTGGTCACCTGACAAATGTAAGTATTTACTCTCTTTTTTGGTCTCCGCCAACTCATAATGGAATTAACTGTTTAATGAGCTGCTGATAGCTCCACACTACGCTTCAACTAGTTGTTAACTGTCAGCCATTTGGAGTCTGGCAGGTAGTGTACTATATATTTATCTCTTTAGCTCTTTCTAGGGTCCACACATAGCAAAACATAACATATAAACAAGACATACTAGATCGCCTCATGAGAAAGAGTGAAGAAATTCTCAGAGGTGAAAATAAGGGTGAGTCTAAATATGTGAAGAGCACAGCAGACATGTGTTTGGCTTTGTTTAGCTTTACGTTGATATATTTTATACATACAAAATGCATATTGTGTCCTGTGTATAGTAACTCATATGTGTTGTTTGAGACATTTATAAATGGCCCTGTCCGGCTTTTTATTGCTGTCTGCACCACTTGTTCTTCTACATACACATATAGAGTATATGTATACATGTTTAAATATGCACACACACATACAGCCTATGTGCATATATACAAATAGAAAGACATACAGCATGCGGTCCTGCCTGTGCTGTTCAGTCTCATTCCGTGTTTATGCTGAATGGTAAACAGACCATCCATTAAATTGTAATGAGGTAGAAGGGGAAGAGTGGAGAGGATGGTAGTGAACTAAGTATTGTTTCCACATGAAAGTGAAATCTTTGGATCGAGAAAGTGAACTGTGACCTCTCTGGACTTCTGCCTCACATATGTGAAAGTCAATTCTTACTTCTGTTTCCGTAACTTACTCACATAGGTGTATCAATTTCCAGTATATAGTTACTGGCACTTGTCAGTGATACTGTATTTGGAGTTAGCATGTGCTTATCAAAGCATGCATTACAAAACCCACATTTGTTTATGAATTCCATGCTCTCATCAGGCATGTCAGATTGTTGCTGCCGTCTCTCACTGTGGTCTCACACATCAGCAGAACAAGGAACCGCTAGGAGACAAACAGGCAGGCTAAGAGGCTGAGGAGCCAAACTCTGTCCAAAAAGCGATTTATTGTGACTTATATGCATGAAAGGAATCAGAAAGCAATGCCTGCTGACAGTAAACCAATATGTTTTCTCTTTTCTTGTGGTCAACAGCTTCTTACTGTTTTCTAATTAGTTGCACAACCATCCACTGGCTGCTCTGAGAGGACATGTGTTTGTTCTAAACAAAGCTGATGTGGATGCTCAAATATTTAACTGTTCAAGAGACGAACAGAAGATATATAAATATATGCAGAGTGTATATATATATATATATATATATATATATGGGTCCACGCATGTAACACACACTTATCATACATAAACTTTAAAACAAAAATTCACTAACATTCATATATCATATAACATTTGACTTCTTACCTTTTCTGTCTCTTTCATGCGTGGGAGCTCATAAAACACTCATGGGTCAGTCTATAAGTAACCACTTGTACACGTCGCACTGCCTCTTGTACATATCAGCTGAGGTTCCTGTGTATCAGGAAGTAGATCTCACTGTTCCTCTGGTAAAGAGTGAGGTTTTCTTCTTCTAATTATGCTGCATATCTGCGGTGCTGTGCTACAGCTATTGACCTCATAGACCTACATGATTGTGGTAGTCTCTGACAAAATAGACCTGTCTTTCTTGTGGGCGTGTAATGGACTGGGTGCACAGCACTGTTTAGTTGGACCTTATCACAGTAACCATCAAGTGTCCCAGTAACAGTGACAGTGAACCAGCATGCACAACAGCAGGAACCTCCCCTTAAATGGCAAATGTCTGCTGTGCATCCAGTCCATGGGTTGCCACCTGTCTTGCACGTCTGTTAGTGTTGTTGCACCTGACAGAAGGTGACATCTTTGTTACTTCCTATGAGGCTTGTGAGCTCTGCGCCGTCTCTCAGTTCTCAGCTTTTCTCTTAGCTGTTTCCTCTTTTTTTTTTTATCTTCTGTTTTATTGTACTCTATTTTCACCTTGTGTTTCTGTTTTATCCTGTGATAATGGCTTTTTATCTCTAATGTAAAGCACCTTGCGCAGCCATCTTGCTGAAAGGTTCTACACATAAACCAGCCTCGCCTTAACGAGGTCTAATCAATCAGCTTTACTGGAAACACCTGTGTGAGTTTCCCAGCTCTTTAAATACAGGGGTCAGCTGAGGTAACGCAGCGTATAACTAACAACTTACAGGGTGTGATGAATGAAACAAGATTACTCCAATATATATGAATTTCTGGTCGTGAAAATCTCAATTAGCTGAGTGGAAATACAGAAAAGGGAAACAAAGTGAACTGGTGGCAAATATAAAGATATATATAATCAATAACAAGAAAGTAATAGGCAATAATTTACACTCAGTTGCCAGTTTATTAGATGCACCCCACTTAAACCAGTCTAATACGACTGTCCTGCATTAAATCCTCCCTTCATGAAGGTTATAATGTTTCAAATTTATAATGCAGTTTGTGTTGCTGTGGAATTGTACTGCGTTACAAATTTATATCAGTGACGGTGGACAGAGGGTGACAGACACACCTTGTGTTTAAGGTTTGGATATGTTCATCTTCTGCTCTGTGTTCACATATCGTCTGCTAAATAGCTGTGAAAGAAATGTGTGAAGTCCCACAGTGTGAAAACAGCACTGCAAAAAGTTGATGTCAGTAGTTACACCCACACTCATGTGTGGTCTCACTTTAACCTTAGTGTGTAAATTAGTAACTATGTCAAAGTGTCACTCTGCTGTCTGCATAGTGCATGTGCACAATGTATTTAAAGCCCTCTGCGAAGCACCAAAATTCTCAGCTTAATATATTCATCGTGTTACTGTTTATAAAAATCTCTGAATGATTCATAACAAACTACTGGGAAATGGTGCAGGGTATACTGACTTGCTTAAGTTTAGCATGTGGGTGTGTGTGGGTGTTTGTCTGTGTGTGACAAGAAAAAATGACAAGAGGGGGAAACGTTTAAGTGTTTCTAATGTGGGTTAAAGCTTTAATCAAAGCCATGTGGGGTCAAGCAGGGGAAATGAGAGTGGTAATAAACTGTAATAAAGTTTACATTTTACTGGAGAGGCTGTTTTGGCTCCAACTTTGCAATCTCAGTTGTGTTTTAAAAGCTCTGCCACTGCACCCTAATCCAGTACTACAGAAGGGATCAAAGCTCTGACGCCATATAAAGAAGAAATATTTAATTCTGACAGGGCTTGTTAAAAAACCCACAGGGCTGATCCTGTCATCAGAATGAACAGCAAAGAAAAGGAAGATAGTTAAGAAAGAGATATTTGCCCTTTGAATAATATACTCACATGTGAAAAAACTCTATAAACTACATCTCTTAAATTCCACTGGACCATTTGAAGCTCACCATGAAGTTCTGGTAACTGTACATGAAAAAACTGGTTAGGAATGACCCACTGGAGTGTGAGAATAGGAATAACATTCGAATAGTCCAAATATCTACCACATGCACAGCTTCAATGGGAATGGGGTGACTCGGTAGAGTGGTATGTCCGGGAAAGCTACGGGTTAATTTAAGACTAGGAGCAAAGCCTGTTGCCAATTAGGAGCAGCGAGCGCCACATGTGGGCTAGACGTAGCTATCTCCAGAGGGGGCAAAGGGGGCAGGAACCGCGGTGCGCGCAATGGAGACAAGCTGAATGTCTGTGCAATCACTTGTTCAACATCACTTGGCAGTTACGTGTATGGACGATTACTAATTCCTGTCTTTTTTTTTTCTTTTGAAGAGATGACCAAACAAGATCTAAAGAGCTGAGGGATTCATGCGCAAAAAGGACCACCGTTCACCAGTGGCCTGTTTCCATTTTTACCTTTCCACACTGCAAAATGGCACCAATCTCTACCATATTTTTACTCTGTGTAACATCTATGCTCAGTGGAGCACAGAGCGTGTCTGAGACTTGCCGGGGGGCGCACTGTTTCTCTGGCCAGGACTGGAGAAGACCGTGCGTCGGAGCGCACTGCCAGGGGCGCACGGAGGCAGTAGCGTCCCGACGGCACTCCACACAATCCAGACAAGGACAAGTCTTCCCGAGTTACCAACAGGATGCTCATTTCAGTCATCACCAAGTCCAGAGCGCGCCGCTAGCACCGTACACCATCATCCAACCACAGCCGGGAGGCTTTGCGCAACAAGCGGGTACGGATGGCACTAGGAGGACGAACCCGAGAACCATCACGGCGGAGGTGTTCCATCCTGGCTGCGTCGGTGGGACTTGCCCGACCACTGTTTCTCATCACCCGACAAGTGATGATAGTGCCACACGGGATTGCAAAGGGATTGGATGTAAATTTCCCCTCCGGATGCGCCAGAAGCCCAAACATTGCATCGGAGAGGGCTGCGGTCTGCATGGAGGAGACGACGGGAGGGGAAACTCACCGGTTCATGTGACTGACAGAGCGGCGCAATTTCTGGATGAGCTTCCAGACTTCGGGTCGGAACGTGGTGCGTGGATACAGTTGACATGTGACATGAAACCAGGTCAGTATCAACCCAACCTGTGAGTGAATAGCCACAAAATTGACCATAACATAAACTAATGTGTTAAAACTAATGTGTCAAACTGCAGCTTTCAAAGTCCGAAAATAAGAATGACTTAGACTGATATGAAATTGTTTTATCTCTTTTCCACAGGGACCAATGAGGTTCCCTCAGAGGACGCTCTTGTTCTGCAGCTGCAGTTATCCAAGAGTCAGGAGAAGCTGGTTGAGGCCCTCAGGGGCCAGCAGGACGAGGTCAAGGAGCTGCAGAGGCTCCTCAGTGAGCAGCAGGGGACGCTGGTCAACCAGCAGAGAGAAATACTGGAGCAACAGAGGAGGATGTATGAACAGATGGAGCAAGTAAGGCGGCTCTGATGGATGATGATGATAAAGTGTTAATAGCTGGTGGTTTGTTTATTGGCCCGTGATTAGAGAAACTTTAAACATTTATGAAGATGAGGTGGATTAAAAACAGCTGACCTATGTAAGTGTGACTATGTTAGATGATGTGGACCGCTCAACTCCCTGTGGAGGATGTGTTCCATGTGTGGATCAGAAGAAGAAAATCTTCTGTAGGAGCTCAAATTAGGACAATTATGCACAGAGCTCACTAATATGGGCTGCAGTTTAATTTGTGTATTGATATCATAAATCATGATGTTTATTACTATCATCACACTAAGAAATCTGTTGAAAAAGAGATTTAATTTGATTCTTCTAATTCCAGGTGAAAGCCCAGTACAATGTATTGATGGACAGCATCAAACAAACATCTTTCCAGAACCTCCAGGGGGAGCTAGACAGTCACATGGAAACCTTGAGTGGGCAGGTGAGAGCCCACCAAGCACAGCAGGCTCTCTCTCTGCACAAGGTGGACATGGAGGCCAGTGTGATGGAGGTGAGCTTCAGGTTGAATCAGGAAGTGTGTAAAAAAAACAAAAAACATCCACATGTTTCCATCTTCAGAGATCGAAATCATTCGTGAGTAAAGAAACTGATATTTGTAACTGAAGGACTGTGCAAACGTGGCTTTGATGCCAGCCATCATACTGTAAGAATGTGTTGTGGATATCAGTTCAGTTTGGTACAAAAGATTCAGCAGTTAACCCTAACCCTAAAGTAACTAAGTACATTTGCTCAAGTACTGTACTTAAGTTTCATTATCTATTATTTTATACTTACTGCACACATACTACTTAACTTACGATGTAGTTGCAAAAAGTGCAAAAAGCAGTGCAGAGTAATGCACGTATATAGAAATATGTAAATAACAACAGGGATACATACGATGCATAAGCTATAGCGACAATATTTAGTATAAATAATTATGAATAAATTATTCTAATTCAATTATATAATAAAATACATTACTCTGTATAATGAGTACTTTTACTTTTTGTTGCACTAGTATCATAACGCTGCACTAATTTTCTGCACATATTTTCTGCATTATAGAAGAATCCTAGGAAGTTCTTCTGAAGTTTTTACATTCATATGTGCATAAATCTGACCTAATATGAATCTTTTCATTTTGTATGTACTTTGTCTCGTCCTTAAATGGAATAAATATTGGATGGATTGGAAAAGTAAAAAAAGGTATCTACAATATATGACATCCGGTTAGCATCTTTCCTGATGTGTGGACCTGACTGTGTGTTTGTTGTCATCAGGTGGGTCGCTCCCTGATGGCCTGTGGGAGCTGCGGGCCTGACGAGTACTGCGGCTTCAGCAGCGGTCATCCTCGCTGTGAGAAATGTACCATCTGTCCTGCTGGCTTCTTCCTGGTCGCCCAGTGTTCAGTCCACGCAGACCGAATCTGCCAGGTTAGTTATGTTCTTACAGTTTTATGACAGTTAATCTAGTGGACATAAACAGGGCTCATAAACTATTACAAACTTTAACCTAAAGCTTGGGATAAAAAAAAAAAAATGCTAATAAAATAGGAGATGCTAATTACCTTCCACTGTTCCACCACTGAATACTACCTAAAGCTGTCATGACAGACAGAAAAAGACTAAAGTAACAAGAGCAGGAGGACAGGACAGGAAGACCATGCTTTCCTGTCTTTTAGCTCCAAAACAAAGCTGAAAGACACCGACTCGAACTTCAAGGCAAGGTGACTTTCTGTGGGTTCCCCACAATGAACAATGTGTTTCACATACAAGTAGTCATATTTAAACGGTGTCAATTTATTCATCATTACAGGACAGAGATGAATGCCTCGAAATCGCTGATCTATGTGGAGATGAACAGAAGTGTCTCAATACTCCAGGTAACAACATTCCCACACATTCCCTCTTCTCTTCTATTTGTTGAACTTCTGGTTGATTATTTATAGAGCCTGTGCTTCAAAAGTGAGTTTTGAACTAACACAGATCCTTTTTCGGCATCATCAGGTGGATTCAGGTGTCAGGGTATGACAGAGCGAGATGCCAACGCAGGAATGTGTGGCCACAGCTACTTCTTCAACTCAGACATGGATGAGTGTCAGGCCTGTAATGAGTGTGATGGGGAGCCCGTAGCTTCACCTTGTACCTTCACCACAGACACCATCTGCTCTGGCCCTGCCGCTACTGACAGCGCACTCTCTCTTTCCTGGGCTGGAGATGTGAGTCTGCCTGGCACCAGAGGCAACATCCTGGCTCACGCCTTCCCTGGTGTGAAGCTTCACATCCAGGGAAGAGGCGATCCAGGTCTGGTGTCCACTGAAGACGGCCTCCTGGTTCTCAGGCAGCACGGTCTGGTCTGGCTGGATGAGAATCTCTCGGTGAGCCATGGCTGTCGTAGTTTCATCCAGGTGTGTCTGCGTATGAACACCACAGATGGCTCTGAAGGTCGTGACCTCAGTGGCGTTAGGATCGAGCAGCAGGAGGTAAGGTCCCTACAGAGTGACAGTATCAGTGGGGTAGCAGAGGTCGCCCCGGGTCACATGATCTCCGTCGTCCTCCGGAGTGCTAGCCACCATTGTAACCAAAGCGGTGAAGGTCTGAAGCTGTATGACCCTTCAGCAGCTCCACTCAGTCTCCTCTGGCTCTCTCATGACACGGGAGCTGTTGCCATGACAGCACAGGCCACAGTATCCACACACTACCATACAAACTATCGTCCGGTCTTCAGCACCACTTCCACCTCTGACCCCTACGTAGTGGGGCTAACTCACGATGGCCGTGGGATCCGCTTTGCAGAGAGTGGCACCGTGCGCTTTGTATTCCAGCAGGCGTTGTACTCTATGGGCCAGGCATGTGTGAGTGAGGGCTTCCAACTGTTGGCATATATCAACCACAATGGAACCGGTACGGAGCTGTGCCGTTCCTTCAAACCAGGCGTCCACTATCGTGACACATCTATATCTCTGTCTGGAGCTTCCAAAGTTAGCCCTGGGGACACCCTTGGCTTTGAGATTCTCTCTCCTGCTCAGTGCAACGTACGTTTCTTTGGGGACGAGACAGGCATCAGTACCCTCAGCTTGGTTTGGGTCCCTGCTGCTATCTCATCCTCTTTGTTTGCCTCCGTGGCTCACACCGGCCTTCCCTCAGGAGCAGTACGAAACAAGCCTCTGTCCTTCCGTCAGACCACTGCTCAGGTGCCCCAGATGGGGCTGCTAGGGAAGGGATCCACAGATCAGAAACGAGATTTTGTCTTCAGGGAGAGCGGCACAGCCAGTGTGGCTCTGGATCTCAAACTCATTCACTCCTGCAACCTGGTCAAGGTGACTCTTCTAAGGCGAAGTGATCCAGAGGGGTCAGGAGGAAGCCGGGAGGCAGAGGCAACGCGACCTGTCCCTCTGGCCCAGCATGTGGGTGGTCAGATGCCCGAGAGCAGCCATTGGGCCAGAGTGAGCCTGCGGGCGTCCTTCCAGGTTCATAATGGCACAGCGGTGTTCTTCACATTGGACTGTGTACGTGGACGGGTCAACCAGATCAGCCACCAAACAGGAAGTGGAGTGTCTATCATGTGGGTTGCAGCATAACAAAGACAAAAGTTTACGGTGTTGTTTTTTCATATGGTTTCAAGTTCAGTAGCCTAATGTTAAGCCATTTATGTGTTGGATTAGTTTCACTGGTTTGATTTTAGTTAGTTGACAGTTTTGTGCGTTGGACAAGAGGATTGACACCATTCTCACATCCTACTGTCTACAGCCTGTTAGCTTAGCTTAAAGACTGGAAAGAGGTTGAAACAGCTTGCCTGGCTGCGCCCAAAGCTAACAGATCACACCTATTAGCACTTTATATTTTGTTTGTTTAATTTGTACAAAAGTAAAGTGTAAAAGCAACAAGTTGTGGTTTTACGCCAGGCTAGCTGTTTCCCCTGGCTCCAGCTTTTATAATAAGCTAACCACCTGGCTGTAGCTTATGTAACAGACAGATGAAAGAATGGTATCAATCTTTTTATTTAACTCTCTTAATAAGCATATCTCCAAAACTTGTTTGTTAAAATAATGTTGTGTTTAAAAAAACAAACTGGATCATGGACTTTTATTTAAAAAAAATGTGGCATTATGCATCAATCATTGTATTTATATTAATGCAAGTACTAGTATTGTGTAATGATTTCTGCAAAGTCCAAATGATGGCTCTGAACAAATGTGTTCAGCTTCTAGTAGACACAGTTTTTCTCATACTGAGTGAGTTTTCTGTTTTTATGTTCAGAAATTCCATGTGCTGTAGTTTGTCTGTCTTTTATTTATGTAATTCAGTTACTCTGTTGACACCAAAGGACCTTCAGATCATTCCCGCTGTGACTACAGCATTTTCTGCTGTCACCAAAAGCAATTCGCTGGTGCTGGTTTCATTCAGGAGTGTGTGTGTTTTTTTTAAGAGCATGTGTTTCATGTTAGCCGCCATTTTCTAATGTGAATATCTACTGCATGCCTTGTTTAATGACCACTTTCTGCATATAACGGACTTAAAGAGAGTCATGTGTTTCGCAAAGGCCTCCTTGACATTTAACTGTCCTTTAGAGAGGGCATGCTATTTTAAATATCAACACCTTAGTTACTGTTTAGTCCAAATGTAATAAAATGTATATTTGATGTTTTATATTAAATACAATAAAAAGAAGAATGTTTTGCCTGATTTTTGGAAAGGACTCTGCTTGGTGTGACATTAAAACACACCCTTGCTCATTTTAAAACGGCCTGACTTGGTGTATGACTAGCTTACTGTATGGTGGCTTGGAAACTTTTAGAGAGATGTTGCTGTGTTACATTCTTTGACTGTATGAGTCTACTTGTGTTTACATTTGAACTTTTACCATAGCGTGTTTTAGCACTAGCATTTGAAGGTGTTAGTTGGACACAACATCTAGTTATATCATAGCTGTTTTAGCAGTAGTAGCTAGTATCCACAGCTAGCCCACTCCTTATTTTAAGGAACATCAGGATCACGATCACAGCAAAATATATGATGTAAAATATATATATATATATATATGCATTTGTTTTAAGTGCACAGCATATTTCATCCCAGATCTCCCATATAGAGCATTTAGAGACTGATCTTGCATGCACTAACTCTATCATTCTTTTCTCAGTGTGCTGCAGTCGAGGAAATGAAGACTGAATTGAACATGTTTACTCTTGGCAGAAGCTGACAGGTGTTTTCTATTACACATCAAAGAACAGAGATCCTTTATCATGAATTTAAACAGTTGAAATTATATTAGCCGGGTAGTTAACCTCCTAATGGCCTTCCTATGCGCGTCCACCGACAACTCTTCTCATTCCCAGAGTGCTGCTCTGCTTTGGCACAAGATCAAAAAGCATATTACGATCCTGGGCATATGTTCTATGAAAGCCAGTAGACCAGCTGATGTTATTATTTCAGCCTTTGAAGCCATGACCTCCAGGTTAGTGTGTGCTATAGATTATTCAATAAATCATGACTTTTAGGGGATTAGTGCCATTAATATGCAGGTTTGTGTCTTGAAGGTGCTGGTATGGAGTCTCTGGGCTCAAAAGAGTGCCGACTCAACCATTTCCGACTTCAGTGCTCTAATTCTCTGTAGTTCAAGGTTGCTTGACCAGACTGTTACTATGAATAAAGCATGGGCCGCAGCATGGTTTATGAACTAAGCCTAAATCTTGTGCACAGCCGTTGTCAGAAACCAGACAAAAGAGACATTGAGCAGACCTGAGTTGACAAACAGAACATAAAGAAAGCATATCATGAGATAAATTGAAACCACCTCTTCCAGACTGATGGATGACTGGCTGGGTGAGTTATGGTAGTCTGAGGATGATAAACATTTAAGGAAAAAGGTCAGAGCCCCACAGTGTAGAGAGTGGAGCTCCATCTGGCAAGACTAGTTGCCCTCACACATTAGCACTCGGTAATAAATAATAGAGTTCAGATGGAGGGAAAGGCAACGTACACACTGTATGAGTGTGTCGAGGAGGTATGGGTGTGTCTTTAGGCTGTGTGTGTTGGTATGCGTGTATGCTGGGATTTAGAATTTGGTTTACAAGCTTCTCAGTCAATTTCACGGCCTCCAAAATGCATAAAACAGACATATGACAAAATAATAACATGCATTGTGATGTATTTTCAAAGATGAAGTCTTGCGTTGTATCAATTCAGTGGAAGCTTTTAGGGAATGAGGAGTGTCAAAAAGGGGAATGTTGTGTGGGTATTCTGACTTTTTGATTTCATAAGTTTCGCTTTCAGATTAATTAAAGATCATTAAAAATCACATTTTTCATCTCATATTTTGTAATAGTGTAGGGACGGTATTGGAGTTTTTCTAGGTCAAGGGGAGAGTTTTACACTGCATTCTACAGTGCCCACCTTTGTCTTATATCATCAGGCATATGTGGTGCTCACAGGCTGCCAGAGTCTGAGTATATGAGGTGGATAGTGTGGCTACTGGGCTACATATGGTGCACAGACTGCAGCTATACAATACAGGTAGAAAGAATGTGCAGAAAGCAGGTATACTCCAAACTTTCCCCCTGAAACAACCACAACATCAAGGCAATACAGAGAGAGAGAGAGAGAGAGAGATACAGAGAAGAGAGAAGGAGAAGAAGAAAGCTGTGGGGAAGAAATGAACAGTGGGAAGGAAAGTGAGAAATCCGCTGCTCCTGTGCGAGTGCATCTGGAAGCAGTTCTCACTTGTTTTGAACTTCTCTTTCTCCTCTGTCCCCTTTTAACTCACCCACAGGCCTCCACAGTTTCTGTGCTCTGTAGTAAGTGAAAATGTTTTGGGATAAAAGACAACTATTTTATGACTTTGGATCATAGACCACTGAAACAAACATCACATGAAATGGTAAACAATGCAGTAAATCTTCATATTTATCATCAGAGCAAAAGCTTGTTATGAAGAATATCACATTGTTCGTTACACAGTATGTTAAAGCACATCATAGGTTGTGTATGTTACCTAATTCTGCAGAATATTGTATGATTTATTTCAGTGTTATTTCATCTGTCATTTCATTTTTTACCTGAAAAGCAGCACAATATTCCCAACAGTGCAATGCTGCCCTCTACAGGAAATAAAGAGAACAAAACATGATCTTTTTGGGTTAAAATTTATTATCACTGCTTACAGATGCCACATTTTTATGTCAGTACAACATGTTAACAATTAGTTCTTTCATATAATTTAGTTTATTAATTTGCTATAGGACAGTATATCCATATGTTATAGTAATTTATATTACTGTAATCTTGGTTTTAAATACAATTAGTTACAATACAATTCCATACATGGATCCAGACTGTGAGTCTATTATCAGTACTTCAGGGGTTACACAGACAAATGTATACCTTGTTTTACGCAATTATCATGTACTATAACTTTATTAGTATAAGTAGGCTAAATTTACTGGCCATGTGACAACAGGAAAAAACTGTCTAACAAAGTGTGTAAATGTGAGCTGTGGTTAAAAATAAGATTACAAATTAGTTAACTAGAGTTTAAAAATCCCACATAGCATTCAGGGATGTGAGTACAAAAACCCAATAACGTGTACGTAAAGAGTTTAGGCTTCATCAGGGTAATAATATAATCATGTATAATTAATCCTCTGGTGTATCCAGATTTCAGAGATCAAACGTGAAAATTCGGCACTTAAGTGTTGAGTGTTGCAGCGAAAAGGAAATTACATCGCTATCGTCTCATGAAAGGCATCTCTGAGGCAAATAGTAGTGAAGTTAATGTATGCTGATGAAATGAAATGGACAAAGTGACAGATATAAGAGGCTACAGGGTTTATGTTGAGCAGCAGCAACCTCTTCATGCTTACAGCTTTGGGATACGCTTGAAATAGTGAAGTACAATACAAAAAGACTGTAAAGCTGCTGACCATGACCAAAGAACTAGACTAGCACTATCAATTTAGATAAAGACATTAATGCTCATTAAAGCTGCACATGTTCCACAATGCTGCCATAATATTGTCAAAGGGATAATAAATATTTAATGCACCTCTTTCATTTTTTTTTGGACTAAAACAGTGAGAGAATCTCCGCAAGTGTAATGTTCTTGGCAAAACTGTGTAATTAAAGACCATGAATGTAAGTTAACCATGTGTAAAACATCATATTGTATAATAATCAGTTGGTTTTTGGTCCATGCTGCAAAGAGAACTGACTATTTCTAAGATGTGATATGTAAGAAGGATGATAGATAGAAAGACATCCACAAAGTGAAACTGGTAAAAATGAGTACAAAGAAGAGGAGGATGAAGGATGAGTGGGTACAGAGGTCAGACTGTGTCATGTTGGTTAAATAAGGCCTGTAGGATGTTGGTGAGATGTTTCAATGCAGGATCTCGATGAGGAGGCGTTTGAAGTCTCCACCGCACTCTGAATCCAGAGCATCTTTCAGGGTAACGTCGTATTTCTCCAGGTACATGTCCTTCACCGTCTCCAGGTCGATCTGTGGGTTAACAACACAACACTGCTGTCAACCAAAATTTGGTTTTGGTGATCTGGAATCTGTCTGGTTCATTAAACATCGTGATTATTAGGGGATGACTTGCCTCAGAGCGGCCTATAATGATGCGAATGAGCGTGGCTTCGTCAGTGCCCAATCCCTTCATGGCGGCATTGAGGCGTCGGGCAAAAAACAGCTGCGGGTTCTTAGCACACCTCACTATAAAACACACAGACAGGAAGCAGGTGTCCAAGAAGTGATATTTGATTTGATATTTCACGGCTTGTAAACAATCATGCTCATTTGTAACCCACCCAGAGTGGTGTAGCAGTCCTTGAGAGTTCCTGTTGCCTCAGAATCGATGGTGTCCAAAATGTCTGTTCCTGAGAGCTGCGAGACAATAACACGAGAACTTATTTAACATAAACAATGAGGAGAAGTCAGCAGGAAATCATCTCTTTTTGAAGGAATGAGTGCAGTCCTTACCGACTCATAAACTTTAAAGGTGGCCTGAAGCTGCATGTAGTTCCTGTGCGTCAGGATGAAGGTGAAGGTCGACTCGTCTGTGCCAAATCTGCCTTCTCCTGCCTGACGGGCACAGAAAGGGGAAATATTAAGGCAGCATTTGTGAGTATTAGATGCATTATTTGAATACTTTTGGTCATCATTCCTCTAATACTGTACTTAAACTCATTACTGAGACCTGAGAACAGTTTGAGTACAATGTTATCATGACAAATGGTAAATGGACTGTACTTATATAGCGCCTTTCTAGTCTTCTGACGACTCAAAGCGCTTTTACACTACATATTTCATTCACACATTCACACACATTCATACACTCATGGCATTAGCTGCCATGCAAGGTGCCAACTGCTCATAAGTTTTAGAACCTAACCATTCAGACACATTCACACACCGATGGCGCAGCCTTCAGGAGCAATTTGGGATTTAGTATCTTGCCCAAGGACACTTCGACATGCAGACTGGAGGAGCCAGGGATCGAACCGCCGGTCATCTGATTAGTGGACAAAGTATTGCTAGTACTATGAAAATAGGTAATAAACCACAATTAATCTTAAAATAGCTTTTACTCTGGTTCATTCATATGAAAAGACATAAAAGAATGACTATGAAACCGTGTTAGAATATTCTGATGACACTGTACTGAGGCACAACAGTGATTTGAGCTAAACGTCAGCATTCTAACATGTGCACAATGAAAATGTACAACATGTAGTACAACATGTTTAACCATGGTCATCTTCTGAGCATGTCACATTAGTTAAAAGAAACTACAGTTGGATGATGGGAATGCAATTTGTTTAGCAGTTATCTGTTCATAACAGTACTGGACAAAATCTTTAGTTGCTGATGGCGTAAGATGAAAAGTTAAGGGATCATAAGTGATTACAGTTCATGCTGAGAGGAGTGGAACATGAACATTTTAATTTCCCAGCAATCCATAGAGAGATGGTTGCCAAGAAATTTCTCTAAAACCTAAAAGTGTCAGCTCTGACAACGCCATAAGGATTCCTCCTCTGGGACCATGAATGCCCGTACAAAAGTTCATGGAAATTCATCCAACAGTTGTTGAGATATTTAAGTCTGGACCAAAGTGGTGGACATCTGCCATCCCTAGAGCTGTGATGCTAACATGGCGAAAAAGAACTGACTCTGCATCATCGTGACTTTAAAGTCTCATTTAAATATAGTGAAAAAGTTCTTGCAGCCACATTACCATCTGTGCTCACATTTATATTTGTAGTTTCACTGTAATGTATTTTTAAATATGAAGCTTCACACCTAAGTTGTGAATTTCCACAAAGATCACACAGTCCCGTACTGTAGTAAAAGCGAGTAGTACAGCCTGACCACGAAAAAAAAACAGGCTTTGATTTAATTAAAATCCGTACTTGTGAGATTTGCCAGTCATCCATCTAAATCCGGGATCACATTACCTTGCAAACACTGGTGTTATTTAAAGGGCAAACTATGAAGAAGGCCTCTAATTTGAAGGAACCATGCAGCACAGATTTCATCTGAGAACGTACCTCAAACAAAGATCTTGCATCCTGTTCAGCTAAATCCTCATCAACTTCATAGCCCTCGTCTCTGGCCGCCTGTTCAAAAAGAGGGATATAGGAGGAGAGAGGGATACAGGAGGGGAGAGAGGTTTAAGAGGATGGATAAGGGAGGCGATGCATATAGAGAGAGTGAGGGAAACGATTTAGTGAGCGGAGGAAAGGTCAAAAAGACGGATTATGAAAATAATCTCAGGCATTTAATGGGATAAAAATCATCTGCCACACATTAATGGGAAATATTTGAAGGCCATTTCAGCTCTTTGGATAGAAGTCGCTATAGAACATGAGTCACAATGTGTTTGTCTTTTCTTTGTGGGGGAAGGAAAAGAGAGGGGAAGCAGAATAGGGTGGGAGTGCTGAAAAAGCTGGAAACAGCTTAGAGGCCGAGGCATGCCAGACAATGATGTGATGTGTGACGAATGCCTCAGTGGGCGAATCGCAGCATGGAGAACAATTCTGCCAACCATTATCAGAGAAAGGCTATTTTCTTTCTCTTTATGGCTTCCATCCAGATCATTATACAGTTATTGATCCAGATTCAAGACTTCCACCTAAATATCTAACTGTGCTTGAAACTCATGCTGTTATGTATGCTGCAGGTCCCCTAGTAACTGTGGATGCTATAGAAGTATCTTTCATAGTTAAACTACTGAGTGTTTACCTGCAGGAGTGAGATGAGCAGGTTCCTCACATCTCCGCTGGTGTCATCCTCAATGTCTGCCTCTAGGTCACGCTCATTCACTGTAAGATAAGAGCCAAACGTAGAGCCAGATGTAATATATATATCTGAGTCCGTACAATGATTTTATTATTATTATTTATTTATCCTCCTCAGAGTGTTAACTCTGAGGAGGATAAAATGATTGTACTTGTGGCCACTGAGTGAGGAAAATATGGCCCATTACACAGTGAGTCACTCCTACAAGTGAAACACCCACAACATTATGAGAAATACAAAACTTAGTATTTATCTGCTCCATGTGCTGTTGACCACACTTTCCAGGCTGAAATAAACATCAAAATGGTAGCTGTTTATGCATGACTCAGCACAAAGGAAAACTCACCCTGGGCATAGGCCTCCTTGTAGCTACTGATGTCCTGTTAGAGGTAAAAGAAAGATGAGATTTAGTAATATTAAAGCTGATCTGATCAATAATTGTTGGTTTAAATGACCATGTGCGCTATGAAAGGGGTCGATAAACCCACAAACACTTTCCCCAACTCTACAGTTCAGCTCTATGAAGTAATGCTTTGGATTTACAGCCTACAACCTTACTGTTTTGATTCACTCTCTCCACTCTCGCTAATCATGGAGGGGTTTTGCCCTCTTCCTTCCTGGCATTTCCTGTTGTTTCCCCTCCCTTGTGTGTTTGTCTCTCTCTCTCTCTCTCTCTCTCGTGGGTCTGTTGCTGGGCGTGGCCTCCGGTCTCCCTCTCACCTGATTATCACCTCATCACCTGCTGCTCATCATCCAATCATCCCCTGCTTTGTGAACTGCCTTGTAAATTTATGAAAACTAGTTTTTGTGAGTTCTTGTCTAACCTTGCTCTCCCTGTGCCTCAGGAAATCCTGCCAGTCGTTCTCCTGCCACGTCCAGCTCAGTCTGGACGCAGCACCTGCAGCACCTACCTATCTCATCCTGTCATTCTTCTCCTAAGAGCTGAATTTCCTATAGTTCCAATAAATTGTTTAGACTGATTCTGGTTGCTTGCTAGTGTTTGCATACTGTTCACTATAACACTCTTATCAGCATTATTTCCAGCAGCTGGCAGCTGTTTTCAGCAAAAACACTGAAATAGAAAATCAACTGGCAGCGAGGGTCAGACTCTTGAGTAAATAAATCATATAGCTGATAATCCTTTTTTAATTAAAGTTTATTAAAGTTAACCTGAAGTTCAACTAAGAATGAAAACCAGAAACTTGTTGCACAGACCTCATTGGTGGCTGTGCACAGGATCTCCACCAGCACGGCTTCGTCTGTTCCCGCCCCCTTCATGGCCTTCCTCAGCTCCTTGGCGAAGTAAATATGAGGAGGGTCCAACATGGCCAAGACGGCATTCTCAAAACTACCTGCCAGCTCCTTCTTTAGGACCTCCTCCAACTCCTGAGCAAACACAGAATTAACACAGAGGTTACACTGTGTATGGTTGTAGCTGTGTGTGTGTGGTATGTAGTGTGTGTGTGAGAGAGAGAGAGGAAGACAGGCAAGTACTCACATCATCATACTTTTCAAAGTAGGCCTGTTTGATCTCCACACGTTGAGCTGCTGAACGATTGGCCAGGATTTGAATAATGGCCTCTTCATCTGTGCCTGGAGAATATACAGCAGTGCACACATAAAGGGTTAACTTCAGAATATAGTACTTCACCATCATAGAAATATTACACTATTAACAGACATCCAAAAAGCATTTTAAAGACTGAAAGCTGTCTAGGAATCTCATCCGTCACCCTAGACAGGCCTTTTATTAAAATGGCTGCCAGGCAGACATATTTCTGTTAAAAAGCTGTTTTATTCACACAAATGTAATATCAACATGTCGTATTCAAGGTCAAGAAATGTTCAGAATTAAGCGAGCCCGTTTGTTTCCATTACCGTGACATTTGATTCATTTGATGTCTCTTTAAATCCGCGGGGTAACTCAGTCTTGCGGCTGTCTCTCATTCAGAGGAGACTCTCATCCTCACACATGTGAGCCTCAACACTCATCATGTCATTTGTCAGTGATCAGTAGAGGAGAAGAGACTAAAAAGATTTGACACTGTGCTTGGAGGCCTGTTAAACTAGTCATTCATCATAATGCATTATGAACTTTAGGAACTTTAAAAATGCTTCAGGCTATAAACTTGCAAGAACAGTTGTAAATTGTACCAAAGATAAAACAGAACTGATCAAGACTATTGCCAATTTATTGATAACACAATAATGCTGGTATATATGTGTATATTTGCTCAGTGGGAGCTGCTATAGTGATTCTCATTTAGGGAAGATATGGTTATAAATGGATCCATGGAGTACTGCACTGATGGTCTCCTTTCACTCTAATCAGGTGACAATACACGCCTTGATCACATCCAAATATAGAAGGAGAGAGAGAGGCTTAATTAGAGCTCTAATTAAGACAAATTAATGAAGAAAAACAGCAGAAGCTGAAGAAGAGCCAAACCTTTTATACTACACACTTACCTAAACCTTTACATGCTTTCCTGATAGCCTTGATATCAGCTGTGACATCAAAGTCCTCATAGGGGACTATGGTGGGCTAGAGGATGAAAAAGTAAACATATAAATCATTCATAAAATTACAGTGACAGCAAAATCTTTAAAATAAAAAAAAAAGTATGTAGTGCTGGTTTAAAGCTACAATTATAATCCTGTCCAGTCAAACAGATTAAAGAGTGAAGCTGGAAAAGGGTTTATTTGAGTACATCCAGGCCAGTTTCTCCCGCAGGGAAAAAGGGTGCAGCCTGCGTGTTCGCTGAGTCATGGGGCAGCAGCAGCAGCAGTATGCAGACTGCTCTCCTCCGCCCACCCTCCCTTTAATACAATGCGGCCTTATTGATCAGTGTTTCTGACAAATTCCTCATCGTTTGCTGCTGCTGCTGCTGCTTCTGCTGCCTCCCCGGCCTGGCAGGACACACTCGCTTTCTTCAAGTTAACTGCGCAAGTTCTGCTTCTCAGTACTCAGACTGTTTACAGACAGTACAGACAAGTCTTGTTTTCACCTCCTAAAGAAAATAATAAACCTCTTAATATCTGTCTGTGGTACTCAGTCATACTTTATTGTTCTTCTTCCTGCTCTTTTATAACTATGATTTTTGTATTTCACATTTTATTCCATTACATCACCGCAAACTGGACCTCTCCGCACTGTCAAAGTGTCTGATAAGTGAATTCAGACATCGCAGTTGTTTGATTACGATGCACTGCTTTTAAAGGCTGATGTCACTTCAGCTGCAGAAGTTGTAGAAAAGACACTTTTCTTACCTGAACGTTGCCCATGATATTCCAAACCGCTCTGTGCAGTGAGAGTGAAAAGTGAGAGTGAAAAGTGAAAGCTGTGTGTGGTGTAGTTTTTTTTTTTTTTTGGTGTCCTGCTGCCGTGCTGTGCTGCCCAGATGCGTGTCAAGTCGGATGTCGGTTCCTGCAGGGACGCAGCCCTGTCCGGTGCTGCAGGGATGACGTCACTGCCGCTTATTAATTTAGCAGGATGGAGCCGGGTCGAGGTGGTGGTGGAGGTGGTGGATGCAATAAATGACTTTGTCAGGCAATCATCAACTAGTTGTTAGACTGGTTCTAACAATGGACTTATGGATTGTTTCTTGTTATTTGTGCGCAATGGCAAGATACGATAAGATAAGATAAGATAAGATCAGATAAGATAAGATAAGATAGACAATGTGGATGAAAAAAATACTTATAAATAAGGAATAAAATAGGAAAATAAAATAAAATAATAAAATCTTTGGTCTATGTAGACCATATCTATGTGCATTATGGGGTTATAGTAAGTTATAATACATTGACAATGTTTTCTGATGCATTATGTGTGTTTACCAGTCATGAAACATTATAGATGTGACTTAGAATGAATTATAACTTCAAGTGTCTTGACTGGTTATAAACTAAAGGGTTGACTGATGGGGCTTATAATGGGGTGGCTGTGGCTCAGGAGGTAGACTGGCTTCTCCACTAGTCATAAAATCGGTTGTTCGATCTCCAGCTCCTCCGGTCTGCATGTCTTTGGGCAAGATACTAAACACCAAATTGCTCCTGAAGGCTGTGCCATCAGCGTGTGAATGAATTAGCTGAATTATGTGGCACCTTGCATGGTAGCCAATGCCATCTGTATGGTTGAGTGAGATGTGTATAAAAGTGCCTTGGGTGGCTGGAGGACTAGAAGACTAATTCTCTGAATTTTGGCTTACATAATAATCAATTATGATGCAGCACAGATTCTTTTAAATGCATGAAAATCCATCACACTTTACTTAGCACCAACAATGAACCGTTATGATGAAGAATGCATTATTATAAATGCATAAAAAATTACTTCAGTTTACTGAACACATACAATGATAACCTATGACACTGCATGGTGTTGATATAGTGCATCAGAGAGCATTATGTGTGTTAATGGGTGTAGTCATAAAGCAGTATGAATGCATTATAACTCACTATGAATGCCTCCATAACACACTATAGATGTGGTCAACATAGAAAGTGTTAACACATCTTCTTATCATCTTATCAAATATGATGCTTTGTTATAGATTAAACAAAATATATTAAATTCTACTCCCAGTCTTAGGAACAGCTTCACTTTCTGTTCCTAGGTCATTGTGACGTGTCTAATTTCAGTGGCAGCAGAACTATTCAGATCTTTGTCTTCAGTGAAGCTAACAATATCACAATTTAGAAATACAATATATAACATACAATATATAATATAACATTACGATATTCAAATAAAAGTGTAAATGATTCATCAGCAAAATGCACTTAAGAATTAAAAGTACTTTTAATTAGTTATTATCACTGATGCATAAACATGTAAGAAGCGTTTTAATGTTATGTGGAGCTCATTTCAGTGCATTTAATGTTTAAAACAGCATAAAATACTTAAGTGAAGTGCAAGTACCTCACATAGAGTTCTTGAGTAAACGCACTTTCCACCACCGTCTAATGTAGACCAAAAGAGTCTCCACATGGTGGCAGTGTTGTACAGTCTGCCAGAACACCAAATCCCTGCTACAGTAGAGTGTTCAGAGAACTCATTTAGTTGAACTGGCGATGTAACAGATGTAGGTATTTGAGGGTTGAAAGATATACAGATGATTGGCTTATAGGAATATGTTCAGAAAGTGGTTATAATGTTGTATGTTTTGTTTATTTGGTGAATTCTATTCTGTTTTGAATGAATAAATATGGTATTTTGTAAAAAAAAAAGTAGATGACTTTTTTTATACTTGGTATCGGTGGTGATCTATGACTGATCAATGGACTGTATTTAAGGAAACCACAAGCAGCCTAAGGGACTAACCTGATGACGCCAAGAGAGCTGATTAGTTTGGTTCAGTGTGGTGATTTAATCTTGAAGTTAAGGCACATATTTTGATGTGATCGGGATATATGCATTATTACTGTATACATCAAACCAACAATACTGAACAGAACAGACGTTTACTGAACCAACTGTGGTTTTATAGAAAGATTTAATCCAGAATTGAGAACAGGGTATTTACTGTATGTACATGCAACACAATATGAATGTACAATATAAATACTCCCATGTGGATGCTACAACATTTTGTAACTTTTTGGAGCAACACTATACAGTATAACAAGCATAAAATACATGTAGTGGGAAAGTTACAACATTCCAATTCAAACAGCCTAAAACCATCAGATAGAAAAAAACATGTGAACGTTAGAGTGGTAGGTCATTTATTAAACCTTCCACTTTATGAATGCTGTTTTCTGAGTGCTTGATGGGCAAAACAGATTATTTACACAGGGAGTTCTTTCTTACAATGCTTGATAAATACCTGACAACATCTGACATCTATATTTGAAAATGTGCTCCCAAGTCTTCTTTAAGTATTTCATAATATATGCAATGTTTTTTAAGCCTTCTGGTGAACGTTAGTGTATTATTACTCCTGTTTTTTCACTGTCATGCACACACAGCTGTAATGAAGTTGAACTGACTACCGTGTTTGATTGCATTGCATTCACTGTCATTGGTGGGTGGCTGCTCACAGGACTGAAAGGCTGACTGCTGATGTGATGCTGAAATGGTAAATAACTCATTTCCTGTTAGCACAAAAGTGGCAAAAAAGCTTTGGTCATGCATAGTGGTGGTTTTAAGAATGAATATGTGCAAAGATCTGAAGGAAGGTGCATTCAAGCAGATGGAAAACGGGCAACTAAGTGACAGAAAAGAAAATGCATTATTCATACCATCCACCCTAGTCAGGCTTGGTTTTTGGTCCTTGAAAGACTTAGAAATGTGGGAAATACTACAGCCTCTGAGAAGGGACATCCAGGGCAAGAAGATAGCGTAAACAGTAAATAAATATCAACAGAAGGGAGAGCCTCATAGATATTTTAGTACTGCTCAACTATAACTGCAAGCCATTTGAAAAATGTGTGTACATTATTGATGGCGATGCACATCATTTCAAAAGCATGTGCTACATGAGGAGACAAATACCCGAAGCAACAACATCAAAAGTTCCACTGTCATATTTGACAACAAGTTGACCAATAAATATTTAGTTATTGGATGCTTGATAGTTTGCCACATGCAATGGCATTTTAGAAAAATACACACTGTATATTGAGTACTTTTACTGAAACATACAGTTTTCTCATTTTGAAATGAAGATGTACTACAGTCAGTTATTCTCATGTTTCACTAATCAAACAGATCAGATTCGTGCCATGAATTATGTATTTGGCCTAAAGGTAAGACATCACAGTTGTGTCTGGGGCTTTGGTCCTGCTTCTCAGAGCTGATATCCCATTTTTTTCCTGCTGCTCATGCCCGCTCAATTTCATTGTCGGCATCTGATACAGTAAGTCTCCACTGACATGCTGCGTAACGTAGAACATCATCGGCATAAGGGGAAACATTCATCAATATTTACTGGGCTCATTAGGTGAAGGATTCATTGTGTTTATGACAAATGATTGTCTGATCTGCTGGTAAATACAGGTATGATTCATTTTCTATTACCTTGATGTACTCAATGTGATAAAACATCAATGTAACAAATAAGCAAGCAAAAGTGCAGACTAAAAATTTCTTTAAAGTAACTTCAAGGTTGCATTCAATGCAATGTAACGACGAGAAGTTTGCTATTTAGCAAATAGTAATGTTTGGATTGCATCAATGGACAGCAGAATAAATGTTCTCTTCCTCCCAAAATCTTTTTTCACTTAGGTCACCCAGAGAAATACTTTCTTATCTAATGCAATGTTACATTTTTATCATTCGGTTGCTTTGCTTTGTCCTCTGTGCTGTCAGTCTGTGAATACAAAAAAAATACAATCATTACACCAGTCATCATGCCCTCTCCTCAGAGTCCTGAAAGTCCCAGGGACAAACATCAGCCACGGCTGCAGGTTTGTAACTAGTGCCCAGAGAGCCCTCTTTCTTCTTCTCTGGTGATTTTTTAGTCTGAGCAAAGCTAGTGTGTGAGGACTCGGCCTCCCTGGAGAAAACTTCAGCCCTTCTGATCTCCATCATCTCTGGGTCTCTGGTGGAGCTCCTCCGCCGCTCAGAAACCAGCCCACTGCACTCTGATGACTGGCTAACGCGTCTCCTCTCCGATGGCGGCTTGCTGGAGGAGCTCCGCCTCTCTCTGCTTTTCTCCCTCCCTTTTTCCTTTTCGGCTTTGTGGTTAGATGAGCAGGAGCCTTTCCGCTTCTTCTTGTGTGTGGTGGGGCTGTTGCAGGTCTTCTCTTGCTTAGGTGAAGGTGGGCTTGTGTAATCCCATGGGCAGATCTCTACCATCAGGGAGGGAGGCTGCAAAAGGCTGCCCGTGGACTTGGAGTGGTCTGAGTGGAGCCCCTTGGGTTTCCCATCAGTGGGTGTGACGCTTTTCTTACGTCTGATCCTGTCTGGGGAGATTGAATCTGAAACTCCTCCCAGCATAGGCTGCTCATCAAATTCCCAGGGACAGACGTCTGGCTTAAGAGGAAGAGGTGACCTGGGTGGTCGGAATTTCCTTGATTCCCTGCCTTCCTCCCTTTCTCCTCCTTTATCTCTGGAGCGCCGTCTGTTGGAAGGGGACTGCCCTGCTTTCTGCCTCTGCTGGGACCGGCTACTTTTGGTGATTCCAGAGCTGCTGCTGCTGCCTCTCCGGCCGGTGGTAGTTTCTCCAGGGGCAATGGAAACATGTTTTTGGGTCTTTGCTTCAGAGGGAGTCTGAGGTTCTTCCAACTCCCAGGGACAAACTTCTGACACATCATAGAGGTTCCTCCCAGTCTCGGAACAAATGGATGGCTGGCTGCCACTTACCTGTCAAAATCAAGCAATGAAATAAAATCACTTACTGTTAAAATTGCTTGTTTTGGCAAAACCAAAAGTTATTAAGACAAAAAATCATAGCTCAAGGCCCATTTGCTAACTTCTTCCAGCGCTTTGAATTGCATTTCATGGTCTTCACCAGAGGATAGCATTTGCTCAGTTGTCTTAGTTGTCATGACATGATCGAGGTATGATAATTTGTCCCATGATAACAGGTGGTCGTATACAGGGCAGATATTATAGGGATGAATAGGATGAATTTTGGACTTTTACCAATTCAGTGTTACAGCTGCTGCATGTGATAATCATTTCAGTTGTCCTCTCCAGGAAGGTGAGTACCAACAGAGATCTTAGGGCATTAAACAGTTTGTGGTAAGTGTTGATTTTATATAACTTAATGTTGCTATGATCAATATTTCTATATTGGCAATGGATCAAATCACTGTGTGACAAACAACAATTACAAATTACTTACTCTATTGACTTCCATTCACTAAATAAATGCTAATATTGCTTTGCATCTACTGTAAAGAGGCATCATGTTTACAGTTTGTTTAACTTTTGTCAAGTGGCCAAAAAATCAGTCACTGCAAGTGGAATCTACTGGCAAGATCAGATGTTCCAACAACCCAGCCATCCCCACTGGAATGCTTTTGGTAGTCCTCATTGATTTATCAATGTCCATTTTAGTCTGAATTCTGGGCAGGATCTGAATAACACACTCCTTTCTTTCTTTTTGTCTTTGTTGGCCAGAAACAATCAAAACAAACAACCCTTGCCTCAATCTCTCTCCTCCTTCTTACTAATAGGATGTTCTGTTCTGTGTAGGAGGGTTTCCATTAACTGAGATGTAATTGACAGTTCTGGGAAAAGCTGGTAAGGGGAGGTTGAGTTAAGATTTTGAGTCCTATTACCAAGGTAAAGAATGAATTTCTACGTTCTACTCTACTCTAAAGGGCATTCATTTACAGTGATAAAAAGACAGTCCTTACATTTGAAGAAGCTGAAAACATGTAATATTTCTTTTCTTTCATAAATGACTGATGAACTACGGACTAATAGATTCACTGACTAAGATTTCAGCAGATCTAAACACCATGTTAATGCATCAATCAATTTGGATTTGGAATGGAAATATGTTAAAAGTACCTGTTGTTTCATGATGCCCATCTTCATGGGTGTCTTGGAGTACTCCACTGACTGGCTGATGATCATTTTGGGGTAATGCTCAGGTGTCTCATCCACCTCAGACAGCATCCTCCCCTCCTGTCCCTTCAGACCCTTCTTGCTGGCATCCTCCACACTTTGCGTCTTGTTGGTCAGCCCTGGCATTTTCTCCTTGGCACTCGCAATCACACTCAGAGACTTCTGCATGATGGATGTCCTCAGGTGGACAGGTTTCTTCTCGTGCGTTAAGTTGTGAGCGCTGGCTGATTTCCAGAACAGTGGAACAGACTCGATGGACTCAGCTGGTTCCAGTCTTGGTGGGGTCGCAGAGGGTTCCAGCTGCTTCTTGGTATGTTTCCGGCCAATCAGGGAGCCCAGAAGAGATCCTTCTCCACCACCTCCAACAGGAGTCATTTTGTCTCCTGCAGTCGAGCCAGTTTGGCTCCCAGTTTCCTCATCCTGGTCACAAACATGGTCGTAGCTGAGTGACTTCTTCAAGCCCATGACTTTGTTCTTCAGGGAGTCATCCCGAGGTTTGCCTGATGTTAGATTAAAACAATTAAATGGCATTAAAGTGGGGTCAGTTTACCAATATGACTTATTTTCCCTGCATTTTAAAATAACATATCATTTACAAGTTTATGTACTTTTAGATGCACTAGCAGTGTGGCAACATCAGCCTGTCGGTCAGTCATTCCTCAACTAAACTAAACCATCTCACCTATTGGCTTAATTCATTTTAACTGAGTCATCTTCAGGGTCATCCTCACCATCACACTGTCATGGTTTTCTTGGACATTTATATAAAACTGAACAATCCTGTTACTTAGAACCACCTGTGTTTTTCCTACTTTGGCAACAGAATGTCTGCTTTGAAAATGTCTGCTATTAGAGATAAAACTGCAGTTTTTCCAGAGCTGGTTCATTTTTCTTCATCTTTTCAACTGAACATTCATATTTTAAAAACCATTTAGCCATTTGGTGGATTTTTGTGGAAACGAAAAATTACGGACAAATATCTGTCACAATTGTTAGTTATAAGAGTTTGAAGATGAGCAGCATCAGTAGATTTCTGAGTTTAACAATATAAAGGCATTTTTGTTGACAGTCTGAAAAGAAAAACATGCAGACCTTAACTCATCTAACATCTCAGTCATATACTTTATTTCAAGGGTGAAAGGTAGCTCTGATTTTACCGTGGTGACTCGGTTCAAATGGGTTTCTCCTCAAGGTGCTGCGGTTGCTGCCGTGTTCGCTGCCGTCCTCGCGACTGCACTGGCGGTGTATGTGCATGGTCTCTGGGATCTCTGTTATCCGTTTCATCAAGGAGCGGCCCAAACCTTTCTTGGAGTTGCGCTTCTTTTGGAGGTGAGGGTTGTTGGCGAGCATCTTCTTACGTTTGTAGACTTCCAACTGGGCGTACAGCTTCTTCAACTCATCCTAAAAAGGGAAGGAGACTGTAAATGCTGGATAGCTTTTAAATAATGTCATGCTGAAATACCATGTTTCTACAGTAGCCCAGAACAGACAAACTAAGAAATAGACAGGGTCTTTCATATTTTTCACACGTCCCTCCTTCACACTAAAAAGGTGGGAGTGAAACATGAGGGGCTGCAATCAATCCAACTACAATCTGCTGCAATCTAACTGGCACCCTTACATGCCACTAAATCCTACACAGTGGACCTTTAACGGGATAGCAGGTGTAAAGCAGACATATCTGGACCAGACTTAAGATCTTGTCATGATTCTGAATGCTACTTTACCCGTATATCCTCAGGGTCCAAGCTGTGCTCGCTCCAGGCCGAGGTAATGCTGTTGTTGAGATAAGAGCCAGATCTTCCCATGTCCAACTCCTCCTCGTAGGCCTCGGTGGCAATATCATCCCTGGCCTGGGTCCCTTTGGACAGGAACTAAGACAGATGGAGAGCAAGCAAACCAATATTACTCTAGCCTATAGAACATCTCTGATAAGATTTATTATATGACAAAATATAAAACTAAAGGGGTCATTTGAGGTGGGCTTTTTGTTATTCAAACTGATCTTATGCCTGTTTAAATAAGAATTCTGGGAACAAAGAACGGCCAAATATTTATCCCGTATTCAGAAACTGACGCTGCGTGAGATTAACATCCTCCCATCGTGCTTAATTATCTCAGTGTACTCAACTGACTTACACTTCTGAGGTGCCTAATTAAGAAAGAATGAAAGAACGGTGAGCGCTGATGGTGTATTGCATCTCTCACACAGCAGGAGAATTAAATGTTTTCCATCAGACTTGAGAGATTGCACATAAAGACACCCGCGGGAGTGCTTAGCGAAATTACAACACTGTTTGAATGAGTTTAAGGTAATGGTAGCAAATGTGTCTGTGTGCATCTGTGTGTATGTGTGTGTTCCAGATAGCTAATATCAAACGAACTAAAAATGATTAATGAACAGTTGTGTGTACAAGCTACAGAGCAGCAATAGCTGTTATGAACATTTCTCTGTACTAACTGTAACCATTACATTTGCAAGTTCTTCCAAACAACACCCTTGAAAGATGAATCCTGCAGTGATCACATTCATGCAGCACTTTCTGTCAGAGCTGCTTCTCTTCTACAGATTAGTTTCCCAATCAAGTTGTGTAAATACCTGGGATTATGTCTGCATCTAAGCAAGCAATGACACATTTAGAGCACAGAACAAATATGCTATGCAAGTACACAAATGATCATGTAAATAGTAATTGAATTTGAGCAAGCTAAAATCTATGAGGCAGTCAGCAAATGTATTTGCATGTTTGCTGTTCTCCACGAGTGCACTATAACAACCTCCTTCACTCAGTTTTACTAATTACAGTAGCTCTCTCATATTGCCAATTTGTACTTGTATTGTTTGGACTTCTCTCTAATTATTGCTTTTTTGTGAAATATTGAATAATTTTAGGCAAACATTCAAATGAAATCATGTGAATAAGTTCAAAGGCGAAACCTCTTTGTGCTGGAACTACAAATTCATTCATCCCTTTTGTGTAACATCTTACCCTTATCAGGGTTACAGGGGACTGGAGCCAATCCCAGTTGAACCCCATGAACCTTCTTATTGTGAGGGGACAGTGTCATGTTATATGTTATGGAATTATCTCATGATACTTTCCATACAGAGCAGGTCTAGACCGTACTATTTATAAACCCAACAATTCCCACCATGAGCAAGCACTTGGTGACAGTGGCAAGGAGAAACTTTCTTTAAGAGGAAGAAATCTGCTCAGGGTGGATGGCCATTTAGCGCAATAGCATTTGCAGTGGGCAGCAGGTGCAGTACAAACAACTCAAAACATCTGAAACATGACAAGGAGCCCCATGCTGTTTTTCAAGTCAAAGGGTTGTTTCTTCAAGCCAGTGGTTAAATCTTAATTATGTGTATTTGTATATATTATTTAAGCTAGTAAAACTACGTTGTTACATTTAACCGCTGACTGACATCCCAGTAAAGTAATAATATGGTTCATGAGCTACAGGTATGAAGTGTTACCTTTGGAACGAGCAGCAGTCCCAGAGTCACAGTCACAGTCAGATGAGCGTGAGCAAAGAACAATATGAGCATCCAGTCAGGGTGCAGCCCCGGAACCAGAGAGAACCTGCAGAAAAAAACATCAATCGACTTTATCAATTTATTGAAAACAAACAAACACTTGAACTGAGTAATTGTTCTGTCTGTGAAACATACTCACACACACAAACAAAACACACACATTTAAAGCAGCCTTTAGTGATTCTCTGGACGAGGAGAGTAGAACAAAATGCACCACAACCCCTGAGGCAACTGTAAACTGAGACATAAAAGCAAAACTGAGGGAAATTGTAAAAGTAGCAGTTTATAGGAACAAGTTGCTTCCCTTTGAAAGGGAGTCTGTAAAAGTTATGAAAGATCTGTACTTGTTAAAGAGCAGCATGTTAGCATAGTCGTTGTATTAGTATGTTGACATTTAGCTTGATGCATGCCACTGTGCCTACTGTAAATACAGCCTCACAGAGCTGCTAGCATGGCTGTAGACTCTTTGGTCTTGTTGTGTATTATTTTCTGCAGTTTCTTCTGCATAGATACAAAATGTTAAACTGTCTGTCTGCCTGTCTGTCGCTCTGTGTGGCATTCACATAGTGTGTAGTCTGAATCACCTGGAGCAGCCCTTTAGGCCTTAGTAATATTCAACATCAGCATTTAGCCTCTTGGCTACAGTGAGATGTTGACAGCTCATGTTTTCAGCTTTATGTGTAACAAAGGCTGCAACATTTTGACAAAGATGAACAGCTGGTCTCAACATCTGAAATGATATTACTGTTCCTGTGTCTGGGTTGGTATGTCGTATGTATCTTCAGTCCATAAAACCTGATGAGATTTCTCATATTTGGCTCTTGTCTTCTGCCTCAGCCACAAACTTGGACCCTGATACGTATAGTAACCTAAACTACCTAGCATTGATTGTACATCTCAAAGGGGGGCCTAAATTACACCCCATTGCAGACTTTATATAGAATGTAGACTGTTGTGTTTTTGTATATCCTTGCTGTCCTTGACTGGCTAAGTGATGACTTTGTAATTGATTTTTCTTGCTGGTATTTTAAAGCTTGGCACGCTCAGGCTCTTGCTTATGTAGTTCGTTTATCACCTATCAGTCTGGTAGCTGATTGAGATCCTCTGGCAGGCCGAGGATAAAGTCTGTGCCCTCTTTTTAAATCCATCCGAAAACATTTATCTTTTCTTTTTTTTTTAAATTTAATTCACTTTTCAATTCTTTCAATCATCAGTTTACTGTTGTTTTTAATATGGTATACAGAGTCTATTTGTGATGATGTCTCAAAGTTTTAAAAAGATATTTTAAAAATGTTTTTTAAAGCAGAGCAGAGACGCTGTTTTCTCCCAACCTCAGCAAAACACCAAATCAAGTAATTTTGCACAAAGGAATAGTGTCCCGTTTCTGTCACTGACTCAATCCATCCAGAATCTATGTCCAAGCTCACAGCAGCAACTTCAGTAGCTTGTTGCTTCCTTTAAACTTCATGTCACCATTGTAATTATTGTAGCCATTTTCAATCATAGTTTGTATTGTGCTCATGAGCACTAGTACAGGTAATCACTCCAATTATCCCCGGAGAATGCTAAAAGCAGACAAAAGCTCTAAATGGGGCTCTAAGTGGCTGCTTTTTGGCACCAATTTTCCACATCCAATCAAAGGAGGACATCGTGACAGATAAATCAAGGCAATTATTAGACAGTATCAAGCAGTGTTGTGTGTTTTGTGGCAAATCTGTGAAGAGATTGTCCTGTGCCAGACACCAAATGTTTCAGTGTTTGTGAGTTTGAGAGAGAGAGAGAGAGAGAGAGAGAGAGAGAGAGAGAGAGAGAGAGAGAGAGACCTTGCAGTTGTTTACTCCTCATTTGTCAGAGGTCCACCAAGGTGGTTCAGAGCTGTTGGTCCTTTGTCATGACTCCCATTTCACATTCATAATTCACATGAGATATACAAAAGCATAGTGTGTGTCAACCCCACCCCACCCCACCACACCCACACACACACACACACACACACACACACACACACACACACATACCACAGACATCCCGCATAAGTCCAACCTTATCTCCGGGCGGCAGCAGCAGACCGACTCTGTCAGTTCACCAAAAAAAATTCCCCAGCAAACGAGAATGACTTGATTTATAACAGCTTCACTCAACTGATGAAGGTGTACCCAGTGGATTTTTCAGTTTCTCAACAGATTAAAAGGATGTGATCTTTTTTCTTTTTGTCCAACTGAGCACAATAGGCCTCTGCCTAAATGAAAGACTATTCAATCACCAACAGTTTTATCTGAGAAAGTGTGACAAATGGAATTTTTTTGCCTCTGGCTCCCGCAGGCACGCTATAAAAATCACCTGACCTGTTTTATTCCCACTGCAATAGACTGACAAAGTAGTCTTTGCTTTAGGAGTCTTGTAAAAAAAAAAAATGTGCGTTACTACTTCCACCATTCCTTAAACAGCTCAGTGTTTTCTACTCAGATAGTAAAATCCCATGCAAGCGCATAAAAACAACTTGTCTGTAAATAAGCTCCTAAGAGACCGACAAGAACACAGAGTTGTAAGTGAGACGGAATTTACCAAGTCAAATCTGGTTTTGCAGTTCAAAAACATGATTCAATCATTTACAGTATCATTTACGAATGTGGCAGTAACAGGATTTTCCAAATCTCCCACACGAATTTGACGCTAAACAAAAGAGATAGAGAGGAAGAGAAAAGTTTTTCTTTTTCCAAACAGATCCTACCTTCAGCTGTGTCACTAAATTGTAAGATGTACAGCACTTGTATTGTAAGATGGATGAAAATCCATCATGCATCTCAAGTGTATCTGCAAGCTGATTTTCACGCAACATAAACACAAAGTGGCTGCCTGAAGGTGAGAAAATCACATTGATCAAACCAGCCTCCAGTCTGCAAAACATTTGACACGGGCGGTCTATGTGTGATAAAACGAGCGCATCCGAACCAGAAAATGTTGAGACGTTTAGCTTAGCCTTGAGACAAATTAGGCTCGTAAAACTTTTTAGTCTATAAACTGCTGCTGTTGGTGTTAGAAACGGCACAGAGGGAATAGAGAAATACCTACTGGCTACTTAAAGGTCCAGTGTGTAGGATTTAGTAGCATCTAGTAGTGAGGTTGTAAATTGAAACCAACTGAATACTTCTCACCTCACTCCCCCTTCCACGTATGTAGAAGAGACTATGGTGGCTGCAAAACATGTTAAAATGCATGGTGGTGTCAGTGGAGGAGGACCTGCAGTGTCTGTACACAATCTTATTTTTAGGTGATACACTAATTAAAACATTCCTAAATATTATATTCCATTTCTTACATTTTTGGCCACTTGGGGGCAGCAAGATAAAAACGCTGACATATGATTTCTTTTTAAGCTGTTATATTAAATGTTTAAGTCGAAGGTTGCCTCATTACCTCATTGCCTCATTTGGAGTTGTGTTTCTGTTCATCTGATGGTGGTAACTCCAATACTTAATCCCCTTTTAGCTCTGTTTTAGTCTTTAGTCCTAACTCCTAGCCACTAGCTAGTTACTCACTTTGTCTGCCGTTTGCTGCTGAGCAGGTAGTATACAGTGCATTCACAAGAACAAATGAAAACAGTAACATTGTGGGCAATAAAACCAAAGCAATGAACTAAAAGAGGCTAAAAGATCTGTGATTTTGATTAGGGCCATGCCATGCGTCCATATGGAATCCAGGAAACAATTAATTGAGCCATCATCACCCAAGCATCAACCGTCCGTCGCTGTGAAGTGCCAAAAACTGCAGTTCCACTAACAGCCACTTGAGGCTGGCTACAGAACAAGTCCCCATCCCCATCCAGCCCCCATCATAAAATGTTAAACTTCACTGCAGAAATAAACATGTTCAAAGTCTGGTACAAAAAGCTAATTAGCTAAATTAGCTAATTTCTCCATTCATGACAACTGAGGGTGACTTTTTATACACCTGTTCAAATTATATTAATGTTTAAAGTTATGCAAAACAGCGTGGCCGTTTGGATTGACAGGTGGGTGCTGTTATCAGTGGCTTGTTTGAACACCCAGGCTGCTTTCAGCTCGCCTCGGTTCCACCGACGATCAGCTTCTTTGCCCACTTTCACATTAGCCGGCCAGTGGCAGAGGCCAAACTGCCAAAATGGTGATGGCCAGCTCTTGGGTGACATCACGGACACAAGGTCCATTTTTTATACTGTCATCACCCCAAGGTCGGGGTAACATTTATCTTATTAAATATATGATGAATACTTAAATTTAAAAAAAAGTTCTTTAAAAGAATACATTACATAACTTTCCACCTCTGTGCGAGAGTGACAAAAAGACAGACAGACAGTTACAGGGCACAGAGGGTTTATTTTGGGCTCTGGCACAGTAGCTCAGCTCTACGTTGCGTCTTTGCCTGGGGAAGACATTTTTTATTCACCTCCTTTCAACTCAGGCGCTCTGCTGACACTGTTCATTTCCCTGATGAAGGGGGCGGGTGAACTCTGCCTTTCATCTGACAAGTTCAGAACTTGTTATGCCCGCTCTAACAGGCAAATATCTCTGTGACTATGATTAAACAACAGCTTGTGCTGCAAGAAGGGGCGAAGTTGTCTAAGCCCTTTGCCATTGTTCACACAATTTTCTCATTACTGTCACAGAGATGTTCATCAAGAAAAGTAAGAAACTTCATTGTTCTACAGTCTTGTTTCATGTCCCTTTTATATCTCATTCTTTATATCTTCCATTTGTCTTTTTCTGTCTCTCAGCATACAAAAGGACAAAATTTAGCGACTTCACTTCTGACCACACATCTACTTTCTCTACTTTCTCTCACTGACTGCTCACTCCCACTCGTCTTACCCACCTGATGATGTGGAAGATGGCTGATATGAGGAGCTCATTGTAGATGGCCACAGCCATGTAACGTGGCTCATGGAAAGCCGAGGGCACGGTGCGGACGGCGTAGCAGAGGTACACGCCCCACAGCAGGAACAGGAACTCAGCTGGGAAACAAAAGGGAAAAAATGACAGAAGGGTCACAAGAATGGTTAGAGTTACAGCGTTTATTGTCTTAAACTTCATTACTTAATTACGTTTTATGTGTCTTCAGGTGAGTCTTTGTATACTAATCAAACTGGGACAAGACTACACAATCCAGAAAGTGTCTGTCTGGGTTTCTTCCAGGTGCTCTGGCTTCCTCCCACAGTCCAGACATGCAGGTTAAAAGGTGATTCTAAATGGCCTCTATGTGTCAGCCTTGTGAACTTGTACCCCGCATCTTGCCCAGCTAGGAACGCCTCCAGCCCCCCACGAGAATATGCTGTTCTAGATAATGGATGGATGGAAGGTTTATCACCTCCAAACACCAGCTCCGAACTTAACACACGGACATAAAAGTTGGAATAATCTTCTCAAAATATCAAACTATTCCTTCAGTGTGTTTTATTCACATGCTAAATGAAAGCAACACTGTTCACTGGATCTTCAACCCAGCTGTGGCACCTCGCGCTGTCAGTCTTGACGGCAGTAATGTAGTTTCAAATTTAGCAGTTCCTAATTTAGCAACAATTCCCCGTGTTTCCCCAAAGCGAGACAGCTGCTTCCTCGACAGTGTGTTGAGATATTCCTGCTATCGTCTCATCTCACCAAGGACACGCGGCCTGACTGAAGATGTGTTTAAGAAGCTAGCTGTCTTCATGGTTATCAACACGTCATCATCAGAACATGCTGTAAAGCATACGTGTACAGATCAATCGAATTCTCACATTTCGAAAATCAATATTAATAATTGGAAGTGTGATGAAGAGGATTCCTTTAGGGTTGCTGTATTTTGGAGGTATGAAATTGTCTTGAAGCCATCTAATTGATCTGAAATTTGCTGCTCTCTGGTGTAGAGCAAAAAGATTGCACTTATTTTACTGATAGGGGGCAAATGTATGTTTCAAAATAAATCAAATTTTCAATTTTTTCTGAATAAAAATTCCAAATAAGTGTCAGAGGTTCTCCTCTGATACAAGCTTGTTGTTATGTTTGCTTACAGCAAAGAGCACCAAGAGCTGTGCCAAAGACTATGTTGGCATATGAGTCCATAAAGTCTTTACAGTGATTACAGTCCATTAATATTCATGAATAGGTCTAGTGTATAAATCGTCACTAATTACATGGTACTTAGCCTCTGAAATGGGATGCATTGAGAGCTGCTTGCAAGAGAGAAAGGATAACAATTCCAACTACTGCAGATTAATTGTGGATTCAAATTTCTTGCATGTTGTTGACATTATCAATACTGTTTTGCAGCAACAGTTTTGCTCTGCAAATCAAGACAAAATATGATGATTTATTCATTTCTAGACAGACATGTGTTCCCTTGTCAGCATTATGACAAAACAAGTGAAAACACAGAAAAGTAATTAGTTGAATTTCAAGCTTGACATGCGCTGCAGCTCACAATGTTAGAATCCTTCAAAGCAGCTTCGCGGGGTGCTTCCTGTCCTTCAGTGTAGCCTCAGCGCACAAGTGTGTTCTCGCTGGCTGTCAGAGCGAACAGTGGGGATCCCTCATTTCCTGTTTTGTCTTGAACGCACACTCAAATACACACAGACAAAAACACGGAGGGGTTGTTGTGCTCTACGTGTTTGATTCCGTTTTAAGTGCCGTGTTTGTTCCTCTGAAGAAGATGCTGCGTTCCTCCGTCCTGTCTCCAGAGTGTCCTTAGCTGTCCTTCCTTCATCAGCTCCCTCCTCTTCTCTGCTTCCTCTCAAATTCTGCACCTCTCCAGCTGGTGGAAAACTCTCTCTGCATCATTGCCCACATCCCTACAAGCTTCATACTTCACAAGCTTCACTCTTCTTTTTCCCTGCCATTTCTCTCTCTCTCTCTCTCTCTCTCTCTCTCTCTCGCTGAGTCTGAGTCTGTCTCTCTGTCAGTTTTCAGAAGCAGACCAAGCATCTCTCAGGAATCCATCCTTTCCCCCTTTCCAAACAGGATTAGTCTCCCCTGCTGTCAGACTGGCTTCAGTGAGGTGCCCGTCACTGCCTCCTGCTTCAAGAATCAGTCATTAGGAAGATACTGTAAGGCACACACAAAGCCATCTGGGTACTCACAGGATGCAGGGTAGTGAAGGACAGTACCTGCAACTATCACTCTTCATGCTTGTTAGCTTGACAATGCTATATTGGGGACTGAACAAAAATGATTCATCTTGAAGACGGGTCAGAAAAGGCAAAGGGTTATGTATTTTCTCTTTTTGCTGAACGCCTGATTGTTTAGGGTGAGTCAATAGGGCTTTTAATTTTTTCACAGCCTACATATTTTATTTCAGAAACAATCATGCCTCTCTATAGGGGCTTTATTTTCCACTTCACGTGTAAGTAGTGGCTGGTGGAACCGTGATGCCAGTTAAAAAAAAACAGACATAGATCTTCATAGTTAATTTGAACACCAACACTGTGCCCGTTCACTTATTCAGCTAATGCTAATAATGGTCTTTTATTGGATTTTAGTTAAAAAATAAAGAGCTGCTGGAATGCTCAGTAAACACAACACACTATGTCTTATGTTTATTATAATTTTGCCAATGTACAATATTAATGTATTACGGTTGAAATGGGAAATGAGTAGAAAAATTAGGAGGGAGTGAGTTGCAATCAAAGTCAAGCGGAGGGTCCAAACAAAATATTAACAATAATAATTTCCCCAATAATTTGTGTACAGTCTCAAGAGTCTTAAAGTGGCTGCTTCTACAGTCCAGGTCAAAACTCTACGGAGGACTCTCTAAAGAAAAGAAATCCTCTGGCTCGCTTAGTTCATCTCATTTATGATCTATGGATGATTGTGAATCAAAAGAAAGGGAAACTCAGAGTTGTGAGCATAATGTAAAAGGCTGAAATATAAGAGAGCAGAAAATAGTGCAGACGGTCAAGGGGAAGTTGCTGTAGCAGCAATATAACAGATTCAGACACATTCAAAAACATTTTAGTAAAGCAATTCATTTCCTTTCCACGTGGATAATAAAGTCTACAGATTGTGGTGAATAGTCTGCTGCAGTGCTTAGATTGGCTTTCTTATGTTTTATAATGTCCATAATGTATTACAGCATTTTATTCTGTGATAGATTATTGTCTAGTTAAAACTAGACAAGCTTATCCTCTGGGAAGTCCTTGGAGACATGCTTGTGTTAAAGGCCTGTAAAAATAAATGAGGGACTTTGTGGCACCTCCTGCCCTCTGGAGGTGTTCTGCTTTAACGCCGGTGGCACTATAAGAGAGGAGTACTCCATCTTGTTTATCAGAGCATCCCACAGTTAACTTAATGCACGGCATCATTCTTTAAACTGTTTGTGAGCAAACCTATTAGGGGAAGGTGAATTAAGCAACGGACACTGTCATAAAAATTCACCCTGCATCCATTTAAGAGCAGAGGATTTTCAAAATGCTGCCTCAAGGGCAGGCCACTCAATAAACAGAGCTATTACAGCACAATTATGCCTTCTGGCAAGCAGGAGACATGTTTTGGAGCTTTTTAAACCTTGCTTAAAGAGATAAGTCTGCTCATCTCCAACAAGAAATCTGTCAGCAGCAGAGAAGTTTACCACATTTATACAAGATCGAGATTCACCAGCCCTTACCTGTTTCTTTATGTCTGACGTGATTTGTCACTCAGACAACAATAGACGCATTGTGCTAAAAACTCGCTGGAAATTTCAAGATGCAGTTTACTGACTTCAAATCATCAGCTTCTATAAAGAGGACTTCACCATCCACAGTCTTTTTGCCATACTGTGTTCATCAGAAAATGATGAACCGTAGCAGGCTGTTTACCCTATGACCATGCTGGTATTGCAGCATCAGGATTTCAAACCACTCACAGCTGAGCCAACATGCTGCTATTATTCCTTACAAACCTGTTTTTAAAGATGCCACCAGTCGCAGTAAACAGGCTGCAAGACACATTTTCTCAGAAATGTCCGTCATCTGTAGTTTTCTATGTAATTTCATGTAGTGTACTTTTAGAAAACAGCTCCAAGTGTATTAAAAGAACTGCAGGTAATATGTGGCACATCAAAACAAGTTACTACTGAAAGTCATGATGTATGGCCCACTAGAAGAGTTATTGAAAGAGAAACTGTGCTTAAAGAGAAACTTAAAGGTCCAGTGTGTAAGATTTAGAAGTATTTATTGGCAGGAATTGAATAAAATATTCATTAGTATGTTTTCATTAGTGTATAATCAACTGAAAATAAGAATCGTTTTGTTTTTATTGTCTCAAAATAAGCCCTTTAGATCGACAGTGAGAGCAGGTCCTCTTCCATGGAGTCCACCATGTTGAACCGCCATTTTTTTACAGCAGTCCAGAACAGACAAACAAAGCACTGATCTAGACATGGCCTTTGTATGTGTTTTTTGCAGCCAGAGTTCTTCCTATATGCTTGGAAGAAGATGGTGAGGCATGGGAGAGTATTCATTTGGTTGCAATCGGCAACTTCACCGCTAGGTGCCACTAAATCCTACACACTGGACCTTTAACAGCCTCTGAAAGTCTTGTCTTTGCTGACCAGTTAGACTGCAGTGCGTACACTGTACTTCAGGATGTGTCAGTACGCTGTGACATCACCGTTGGGTGCGGTTACAGATGATCTCACCTTTAAAGCTGAAACCAAAATGAAAACATTTGACTAGAGAGGGCACTGAAACACTTTCCATCTTGGGTAGGTGCCCTGTGGGGTTTTCTATTTTTTTATTTTAGTGATCTAACAAACATGTATTTCTTTGCTCTGAGAACATTTGCAGGGGCAATTTTGAAAACATTTTAAATCATCTTGTATTGTTAGCTCTCTCCTCCTTCACTGCTGTTTGTTAGTAGTGACATCTAGTAGTCACAAACTCCACAGGGTACCTTTAAAGTCCTCTTTAATGAGAATCTCTGTGACAGAATACTAGACAGCAGCATTTGAAGCGAGTTTTTATGGACGTGTATTTAGAGGACATTCAATGCAGATTCAAACAAAGATTTAGATGAACCGCACTGCAGCACTGGGAGATAATTAGATTTATAACATTTATTGCCAATGTCCCTAGTGGTATTGGGCAGTTTTACTACCTGACCCCGCCTGCAGCTTTTTCCAAAAGTTTCTAAACTAAACTTAATCTTTAGCCTCACTCAAGCAGCCCAGACCCAAGCTATAAGCCCAAAAGCTCCTTACAGTTAAGTGGTAAGTAGGACCAAAATGTCCCCCCTTGTCCTGTAAAGACATCCCTACACATCCAGTAGATGTAAGTACAGATACACAGAAAACGCGCGCACACTTACCGACGGCCATCATATAGTCCCATCGGTCCAGCAGACACATGCTGAACTGCAGCTCCTCTGGGGTGAGTCCTGCTGCGATCAGAGCCTGACTCAGCTCAGGGTTCTGGCACACAGCGGAGGTCCAGGCCACAAGGAACCACAAGACAACCAGCAGGATCACCGCCAGAAGCCGCAGGACCCGCCAGCTGGTCATATAAGGTGTCCTTTGGGCCGTGCGTGACAGGAACACCTTTAACACCCTGGGAGAAGAAGAGAGGAGGACAATCAGGGCTGTAAAATCTGGCTGTGAAATCAGGTCGAGCAGCGTCTGTGAATAAGATATTCTCTCCCTGCGATTGACAACTCAAGCCCACGGCTGTTGCTCTTATTAACGTGCCCACTTGAATTAAAAAGGAGTAGGGAGAAAGAAGCACTATTATTTAACTTCATTCATATTCGTTAAGCATGTTCAGTTTAATGTTGTAATATCTCTTTGGCTGAAGGGAGAAATAAACGGAAGGCAGAAATAGGAGAAGAGGAGAACAAGGATACAGATTTTGGGGGGTTTTACAGTCCAATGGTAAATTGAACAACCTGGAACTTTTTAATAGGTTCTTCAGCTTGGAGGTGATCGTAAATGTGGCTGGAACTGACACATTAGACTGAATGTACGCAGAGGAAGTTTATTTATAAGTTGCATAATATTTACTCTCTTTACTGCATGCACACAGGACAATGCCGCTTCTGTAAAGGGAGTTAAAAATGCAGCACATCAACCATAGTTTTGAAGTGATCTGACGCTGGGTAAAGAGAGTTATATGGAGACAGTCAATCCTCTGTTTACTATCATCTCTGCACTGTGCTCATCTACTCTCTCCCGACCAGACTGTGACAAATCTATCTTATCTATGATATATTCAGTGGGACCGGGCTGTAAGAGCTTGCCCCCAGGGCACACTTCACACCCAGTGAGCTCGGAAAAAAATCTAATTGGTAATTTTGCCAAGGGAACACTCTGGCCGGCCTTTGACCTCCTTCTCCCATCTCGGCAACAGTTGCTCAGAGCTGAAGAGCGGGAAGTGAGTGTGTGTGTCTGAATAGATACTTCAGCAGGCAGTTGCAGATAGACCAGACCTGATGTGAAATTCAAATGTGCTTATTTGCAAGACTGCATGCATGTGTATGTGTGTGTGTGTGTGTGTGTGTGGGGAGGGGGGGTTCACAAGTGTGCAGACTGAGAGGGAGCTGTATTATTGAAACTGAAAAAGGCTAACTCATAGGGCAAGTTAATATCAGGAGAGGAGAGGAGAGGAGAGGAGAGGAGAGGAGAGGAGAGGAGAGGAGAGGAGAGGAGACAGGAGGAGAAAGGGAGAGATGGAGAGAAGAAAAAGGGAAATTAGAGGAGATAGGAAAAGAGGAGGGCTGAGGAAGTAAGGAAACATGAGGGGACAAGAGGAGAGGAGAGGAAACTAGGATATGACGACAGGAGACGAAATGAAAGGAAACAAAAAGAGAGGGGAGGAGATGAGACAGGAAGAGAGGAAAGGAGAGAAGGAGAGGAGTAGAAAGGAGAGGAGAAGAGTAGGAAAGAAAGTGAGACAAGATGAAGACAAGAGAGGAGATAGGAGAAGGGAAGAGGAAAGGAGACAGGGAGTGAAGAAATCAATGAGAGAGGACAAGAGGAGATAAGGAGACAGTGGGGAGGAACAGAGACAAAATGAAATAAGGAGAGAGGAGGGAAGAAGAGAGGAGACGAGAGGCTTGTCTATTTTTAGTTTTATCTGCACTTTACATTAGAGACAGGAATAATTCATAGGAACGTGATAAAACATACAGGAAATGTCATATCTCTATCTCTGTCTATGATGATTGCCCCTCTTTTGATTCCATGCCTTTAGTTTCAGTTTACGGTACCTGTACAGCTTGAGGATGATGGTGCCGTACATGATGGCGAAACCCAGGAGGCGAACCCACCTCAGGAGGATACATCGAAACACACTGGGATGGAAATACAGGATCATCACCTGTAGAGTTGTACAGCAGTGTTAGGGTTCAACAGACACACGCTCACACATTCATCATTTCACTCGTGTCATATTCACACAGAAGGAATCAGAAATGGGGCGAGTCTCCAGCGCGTGAGAACCAGAGCTGGAGGCAGATTTGGCCTTGTGGACATCTTAGGTCTCCAGAGCTCCCGCTGACAAAACATATTAGATATGACAGTTTGAAGGGTTAGTTTCGATCTCACTGGTGATATTTAACTATGTAATTTTTCATGTGCGAGTGACTGCAGCTGTATGATTCTTTGCACATTGATTTGCATTTTCGTGTGTCAGAGCATGGACATGTTTCTGTGTGTGTGTGTGTGTGTGTGTGTGTGTGTGTGTGTGTGTGTGTGTGTTGTCTTGGTGTGATTTGCAAGGAAACACAATTTGCCAGTGGCTCATGAAGTGTCAGCTTGTTATTTTCTGCTTGGTGTGAAGTTTATTCGCACCTATTACTGTTAAAGACGAGGCTGCGACAGAGACAAGTCTCACACGCCAAGCCATAAAGATCTGAGTCTCCATTTGCATTCCCATTACAGCTGCGTTTTATTTCATTAGTGTGTGTCTCAGCGGGACGCCACATGTCAAATCTCCATTGACCTGAGGGAAACGGAGCATCACATTCTGCTCTGCAGATCAAGTGCACTCTGTGCCCATTTCCACTGAAGCAAAGAAAACCTGCTTGACTCACCTGCAGGATACACACACTCCACGATGCTCCTACCAGAGTCAGACTGTTTAAATGTACTCTGCATGAATTCAGACAAAGCATACACAGGAAGTGGAACCCGATAAATGAAGAATATAAAACAAATCAAGGTACTTCAGCGGGCCAGCATGTTACAGCATAAAGTGTTTGGTGGTAGGCCTCACACCAAAGACATATAGAGAAAAATTTCCCTCCCGCTAGTGCCAAGTTTATATCAACCTCTGTGGCTGTGAAGTGAAACCAATGCAGGAATGCCAAAAACTGCAGTTCCTCAAGCGTCCATTTGGGGCTGGCAACCGAACGAGTCAATCTACATAAGTTAAAATGTCCAACTTCACAGCAGGCTATGTTTACAGCCTGGTACAAAAAACTGTTTTGGTCTCTATAGCTAATTTATCTGTTCATGACAACTGTACTGAGTCTGAATTTCTATTCAACTCACCCGTTCAAATTATATTAAGGCTTAAAATGATGCAGAATTAACAGCGTGGCCACTTTGATTGATGGCTGGTTTGAGCACCCAGGTATTATTCAGCCCACCTCAGGTCCGCCAGTTCACCATCTTTTCCCATTTTTAGATTAGCTGGGAGGCGGAAGAGGCAGGACTGCCAACATGGTGGCGGCCAGAGCCACCACATTCTGAGCTTCAAAACGGCTCTTCAGAAATCTGTGGGTGATATCACATCCATTCTTTATACTGTCAGTGTCATCATGCATACATTTTGCTTGCAGATTTAATAGAGATGAATTTCACATTATAAGGTAGCAAACTGAATCCGAATAATATTCGCCAATGCACAGTTTTTAACTGTTCTCCTATTCCCAGTGAATATATATGGTCGTCTCCACTGAGAGACAGTCTGGACCAGTTATTCCATTTAGTGCACACGAAACAATAGAGCACAGTGAGCTACGTCCTTAATATTTATTTTATAACTTGACCTACCCTGTTATTTGAATAGACCATCCATCTATGCAGCCTGTCTAAATGTAGCCCTGCGATACACTGGCAACCTGTCCAGGGTGTAGCTGGGTCAGGCTCCAGCACCCCACAACATTGAACAGGATACATGTGTATAGTTAATGGATGGATAGATTACAGATGCAGTATAAATGCGTCCCTGAGGAGTACAGCCAGTGATTTATCCCAGCTCCTACTATGCCTCGGCTTCCAAGAGACAGCAGCTATCCAGAGTAATTAAGCTTAAGTAACAACAGCACCTGTAACCTCTTTTCCTTAGAAAAGAAGCAGAACATCTGTGCCAAAAATGATACTAAACAACCAGCCAACCCCGAGGCTGCAGCAGTGTGGCTGTAAAATGTGTTGAAAGAAAAGGGAAACTAATATCTGACTGAGAATATAAATAAGTGAAGTAAAGACTACGATACAGAATGATGAAATGAAACAAATACAAAATCTGATAACGTTTTATACAGCTACTCAAGAAGTTACAAGTAAAATACAGGCTGAAGGTGACACGTAGTGAAGGTGAATTGACATAATGTCACAAGAACATGGGTTGTGTACTAATTCATAGCTTGTTTCTTGTTTTTACCATCAAAACTTTGCCATGTTTGTTGTATAATCTAATAGGCAAGATCCATTTCACCCATTCTACAAAAACATGTCGCAATTAAGCTGTCATAACGTTCCCAATTTCCACCGTCAGTCTGTCCACTCTCTACAGACATTTCTCTCACCTCCTGATTAAGAATTTGACACACAGTCAAAGCACAGAGGGCACCAGCAACCGTTTCTTTCCATCCACAATCCTCATCAAACCTTTCACTGCCAAAGGCTGTCATTGGTATGCAGATCATAAGAGAGTCGGGAGCCAAGTCCATTATATATACAAGAACAGGAATTATAGCTGTTCCTTTTTAATGCTTCACTACCGACTGTGAGTCACTGTTGCAGCTCAGGATCTGATAAATTAGTTGGTATATGGAAGACAGACAGGTGCGTATTAAAAGAAAAGGTTGAAAAAGAAATTGCTACCAAAAATGAATCCCTCCATATTTCAGACAAAGGCACATTTTTCGAAATGATGTGGTTTTTGCGGGGACAGCTTTAGCATGACACATGACTCTAATACCAGTGATATGTTTTACCGGAAAAGTACTTTTTTTTAAAAGGAATAGGCAAACCTTTTCCTCTTTCTTTCAAAGAGGCAGATAAAATAACTGATATCAAGTTTCTGTCTGTGTGTTAAATATAGAGCTAGAACCAGGCAGTAATTGTACTGTGAGTACCCGGATGGTGCACTCTAATGGTGAGGGATGCCGGATACAATGGTCACCACTATGAAGCGGAAGGGTAGGGACCACCAGCATGGTGAAAATGGTGGAGCTGAGGCAGTTGCAGTGAATACAATAAATATAATAACAATAAATGCTTTATTAACTCATAGTAAAGCATTTATTCCAACTGTTAGCGCTAATAAATGCTTTATATTTTGGCAGAGAAACGTTGGCACTAATGTCCTGCTCAGCTGCAATTCAGCCAAAAAAAAAGAAAAAGCGGTAAATTGTTGCAACTGTCATTTCCAGTAATGGCTGTGCTCAACCAAAATTAGTGTACTACACCAGGAAGTACACAGTGCACTACATAGAAGTGTACTAATGTAAGTATCTGAATTAAGACACAGCCTTACTCTGTCTCTGCGCACTTGCCACTATAAATTAACTGTAGTTTTAATGGTTATGTGTCTTTTAAATTGAAGCTTAAAAATTAAAATATGAACCGATAATATAATTAAAAATTTGTTTAATTTATGCATTTGTAAAGGTTTTCTTCTCCGGCTTTATGAAGCAACACCAAATCAGTTAACTGCAACTGTTAATAAAGTAGTAAGAAACACTCAAGTGTGCAACAATTCATCAGGCATTGTCTTCTCTTCTTCTTGTCTTCCTGCCTCTCCATGTCTCACTCTCATGCTAACCTCTGGTTAGGATTAGCATCCTGCCTGGCACCTCTGTCTCTTTGCCTCCAGAGCAAACATCCAGTCTCACAGCTCTCTCTGGACCAAACCAATAAATCACCTCCACAAATAAGAAGTAAAAGTAGGCCACGCTATTTCTTACACTCACACACTTAAATGCAGAAATGCAAATCCATGCACAAATGCACATACACACAATCACAGGAAAATAAGACGTTTTAAAGCCACGTACACTCACACACACACACTCATACGCCATCCTCCAACCTGTCTATATACACACACAAACATAAACAGAGATAGGCAGACACAAACAGTGTCACGCTCTTTCTGCAGTGCTACCCATGTGGACTACAAAGTCACAGGGGACTGCACAATAAAAGGCCACATTTTTATATCGCCCGCAAGAGAAGGTGGCCCTCTTGTTTTGTATCCAACCACCAATGCCTCCTCCATCAATTAATCAGCAGATGTATTTTTAAAACAAGTTGTGCTAGAACTTGATGGACTGTTTAAAAATGCATTGAGCACCAGAGCAGAGCAGCTGCGCAAAGCTGGAGAGGCTCGTGGTGGCAGCAACAAAGAAACAGCAGCAGCAACAAACGTTGAGACTGCGGGAGAGGAGACAGGCACAGAGGTGAGGCGGAGAGATGAACATGCAGTGGGCCACAGGAGAACATGAGAGAAAGGATGGGACAGGGAAAAGGTAGAGACAAGCAGGCAAGGTGGAGAAACAGTGGAGCAAAGGGAGAAAGAGACCCTTAAGTGTATCCAAGTGTGTGAACATAAGAGAGTGGCAGGATATTTTGGGGGAGCTATTATTGGTACTTGAGTTATCCTTTGGGTGAATGGGGGAGAGGGAGGATGGATGGTTGCAAAATAAAATCCATTTTGAGTATCACAGCAGAAATATACGCAAAGTGTGGTCACATAAGGACAAACCTACAACACCTGCAGCCCTTTATCTGCTGCAACAAACCAACCAGGCTTTCTATGCTAATGCAAATATCAGTCTGATAGTAACACTCCAGTAACTTTAGAATAAGAACAAAACCTTTATCCCAAGAGTCAGCCGAGCGCTCTGAAGCTCTTTCATCTCAACAGATTTTGGGCGTTTTTTTTTTGTCTTCTTAAAAAATGGCTAACATCCAACAACAGAAAGCCATCAGGCTTTGTGTTTGAGGAGAGAAGTGGCTCACTGTTGGCAGTCCGCACAAGCATTTGAAGGCAGCGAATTCCCTGGTTACATCGGTTCTCTCTGTTACATGGCGCTCAGGTTTCTTCCATCTGTTTCCCTGCTAAAGATGGGCTTCTGACGCGGCAATCCAGGTGCATTGTGGGCTGTGTGCACAAGTGTAAATACACACATGTACAATGCATGCTGGCACCCACCCACGTGAACCTGCTCACATACACACACAGACAATAGAAAGGCTAACAAAGACATGCACAAGAAGTCATACTGTGATGTCCAACTCTCTGTTATTATCCAGACAATGGTCAGAAGTACAGTACTATACGATAACAGCCTCTAGCTGCAACTGAAGAAGTAGGAAGTAAGGATTACTGCTTAATTTGCATAGTAATGTCTTCTGTTATGAACATAAGGAAGAACAATCCCTGTTTATAAGCAGTACTGGTGTCATTTTCTTGGTAAAAATTTAGCTTTTCTCAGGAAAACGTGTTATAGCAAAAATTTGCTTGAATGCTTAGGATTTTTATTAAAGGTCCAGTGTGTAGGGTTTAGTGGCATCTAGAGGTGAGCCTACAAATTGCAACCAACTTGCTTCACATTCCCTGTCCAAGTGTGTAGGAGAAACTGCAGAGCCCACCAAACTTGCATAAATAACGTGAAAGGCCCTCTCTTGAGGAAGTGTTTAGTTTGTCCGTTCTGGGCTGCTGTAAAAACATGGCAGACTGTGTGTAAGAGTACTTGCTCTCTCTGTAGATATAAAAGTCTCATTCTAAGGTAAGAAACACAACAATTATTGTTTTCAGGTGATCATACACCAATCAGAATGAATAAATGTATGAATATTATATTGCATTTTAGCCATTAGATCCTCCTAAATGTTACAACACAACCCATTTTCACACTTAATGTCATCATTCAACATATTTACATGTAATTATCTCTCTATATAGTTTTTTTCATTGTTAGTGGTGGAGTCTGTCATTAACGCATAGGATTCAAATTTCCTTCACACACAGGAGGGATTAACAGCAAACAATGCTGTATGTAACCCAGCATTACTGTTTGTAATAGTATCTCTCCAACAGCCGCATCAGAGCTGCTAATACAAACCCAACATGTCATACTGTGGCTGCCTCATGTTTAATCCACTGAACTGCTGAAATACGGGGAGGCTTTTATTGTGAAGCTGCCACAGGAAACATGATGTATTTGTAACTGAGTTTAGCACAAAAACAGCATTAGTTCCTTTGATCATTTGTTTCCGGCAGATCAGACAGAGCAGACGAATCCACCCCGCTCACTTCATTCACCTGAAGAGAAAATCAGGTGAACCCTGAGCCACACTGGACATCCTGGAGGCCAACATTCAACCAACCCTGACAGAGTCAAAGCAGGTCTGCTCTCGGCTGAAGATATTGTTGAATCCTAAACATCCAGAAGGGACGTGTGAAGATTACTTGCCTGAAAAAACGAATACAAATGACACCAGCCAAAGCTGCCACGAGTGAGCTCAACTGAACGCATCCAAGTATGCAGTGGAGAAACAGTATTCTTTTTAGTTCTACATTTCTTTCTGTTTAATGTGTAGTTAGTGCTTTCATGTGTCACCATGTTAGTAAAAAATGTCATAAAATATGAAGTCATTCTCTGTAGCTTGCAGTCACTTTACATACACGATTCCTTTTTATTTGTTCTATGTGAGTTCAAGTTAATTCCCAAAGCTGATTGAGCCTTATAGAAATTTGGTTATTGTTATGTTGACTCTGAGATAAGACGGTGGATGAGTAATAATGAATATTATGGTGTTTGTGCTAATTTCCCCTACATGAATGGTGTAGAATATAAAAACAGACTGGGTCAGTAAAAGGCAAATACAGGTTCACAATACCTGACAGTATTATTTCATATCAGAACGCAGACTTACTGGAAAGTAGAGCAGTAACGCCCCAAACAGGATGACTTCCAGCAGAATGAGACCAGATGTACGGATGCTCTGAAAAACAGAAAAAACATCGATCAATTAATCACTGACAGTGGCCTCTCTTAAGGTATCAGGTCTTTGCCCAGCTTTGTGAATTCGCACCAAGATGACGAACATGAGTTCAGTTTCATGCTGTTGTAATGTAACACAATACACACATACAGAAAGAGGGCCAGGATTCACTCTTCAAACCCTGCTGCTGTACATCTCACGTTTGTTCAAATGGAGTATTGTGAGATGTAGTGCTTCCAGCTTCTTTGCCATTGCAGGCAAATGCAAATTATAAATCTAAATTGCCTCTTTCAAAGCAAATAAACACAACGAGGGGTTGAATATATATAATTTTTTATGTTTTGCTTTGCCCTGAAACAAGAATATGAGTGACGACAGAGCTTCTCTGGGCTGGATTTAATTATCCACATTACCTCCTCGAAGATTTCGTATGTTTTTTATGTAAATTCAAAGGGCTCCAGGGACATTTGTTGTGCACTGAAGAAACGTGGGAAATGATGAAGATGTCTATAAATAGCACACGGGGAGAGATTCAACTCAACTTTGCCTGAGGAGTGGTTGTAATTACCCCTTACCGTGAGGATCTCATATTTATTTCCCTTTATTCTATTAGCAGAGTGGCTATTATGCAACAGCTCTGCTGTGAATTAGTGTGGATTCAAATGAACAGCTCAGGTACATTTGTGGTGGATGTTACTCGTAGTTATGTCATTAGATGGTCTTTCATTTGGCTTAGATTAAAGGTGTCCCTGATCAAATGCATATGTTATGAAACAGCAAACTAATATTGTCAGACACGCTCCTCTAAGTTACTGAAATAGTTAGTTAGTTAGTTAGTCTCTAATTCAATTCTATTTAATTCAATTTATTTATATAGTGGCATCATAAAAGAAGTTATCTCATGACACTTTCCATACACAGCAGGTCTAGACTGTACTCTTTATAATATTATTTACAGACTCAGCAATTCCCAACATAATAGAACTGCTTAATCTAAGTGTCTAATTTTACTTTCATTTACTGTGTGACTCAGTACGCAGAGGGATTGTTTGCCTTTCGTAAAGTCTGGTATAATAAGTTGGGTGCTGGATTGTCTATTTTAGTACTTATCAAGCACTGTGGGTGAGCACCTGCCCATGGTTGTCCTTTGTCATGGATCTCAACTTTCACTTTCAACTTTGACCCTTCGCCTTCTTCCATTTTAAGTGATCCACATATTGTCCAGACAGACACACATTTTTCCAGCACATATCTGTCAAGTAGTGACTGCAATGTTTTGGTCTGATTTCCATGCAGCTTTAAACCTCACCAGGAGCATTTCTGAAGCGGAGCATTTTGCGCGCCAGACTTTGTTAACTTGCTCAGATTTGGTCATTTTCCTTGGTTTATGTGCTTCTACCATGAGTAAGTAGGCAGTGTAGTTCCCTTTTGTCACTTTTGACGATAGGAAGTTTTGCACAGGGTGTTTTATGTTGATAATCAACCAGATTCTCTATGCCAATTTGCGTGTCTGACTTTTGGCCAGTTCAGCAGTTAGCTAATTAAATAAAGGACTGCTTTAGGGGTTTAATATTACATTCCCAAAAAGTTTGGGGACTCATGAATGAATTAGATTTCTTGATTTTTAGTCTTATTAAGTGCCAAAAACATGAATACTGCAGTTCCCATAATGCGACTGAACACTGGCTATTTGTTCAGGTATAGTCACATAGTTTTCTGTTAAATCAAGTTTCCACATATTCACAAAAAAAAGATGTGTTGCCATGGTTATAATGTGGGTGATAAATAAAGATTCACAAACTATAAACACTTTGTATTCTAGTGATGTAATGTTGCACTAATGTGAGGGAATAATCCAAACACTAGACTATAAATGTTCCTTTTTGCAGATTCAGATGCACATTCATAGGACCAAAGTTAAACAATGCTGGACTGCGAGTCGGTCAGAACTTTACCTTGTTCCTCCTGAGGTGGTAGACTACCACCATGCTGGCGAGGTCCAGCACCATACACAGACCCTGAAAGGAGGCCACAGCGAGCCGCAGAGCACCATCCTCCTGAATCAGGCAGGGTGTGTCATCCCGGCAGTAAGGGCAGCCCTCGCGGCATGGCAGGCATTTATTTGACACGTCAGAGATCTCGTCTCTGTTAGAGCCCTGCCCTTTACCTGAGGACATTAGAGCACAAATATATATTATAGGGTTGTCAAAGTAACAGATTAATAATTAATTAATAATTAATTAATAATTAATTATATTATATTATAAATAACGCACAAAAAGAATTAACACAGATTAATTAAAAGCCCTGTGATTCCCCTTGACCCCATACGTCGCTGAACACAGTAGCTTTGTAAGCATGCTGGAAGCAGATGACAAAATGTGGCTTGGCCTGGCACAGTGAATTTACCTTTAAAAAATGTCCAGATGGAACTGTTAATGGGTGCAATGTTCTGCAAAATTTCTACAGTCAGGAATTTTCATACCACCAGAGTGCTTCAAGCCTGAAATATCACCTCAACACGAAGCACTTAGCAGCAAGCTCGGAGGTCACAGCTAACACAGCCTGTGACGCTACCATGAGCAACCATCAAACCACACTCCAACAGGTGTTTATATGCAGTCTAGCTGTGACAGATTATATGAATATTATCACTTTATAATTGTGATATATGTGATTCATTTAGATTAATGAATCACAGAGCATGTACTTGGTTAGATACATTTTTAATCACTTGACAGCTGGAATATATGCTGCAGAGGTAACTTGTTTGTACTCTTCAAACACATGAAAAACTGTCTTTTGAAGATTTCATGTCTAATCACAAGTCAGAACACAGGTCTGATTTACTGGAGTGTTTTCAAGGATTATCAATCTCATTAATTTGCGTTTAGCTGTCACACACTGACGTCTTATTAAATGCTCAGTTAATCAATTTGAAGGAGTAGGAGTCATCAATCCAATAAATCACAAAGCCTTGGGGTGATAATTACAAGAATACAGCCTTTAATTAAGCAGATGAAGGAAAAATGAAGGAGAGGAGGATAAAATATTGTGACACAGCTCCCTTCACCACTTTGGTCTGCATAATTTGTTGTTATACCAGCATGTGGCACACTGAGATAGGGTTTATCAAGACTGTCCCTAGATTACTTTTTCTGTCTCATTTGAGAGTGTTCACATTATCGTGACTGGACGTGTTCTGTTAAGCGCATTTGAATTGAATCAATTACATGTAAAGAAATGACTGCCAAAAATATAATTTCTTCATTTTGTGATGCGTCTGCTGTGGCAGGATTTGGAGGCAATATTTTATAGTTTAAAACCTCCATTTTCACCACACAGATACGATTCTCAAAAACGATTCTCGATAAGCATGTAATTCCTCTGTAAGTCCCAGAGCTCATACAGAATGCAAACATTATGTTAAAGTTATACAGCGCTTCAGTAGAGCATGGTTTCAAATGAATGTGCTGAAGGTACTGGGATATCGGTTAGTTAGCAGTTATGCAGTCACTGGCGTAAGAAATCACACAAAGTGGTTTTCTTTTTCCAGTTAGTCGCACTGAGTTTAAGGGTTTAGCAATTTGTGACAAAATGAATTGTGAGCCCCCTCACTGTCTTTTGCCTTTTTGTTGTAAATCTCAGATATGTTATTCTCTCTGGTATTTTATATTCTTAAGAATATGTATGGGGTGTTTTTGCCTTTATTAGATAGTTACAGGCAACAGGTTGGACCTAAACCTGGGGCACCGCAGCGAAGACCCATTCATGGAAATTAGTTAATCTGAGTGAAATGGAAAAATGAGTTAGTGAAACTAAAATTTTTAAGTTGTGGGTATTGAATGATTTTAAGTGGTGTTCAATTTGTATCAAGCAGTCCACACTAAATGAAAAAAAATAGGTTAACACAAAGCATGGTCATTAAGTAACATAAACTTAAAATTAAAAGATTGTTAAAACAATAAAACAATAAACAAGCTTTTCTAACTTATCAACTTATTTTTTTGAGGCAACAAGTTTGTATACTTTTTTTTAAGTGCATGCATTCACTCACATTCACAATATGAGATTCACTGGTGGGTGTGTAGTTAGCTGTTAGGGGTGTGAGGCAAAGCAACTAAGTACATCTGTATGTTTATGTTTATGTTTTTATGTATATGTATTTGTATCTGTACTTAAATTTATAATGGATGTGACAGTGGTTTCTACTGGAGGCTGTTAGAAATTGTCTAGTCTGCTTCATTTTCTGCAATAAATTGTGTCCTGCTGCCATTTATACTCCTCATATCTGTATGTATAAGTTTAGCTGCCAACAGAATAACATCTTAATCATGAACCTGAATAAATAAAATAATAAAACATGATTTGTATTGGAACCCAAACTTCAAAAAAGTCTAACTGTCAATGTTTAATCAAAGCTGTTAAAGGTCTGCAGGTAGAAATCAGTAGTGGAACTAGAACAGGAGGTTAGTGGAATAATAAAAGTGGGAATTTTGGCCATGTTGCATAATGTATATTGTATATTGTGCATGCAACAGGAGCAGGTCCACATAAAAATAAAGTTGGTTTCAATACGAAAAAAAAAGAAAATCTGAAAAGCCGCCATGGCCCATTTTGCATGCATTGCTGGGATGGTCCCTAACTTCACCTCTTCAGTTCTGAGCTACCGTCAGTGAAGCTTTATCCTGTGCTGCACACCTAACTGATGAAACTTTATATCTACATAATGTATTCGTGTTAGTTTACACTCCTGCTATGTATGTGACGTTGTCATTTCTCAGCTGAGTTTCTCACATCTAGTGTGAGGCCAGATGTTCACAGGGATTCCACACCTCTCTGTTTCAAGTCAGTTGTCAGGTGCAGGCGGCACCTGCCACCCATCAGATTACCTATCAGGAGTGATCTTACAGAAAGCTTATAACGGCAAAAAAGGTGTTTTTCAGTGATTGCTGGCCTTTAAAGCAGCTGCTGTGGTTTTGTTCTGATTCATTTTTCATCTTTTTTTACCTGCCCTGCTTGAAGCTGCTGCAGAGCTCGCTCTGCCTGAACACACTTAAAGTAGATAATTGCTTTGATAGGAACATTGTAAAAAAAATGTTTTTTGTTCATACTCAGTAGGTTTATGGCTTCTTGCCAAAAGTCTTGCAATTAACCTGAGCCCACAAGACATTGAAATAAGAAAAAAAATTATTACTATTGGTATTAAGTGATTTATCAGTCAACTGTTGTGTTCCTTATGTCGAGATGGAGGCCTCCCAGTTAACCCAGACTACAGAATTTGCTCTTAGCACCATTAGCTCCTCGGATTTTAATCCGGTGCGAAATACAAGAAGGTGGTGAACAGTTCTGCACAAAAGCTGGTGAGAAATCTAACACTTGTTTCAAGGTGATTCACCTCACACTGTTACAGTTTGATAAAAATTGTAATTGTTAAGACTGTATGATCAGTGCTTTGGTGATCAGTTTAGAGTTTCAGTGTGGCACTTGGTGAGAGCTGACAGAGGAGCAGACAGATGGCTTTGGATGGAAAATGCGTCATGTTATTATGCGTAAGATTTTTCAGAGAAAAAGGTCTGAGGAGTCATGTGAACACGTGTGGCTGATGAGTACTACTTATTAAATTCTGTATCGACACAGGTTGTTATGAATGACATTTAGCTTGTCTACACTGCAGTCATCTAATATGGGTTCTTGCACATCTGGCATATATCTAACATCTGGCATCTCTTAAGGGAAGATTTTCATACATGCTGACATGAATACAATATCCAGAATGAGAGAAAATCTGTGTGACTTGGGAAGCAAGCAAACAGTGTGAATATCATATAGTTTATGCTAACATTAGTCATCATTGCTAATGTGTTTGGGCGGTGGCTTGTGTGAGTTTAACCTGCTGGTTGACTGTGAGTTGTCTCTCACTACCTGTAGAGATGTACAGTTTCATATACAGAGGTGTCAAAAGTATTCACATTCATTACCCAAGTAGAAGTATAGATACTAGGGTTTAAAAAGACTTCTGTAGAATTTTATTTTATTTTATTTTTTTTATTTTAGATACTTTAATGATCACGTTGAACGTGAAATTACTTCTCCGCATTTAACCCATCCAGGCTGACACATGCACATGCACAGGGTCACACACTCAAATCGATAGATGCCAGATTCACTGGAGCGGTGGGCATCAACTCACAGCGCCCGGGGAGCAGATGTTGGGGGGGTACGGTGCTCAAGGGCACCTCGGCCATGGCAATCTTTTTTGAGCAGCTAGAGCGGGGATCAAACCGCCAACTTTGGGGTTATTGGACGACCCACTCTACCAATGAGCCCCTGAAGTATCAACTCAAGCTTTTTACTCAAGTAGAAGTGTAAAAGTACTGGCTTCAAAACTACTTAAAGTATAAAAGTAAAAGTAATGTAAAGGGAAAAAAAGCCATCAAATGTTATAGGCCACAGGGGCCTATAGTGCTCTACACGACCTCCCCCCAAAAACATCATTTTTCTAAAGGCCATAATGACTATAATGTTATATTAAAATGTTAATGTTGAAACATTTGGGATGCACTAGGCTACCTGTTTCAGCCTCATATATGCCCAATGAAAATGAATGCATTTTAGTATAATGCAAATACATTAAAGAACCATACTGTACATGTGTGCTACTGAGCATTAACATGTGTTTCATGGAGCGGAAGATATGATGACTAGTTATATGCCTATACGTATTGTAATGGTATACATGCTATGCTATGTATAACAGCACTTTACAGTATAGTGCTGTCAAAATTAATGATTAATCCAAGTGATTAATCAAAAAAATAATAATTCTGATAAAAAAAACAACAACTCAGATTTCTCTTGAGTTCTCTTGAGTCTCTGCCACGGACATTTTCGCACTAGGCTACATAAAGTCAGTCGACAGTCAGTCAGCTCCTTGCTTGCGTGTGACGTGATTTGTAATGTGCAGGGGCGATGCATCACGTACAAACCAATAGTGTGTCGGAATGGTATATGTTTATACTTACTTATACTATACTCATCCAATCACAATCAAATTCACTCTATCATGGATTAAAGCAAAAAAAAAAAAATCTTTTGACTGAAAATGTTTCAAGCTGCAGCCAAGTCATATTCCCCATTTGCAATTTGTGAAAGATGTTACAGGTAACATTACCTGACACGTGCTAAAAAAATAAGATAAGATTTACAGCCCCACTGCACTCATAACTACTCTAATGCAGACATCAAGTTTAAATACTTGACCGACACAGTTTTACAGCAGGATGCTTTAAACAGCTGGTCTGTTCACACTTTTCTTTATTGTCATTTTAATGTAATTTTTAATCTATGAAATCAAATTGATACTGTTTTTTTTTTGTTGCCAAGATTGTCTCAAGTTTTACTCTTTCAAATAATCAACCATCTACAGAACTTCAGTACGTTATTTTTCTACTTCTTCTTCTTCTCATCATCATTATTAATTATCATTATTATCATTAATATTGTTTCCAGTGAGCCTCTTATCATTTAACAGAAAAATACATCAAACAAACAGCACCAGGATTAAATAACAATCAGAGCAACTTTTGCAGCCTTGTGACAGTTTCAGTGTGATGGTGAGCTCTCACCTTTCTGCCATCACTATATACTGTTTATAATCAAAGGGAAGCTCTGAGGCTTTACATTTGTTATATATATATATATATATATATATATATATAAAAAAAAAGGTCTGTCTTAAGTCATCATTTGTTTCTGACTCTGGAAAAGTTGGAAGAACAGTAAAATTTTCTAAAACTACATTATCTCTGAACTCTCTTTAACCGAATCACACATTTATGTTATTCAGTATCAGCAGCTAAATGGAACAAAGCCAACCATTGCATCCTCGTTATGTACATATTAGCTATTTTGTGCCCTCTCAATTAAAGTGTACTAAGAATGAATCATTATTTCATGATTGATCTATCTATCTATCTATCTATCTATCTATCTATCTATCTATCTATCTATCTATCTATCTATCTATCTATCTATCTATCTATCTATCTATCTATCTATCTATCTATCTATCTATCTGTCTATCTGTCTATGTAGTTAATGGATAGTCAAAGATATCTAGACAAAATGTCAGATAGAAAGATCACAAGTAAAGAAGTAGATTGTGACATTCAAATCAAATGTCATGAGGTTTGACTGCACATTTCCAAATAATTCATTTGTTATTGCAAGCTGTGTTTTTCTCTCTCCATCTTTTCTCCCCTTTGATATCTGTCCTTTTGGCCTGTTGCTAGGGAACAATATAAAATCTGTTTCCAGTCTGGTCTGTTTTCTGGGATGCACAAGGAATAACAGACAGGTTTTGGGGGTGGGGGGAATCAGGGTCGCCAGCCACTGCGACCCAATCTGAGCTGCAGTGATTTTTAATGATGGGTTCTGCATGGGGTTTAGAAGATGAGGCTCTTCACAGACTGAGCCATTTGACTACAGGCTTCATCACGCTGCATTACAATAAAGCTCCAGCTTAGCATATCATCCCCCTTGGGGTGCTGTATTGTTGGAGTCAGGAATGAGAACCATCGCTGTTGCTTGATTATCTCACTCATCAGGGCCAAGCTGGAGGACACTGCAGCGCTTTAAGTCAGTGTGTCAGTATACAGTCATTTAAATCCAAAGCACGGACAGGGAGGTATAGTTAAGGATATACTTTAAACGTAAGGGTGAAAAGGGAAACATCAGAGGAAAAAGGGCCCAAAGTCAAGTTGTGTGTACTTTTTAGCCCATATTTATCATGATCGTCACATCTGAAATAATAATAAGGAATAACAAGAATAAAAGAGTGATAGCCAGATCTGTCAATATCAATTTAATATTCATAAAACCCTAACCCTAACCCTACCCCGGACAGCAACTTTCTAATCATAGCTTAGCAACTGTAGCTTTGGATTGGTTCACACTGTATGGGTTTTTATTTTTCATATGACTGTGTTTTACTATATACATATTTCAAAACCTTTATTTATACAGCATTTTAAGGGAATTTATAGAGAATAAAGTAGTATATTATATTAGAGACTGTGAATTATACAATACAGTAATATTTAAAGGCATATTTTAAGGTCTTTTACTTTCATGGTTTGGCAATTTTTTCACTGTAACATCTATAGACTTTCTGAAATATGGAATGAAACGCCAACCTTATACATAAAATCAACAGTACTAACATTCTATCATTTTACTGTAACATTAGAAAAGGTTATAATGTATTTATTACGGTAAAATTCTGGCAACCACAGCTGGCAGTTTTTTACCGTAAAAATAATAAAATAATAACAGTTTATTTTTTTCAGTGTGTCAAATTAAATACAGCATATCAAAGATACACTAGCAGTCCTGTCCTGCGGGGGAACTTTACATTATGCTTTAGCAACTCTGGCCAAACTTGCATGGTGTCATTTGTTGTTTCTCATCATCAAATGCTTTCCTCTTGTACAAATAAAGTTTGAACATGAAAGCATAAATCTATCCACTTTGTTTCTTGTCTACGGGCTAAATAACTTTATGAGCAATGCACTGCTGTATTTATTATATGCTTATATCTGATTTTCTATATTAGGTACTTTTCATCGAAATTTATAATGTGTATTTTTCATCTTTGTTCACATGAAAGAAAGTAACAAGTGCACAGCCATCCAACAGGTCTGTGATTCAGATGCCACCTGTGGCTCCCACTAGAGCTGAGATTAGAGACATAGTAGACATTTCCACAATAAAAACACTTAAAATACTTTGACTGAAGATCTTACCCTCACAAGCCCCAGGATACCCATTCAAAGACATAAGATGAATTTCAACCAAAACGTGTGGCTGTCAACTGAAATAAGAGGTTGGGTTTTTTTTGTTTTTTTCATAAATCCCAAAAGCTTACTTTTGAAAGATTCAAAGTTTTGATCTGACAGCCTGCTGCAAAATGTATTTTTATATCATAGAGGGATTTGTAACCTACTTTTAAAGCCATTGAGCGCCACTCGGCTTGGATGGTAGAATCCCCTCCTGCACTGGCACTTGTACTTGTCCAACACAAATCCATGGCCAATGATGGGAGTGCACTGTGAAGAAAAATGGAAAGACAATTGGAGATAACAAAAAAACTAAATCAGTGTTCACTTATTTTGATCACCAACAAGAATATCACAGGAGGTAGCTGCATGAGGGCAAAAGTGAGAAGCTGAAGAGGAAATAATGTGGAACAACAGGATGGAGAAAGATGACCAACCAAGATGGAGACTCAGCCAACGCAACTCTGTTTTGCTTGTTGAATCCAAAAATAAGTGGGACTAAAATGAATTCTGTCTGGATTTCAGAATCAGAATAAAAACTCATAAGACACAGCAACAAAAACATCTATGAAAAATATGATCAAATACTTAATTTTAAATTCATATTATAGTAATAATATGAAGGACATAAGAATATCTGAAGAAGTCTTAGGCACGTAGAAATTATTTATTATTTACTGAAGTTCAAATCCAACAAAGTTAATGCTGCCCTAGAGTAACAAAGAAAAAAAATGATATCATCCAGAAATGAACATGCTTTTTGAGTGATCATGAGCTATGTAGCATTGCAATTTCCAAATATTTGCACTTGCAGGGAAATATTGTCAAGATCTGGATATTTCATGGCGACTAACAGCGGGATTAGTAGAGCTCACTGACACACAGTACCGTAACATTTATAATGCAGACAAATAAACTATTACATCACTGAAATCAAAGATTTTGAATATCACGCAGGGTCTCAGGAGTTAAATCGGACATCTAAAGCTGAATTAAGTACAGTTGCTATGTGTTTTCACTGCTTGCTGCTGTGGTCTCACTTACTGAACTTGTTTCACTCATGTTATTGAGTCTCTACATGGTCTACATGCTTCTCTGCAGCGTGAAGCAGCAGACGTCCCAGTTATAAACATGCCTGCTGTCAGGGGAAATCACAGGGCTTTGCCAAGTAACAGGGAAACTAATTAATATCTAAATTAAGAATTAAGGGTTGTTTGCAGAATTAAAGTGCGTCTGCATAATTCCAGCTTGCATTGATAACTGTGGGAGCTACATGGGCTTACATACCATCTGGAGCAAAAACATACTCAGCGACACGCACACACAGGCACCAGTATGATTACTCATGTGAATGCACATATCCTTGTACTAAAATAAAGCTGCAATAAATTTGATATGAACATTCATTAATAGTGTATTACATTGCATGCTAACAGTGAAAACAGTCTATCTCCTCTGGGAGAGAGCAGCGAGACTATATTTATACTTCATGAATCAGTGACAGTCACTGATTGTCTTTTTATTTGTCTGATGTTCAAAGCAGAGCCCACTTTGAAGGAATGGTTTGACATTTTGGGAAATACTCATTTTCTTTCTTTCTGAGTGTTAGATGAGAAGATCGATATCATTCTCATGTCTGTGCGCAAGTATGGAGCGACATGTAGAGCCAGGAGGCAGTTAGCTTAGTGAAGACTGGAGGCAGGGGAAACCGCTACCTTGGCTATCTTGCAAGTTCAAAAATAGACCTAACAACACCTCTAAAGCTCATTACTTGTATCTTGTTGGTAACTTGACATTTTGCTTGCATACGGACGAAACAAACCTCATGCATTCTTGTTTTAGAGATGTCGTAGGGTGTATTTTGGAACTTTAGTGCTAGCTTTTCCACTAGCCTCCAGTCTTTATGCTAAGCTAAGCTAACCTCTTCCCTGCCTTCAGCTATACTAATGTTGGATACACACAATGTCTGTAGAATGGGAAGAACAGGGAAAACCTCATAGCATGAAAGTTAAACTCTTCCTGGAGTCTGTTCCTTCCTAGAAAATGGAGGTTGTTTCCACTAGCTTCCAGTCTTTATGCTAAGCTAACCTCTTTCTGGAGTCTACCTCTGCCTCCAGGTATGCCAATGCTGTATACACAAACAACGTCAACAGAATGAGAAGAATGGGAAAACCTCCTGCTATCCCAACCTGAGATCCAAGATGGTTACTTACACTGTGAGCTGATGTAATTACAACATTCATTTAGCCTTTGTTTACCTATTTGGAGCCGTTCATTATCAAGTGAAATCAGATACAACCAAACAACGTATAGGTCATTGTATGTGCTTTGGTGTAATGTTAATCCCATTTACTGTACATGTAAAGGGGACAGGGGTTGTGAAACTTATGTGGGTTTGGTGTTTCAGGGATGCTCTAACTACATGTCATTTTTGATAAGATTTATCGTATGTCTTTATTTTTCTTAAGTGGAACAGCTCAGCATGCTAAAGCTTCCAGCTGTACTTCTGCACAGATCAGTTGTTTTTCAAAGCTGACAAACAGCCCCAAATGTCTAAAATGGGAAGCAGTAGCAAGAGGGATGGGCTGTAGAGGGTATAAATGTCTGAAGTGAAGAGCCTGGCAGAATAAACAGATACGGTAAATCATTGCTCCTGTGTTGCACCAGTGAAGGCGAGCAAGCCTGAGAGTTAAGACACATGTTTCCACTTTTTGGAGGAAAGAATGTTGGCTTTACACCTTGGAGACGTCACCCTTTTGTTTTTTGCATTTTTCATATGAGGTATTGACTGACGGAAGTTTGCAGATAACGCTCTGAAATGTGAACTGTGTCAGATGGGGATCCTTAAAACTATTTTTGGTCTAGCTGTAAAAAAAAAATTGAACAGCTGAAAACCAGGAGACAGAATCCAAGCATGGTTATACAATGTACAAAATCACATTTTTGTTTTGTATCAGTAGTTACAAATCCTTCTTGAACCTTTGTTCCTCTTTATTTTCAGCCTCTCTTGCTGCAATAAGGGAAATCCAAGTATAAATGTCATCAGTGGCCTTCATAAGACAGATCCAGTGTCCTTCTGATCTTGTTTTATACTGTCATACAGCCATTGAAAAAGATTCTGCACACCATAATCAACCACAAAGGGAAAAAAGTAAGGTTTCCTTTTCTGTAAAAGCACCCAATGTGATGCAATGGACAGCTACAGTTACAGTAGCATAATTCTTTCCATCACAATTTACTGTAATTCAGTATTATTTTATATGCCCAGGGACCTTACTGAGAACATTAATGTGCAAGAAAGCCATTTTACGAGCCATCATAAAAGAAGACTAAGAGTAGACTCTTCTTCTTTTATTATAGCCACACTAGAAGCTCTGAGAGGCTGTACTTACGGCAGTGCTTTGAGCTAAAGGCTAACATCGTAGGTCATATTTACCATGTTTATCCTATCGTAGTTTAGCGTGTCAGCATGATAACATTTGCTAATTAGCATTAAACACAAATCATAGCTGCTCATGGTGAAGGAAAGGTCAGGGGATCGCCAATGTGACTGGGATTCATCCTTTGGGTGACCATGGAATGTCTGCAGAGGATTTCATGAAAATTTGTCCAATGGTTGTTGAAACATTTCAGTCTGGACCAACAGACATTAGCATGGCTAAAAATAGGTCTGTGATAGACAGAAGAGTCTCATCCTCCCTGAGAGAGGCAAAGTAGATTCACTATATTTATAATTCAAACTCCCACAAAAACAGCAATGGATGGATAGTCCAAAGAAATCTGGGCACACGCACACCATGCCTCTTGTAGCCAGATTGATAAATGCTGCTAACCTGTGGGCAGATGAGTCATGTTTCATGGTTTCAGTGTTTAGATGTCCAAAGAATTACAGTGATGCTACAGCAACCAACATGCAGCTTTAAAAGACTAAATCTTACAACAGTATTAAATTTTTTATCCAAATACGTCATTCCCATGCTAAGCGCTATCATTAGTTAAATCACAATTTGCATACAAATCCTGAATGGTAACCCAGCAAGTACAAAAACAGCAAGCTGCAGTTCATCTGCAGCTGAAGCAAATCTATTCACGTGTGTGTTTATTTGTGTGTATTCTCTCTCTGGAGATAAGCATACCTGTGAAATTAAAGTCTCCGAAACACAGGAAGGGGCAATATTTTCTTTTATTCCTCCAACCCAGAATGAATCTGGATCTTGGCCAGAGAGTTTCTACCTCTCTGACTGGAGGAGCAGGTGGCAAGCCGAGGACTCAGCCTCCCTCAGGGCCCCAAACTCAGTTTGAGTCCAGCTTTGAAACTTATATTAACATCTGCTGAGCAGAAAACATGAGATAGATAGATAGATAGATAGATAGATAGATAGATAGATAGATAGATAGATAGATAGATAGATAGATAGATAGATAGATAGATAGATAGATAGATAGATAGATAGATAGATAGATAGATAGATAGATAGATAGATAGATAGATAGATACATACATACATACATACATACATACATACATACATACATACATGGATACATAGATACATAGATAGATACATAGATACATAGATAGATAGGTGACTACAGCTAACCCTGCACACATACATACACACTAATCCAGACTAATCCATACATAAACTGCCAGCATTTTTTGTGAACTTATTTTCTGCTTACGCCAAAGGAAGTATGTGAAGACTCATTAAGATAAGACATACCCAGGGACACCGAGGTGGGCAAGGATGAAATATGATGCTTATTTTAGACCTTTATTGGGCTCTCAGCATCCGAATTGTTGCATTTATTAAACTTGTCTGCTCCATCACGGCAGAAGCAATTTTTGGCTCCCAAGTGCATCTTGAAGTACGGCAAATAAGAGTGTAAAATAAATAAGCGAACATGGCTTGAATATCCCCACTAATGTCAACCTTGTATGAGAGGAGGAACATTGTTGTTGTTTCCAGCCTGAGCCCATACATCTCTCAGAACTAGTGCAACGACAGATCCCATGAGTACAATACAGAAAAACATGCATGTCACACAGGAGATTGACAAGGTCCATGAAAACTAGATTAATGTCACCCAAAACCCCTGAACTGCCTCACTAGCACAGCACTCCATATGTCGTCTCTCGCCAGAGCTGCTTTCCCAAGCAAAATTATATACACTCATGCAGCAACACACACATACACATACACATACATACATCTAAAAGCAGGGAGTATAACAGAGCCAAGGCCAGCCTTGCTTTTTCCTCTGCCACTATGAAAGGGGTATGAAACGGTCGTTTGACATGTCTCTGTTTGATGGATCACCTTCATCAGACCGCAGGCTGAAAGTGTGAAAGTGTTTTATAATTGCACCTTACTTTGAATGCAGTGGGTGCTTTTAATTCCACTTTTTTCCCACTTTACTGACAGGGTTCAAGGTTGCATTGCCAATCATAGTAAGCGCAAAAAGACTTATCTTTTAAAAAGGGCACCCTGGGGGAGAGGATGTTTTATTATAGAGCCAAGACCTGATCCTTGCATTTTCTCAGACCTTGCATAGTTTATCAATGGCATTTCATCATTAAAATGCAAATTTGGAGGGAAAAGACAACCTGGCATACTTTACTGTAATAATGGGGTTATAAATGTAAACAGTTTGTGATGGTTTATACATTACACCAGTGGTCTTTACCTAACTATTATGCATTAAAAAACATAGGGCATTTTCCTGGGACCGGGCTCCAGCACACACGAAAAAAATGCCCAGGCTGAATCATGTTTTGCCTTTACCATTTAGTAGCATGTGACAGAGGTTTCTACTTTCTATGTATGCCACTTCTACAGTGCTTTATAGGGCCATCCATCCATCCATCCATCCATCCATCCATCCATCCATCCATCCATTTCCTGTAACTGCTTATCCTTATTAGGGTCGCAGGGGGTTGGAGCCTATCCCAGCTGACATTGGGCAAGAGGCGGTGTACACCCTGGACAAGTGGCCACTTCTTCACAGGACAGAGCCATTCGTAGTGAATTATAATGCATTCATAATGATTTATGACCACACTCGTAAACACACATAAAGGTTTCTGATGCACTATATCATCAGCCATAAAACATTATAGATGTGACTAATAATGAATTCTAACTTTTAAGTGTCTGTGTGGATGCTCTTGACTAAACTAGAGGTTGACATTATGACTTCCTATACACACACCTCAATAATCAACTGTAGTAAAAACTTTTAGTATGTTATAACAGTCCATGCAGTGTCATAACTTATCATTGTTAGTGAAGTACATATTGATTATCTTCTTCTATGTTTCATTATACACTGATTATAGCATATTATGAGTCCTTACTACAGTGGATTGTTGAGGTGTGTGTATAGTGAGTATAGGTAGTCATAATGTATTATAAGCCCCATCAGTCTACCTGTAGTTTATAACTAGTCAAGAGCATCCACAAGACAATTAAAGTTGTGTTGTTGTAGGTAGGTATGGTACCAGCTTAGGTGGAATTTGCATTACCAAATTTGGGACACTGGCTAGCCATCTATCGACTGAGAGCCTTCAGATGAGTCTCATCTGAGTTTCACCCCGTACTCACAACATGTCTAGTGCATTGCATTATGGTCTTTTCTAGGATGGACTTTTTGTATAATTGATGAATGTCGCTGTAAGGTGATGAGTCTGGAAAGAAGCCGTTGCTCTTTGATTCCAAGTGAAAGACTAATGCTTAAATTACACTTTATATGTTTCAATTTTTCTCCATTTGCAATTTTCAAAGTCCATGAGTCAGAAGAAACAAATCTCTTTTTCTTCCCAGGATGAAAAACATACTAAATATTAGACCCAGCTGTTTTAAAGAGTTCGAAGATTTTAGGACTACATTCCCTTTGAAGAAATTTGGAATTTTTAAATTCAAACGTAAACCATAAAAATCCTGAAATATTAGTACATAATAATTACATCCCTATAGAACCCAGCTAGCACCTGATAATCTTTCTAACTAAACCACTACTATCACACAAAGTGTAATATATCCTTCTTGTGCGAGTGAATATAATTCCTCCACAGACTAAAAATGAATTATCCGTATCTTTCACATGGAAGCCCCTCATGTTTGGACTGCAGCCAGTGGTACCTGTTTCAGTTTTCTCACCACACTATTTGATAAAAAGGAGTGAACATGACACCAAGACGGGGGTTGGCAAGAGAGAGAAGGAGGGAGAGAGAGAGAGAGAGCACTCTGCATCCCTCAGAGATCTATAAATACACTGAAAGCATTAAACCCTAAAAGCATTACAATCACTCTGTCCCCTGGGCGGGGAATCTGCCTGCTGCTGTTTCACAAGACTACCAACCACTGAAACAGTGGATGTCTGAGGAGAAGAGACCTTGGATTTAAGCCTGTCTGGAATTTCAACATCAATGTAAGAGGCAAAAAGATGTGATATATAGTCTGTTATTGATTGGTGGCTTGTTGCGGTTACAGTGCTGTGACTAGAGATGGAGTCACCAGGACGGCTGAGCTGAGTGCTGCTGTTGGTTTCTCTGCACCCTTAAAGGACATTAGTTGAGGGAGAGGAGGTGATGTTGTAACAGTTTTAGAAATTTAGGGCTGTGATTTATATTTAGGTTAGTTAAGTCTCACTTGGCCATTTTAAGACTTAAGATGAACCCTCAACTTCCCCACACAGACATCTGGGTGGGTGGTCCCCAGCTCCCTGCATAGACTCGACTGGGAGGCCTCACTCAATTAAGATCCAACTGCTGCTGCCGACTTGACAGGCTCTTACATTTTACCGTGGCAGCCGCTGAGCTGCAGGCAACAGATTAGAGAGTGAATGGTGTTTCACTCTGTGGAGGATGAATCCTCCCTGACGACTGTCCCTCTCTGCTGTCACTCCTCATCCCTCCCTCCCTGTCTCGTCCTCCTCTCCATACTATATGCATCCTTGCCCTTCCACTCTCCTTCCTCACTTTTTGCTACAATGCATCAACCTAATTAGTAGTAGTAGCAGTTTGATAGTAACTGAAAAGGTGGGGGACTTGCAGGAAAAGTTGTCTAAATCACATTTAGTTCCTGGTTTGGGCCAAAGTTTGTGAGAATTTTGAGCAAAGACAAGACTACGGAAAAGCCAGGGACATCCAAACAATACAACCTAAAACCAACGGTCCACTGAAATACTAAAATTAAAAGCAGGAACATCCAATGCAGGCAGTTTGTACCCCAAAGTTTGCACTAAATGGAGTTCAGGCCAAAAACCCCCCCCCAAAAAACCTGGAAGATCAAAATTGACCTGGCACAGAACTGTGACAGATGAGCCAGCCAAGATGAACTGAGCACAAGGGGAGGCTGGACATGTTGCCAAGGATAGGGAACAATGAAGGGAGCTCATTATGGCTCTATGTCCCAAGATACAACTTAGCATAGCACCTTTTCATTAGACCCTGCCTGCCATCTCTTTCAAACTTAATACTTGAGTTTCTGGGAAAAAAGAAAAATGTTAAAAATGACCCATGCCATCATATATCCTGCTCAAACTTTACATGTTTGTGTTAAATGTCAAATGCAGGCACTAGTACCTCTAGGTGTGTTTTACTGCAGGTGGTACATGGGATCATTTTAAACTTTAATTTAAAAAATATCAGTCGTGCGTAATTCCTAAACTAATTATAATACGTTCAATAAAAAACGTACCCACTAAAAGCTCTATAAGCCACATTTTATATGTTCAACGCAATTGTTGCCGTATACCCTCAACTGGCGTAAAGCAACAAACACAATCACCTTCATGATGATGATGTCAGCTCACTGTGAGCGGCAATGACTGAACAAAACAAAGCAAAGAAACCGGCTGTGGCTGGAAAAAAAGAGTTTGATCACTGCAGTTGCCTGCCTGCCACAGAGAATGACGAAGAGTTGCAGTGAAACACAAGCCCATGTTTCTCACTATACTTTAGGTACAACGTTTCAAAAAGACACACACTAATGCAACTATGATGTTGTCTCAGTGATATTGTGACAATGACAAAAATGACTTTAGTGACAGATTCTAAAACATGTGAAATGTAACATTTAAGTGTTTTTCAGTTACAAGGTTGGTGTTGATTAAATCAGACATTAATAGTGTAGCGCTGTATTGTACCTCTTTACATGTAGATTTTTTTTTGCCCTGGTCACGGTGTGCCTGGTTGGAAAAAAAAAATTTCAAAGGGCGTACATTATTAAAGAAAGTTTGAGAACCACGGGTCTAATTGTTATTCATGAAGCAGCACAGCAGGAGTCACATTTAAACTCAGATCAATAACGTCTTGTCTTTTCAGGGTATTACCATTAATAAATACTGTAATTTGATTAAAATGAAGATTAAGAAACCCCCAGACATTTGCTTGCAGTATCTCGCTGAATGTTTTATTGTGGAATGGAACAATATTGCAAAATTCCCTTTTTAATAAAAAGTGTTTATGGTCAGTGCACCAGTATTGAGAACAACTGAACATTGTGAAGTCTGACTCCTCTGACTATTACATGTGGTCTTATATTATTGATGTTGTTTTCATATTAACAAAGGTCCAGCAATAACATTCTCACCTAAAAAGTGCTGCGCTCACTCATGCTTCAGTTGATAGCCTAGACTTTGCTTTAGACCCCATTAACCACCATTTTGTCACAGTCTGTAGGTCTACACGTATAGTACAAGAAGGACTTTGCAGGTCGATTTATGCAAAAAGTAACACATGAACCTGAAACACAACACATTTTATCTGATGCTTTTATACCAAACACCTTGCAGTGGCATACATGTTTTAACATGAGTGGGCCCATTTGAAAAGAAAGCCCTCTGTGTTGCTGTCATGGAGGTGTGAAGGATCATTCATGGATATGGTACTGTATGTCAGGTCACAATGTAAATCCATGTTATGTATGTTCCCTGCAGCCCCCAGAAGGGAAAAATGTTGGTTGAATGCACAGAAAGCCTCCTACATATCCACAGCTGTACAGTAAATTTCGCTTTATTTACTTTGGTTTGACCTTTTTTAAAAGAATGCATCTTTGAATACAAACACTAAAGGTATCTTTGATGATAAAAAATACTTAAACACACACACGCACGCACGCATGCATTGCCAACTGGAATACAGATGCACTGAGTCTTGAAACACTTCAACCCAGCTTTAGCTGTAGAGCTTCAAACTCCCAGAGGAGAGACGGAGAGCCTCTGGCAGAACAAAACAGAAAGAGGAGAAGTGAAACAGCAAAAGACAGAGCAGAACAGGTTATTTTCTGACTCCTCTGCTCCTCAAGTCACCTTTTTTACCTGCTAGAAGTAAGACAGGCGAAAAACAGGACTTGCGAGTGTCTGCTTTCCTGACAAATAAAAAATGACATATCTGAGAAAAAACTCCAAATCCAGCATATTCCCTCTACGTAAATATCTATTCCTGCACAGGCTTTTTTTGCAGTGTCTTAATCGGCTGGATATCCCTTTCCTTACATATAGAATTTAGACTGACTTTAAGACTTTTGAAGTTTAAATCCTCTTCTTTCTCCGCAATGTGCCGGAGACGATAAGGATTGCAAAAGAGAAGCAGGGACAAATATTTAATTTATGTCCCTTTTTTCACCCCGTACAGGCTGAGACTGCAGAGCCAGCCTGGTTTCTTGCAGCAGGGCAGAGAAGGGCCACATGTGTCCAGGTAATTCATTTTTCAGAATATAGGGACTTGCACATCACTATGGACAGTAGCTGCGGCAAGAAATAATGCTACGCTGTTTGTTTTCTTTGTGTTTTCTGCGTCTGCATTAAGGTAAATCCACAAATTAGGTTTGCACTGCAAAGAAGCTGCAATGACAACAACCGAGGTCACCGAGAGGTGGATGCTGCTGCAGCATTTAAAGCAGTAAAAGAAGGCGAGCAGTATTTCTCAATTATACTCATAATCAGTTCAAATGATGGTTTAATTTGGTAAGTTGGCCAAAAAAAAAAAAGAGAGAGAGAATGGCACGTTGACTGTTGGAGGTATAATTTCTGGCTTTTCTTTCTGCCATCCTTGAGGGAGTTAATTGGCTTCAAGATGGAGACAGGGGTAAGGGTGATTGAAAAGGCAAAAATTGAAAACAAGAGTGTAAAAGAGAGATGGAGGAGGAGCGATAGCCAAAGATAGAGCAAAATTTGGAAGAGCCATGGAAACAGAGTGTGTGGAAAAGAGCAGGAAAAGGAGAAGAGGAAGTGTAGCTGATTGAGAAGAGAAAGCAAGAGGAGAGACTGAGGGGGTAACCCTCCTTGGCTGTCACAGCAGTTTACACTCATTAGCAGAGCTCTGCCTTTGAAGCCCTTTATCTCCAGTGGCACGTTTCACAGGATGGGGAGAGAGAAAACACACACACACATACAGACATGCATATGCAAACATACTGCACACACATTGGCGCTTACTTACATTCAAAAAACACACATAAATAAAAACAACATACAAACAAACGCGATGCACAAAGTCACAAATCACCGACATTAATCACATCCTCAAATCCTCGTCTAATTATATAAGCAGTGGTTCCTTATGTAAGATGCTTCCCCTACGACTGACTATCCATAATGCATGAAGTCTTGTATTTGGTTCATGGTGACACATCCTACCTTCCTCCACAGCCTCGCTGTATCTGGGCAGACCCGAAAAAAGGCCAAGAAGAAGAAGAAGAAGAAGAAGAAGACAGCTCACCCATTTACAGCTAACTTAAACCGAGGCATTCCTTATTGGAATCATCCAATCAATGCCAAAATAATTTTTCAGTTAACCTAAGTTTACTTAGGGACTTAAAGATCCACCAAACAATATTTTATTCTGAAAGGGGACACAAGTAGTGACAAACTCCCTGAGAATTGTCCCCTCAGCTCTGTGGCGCTTTAGCATCTTTTATCCTTCAGTGAATTCGAGCAAAGTATATGAAGCCTGCTAGGCTATTTGAATAGCCTATATTAGCTGCTTTGGGTAAGTCATGTGTTTTTGGCTTTACGTGAAACAAGATACAAACAGTGTATAGTTCTTTTTAAATTAGCTGAAATGATTATTAGTGTTAATAATGTGTTGAACACCACGGGATGGCGACTGTAACACACAAACTAAACTTACTGATAATTCAGATGAGCGTCATCTCACTTCCCTTTCATTTATTCAACTCGCTACTTCAGGCTGCAGCAGACAGTAAATTGCACATGGACTGTCATCTGTTTGTGGAAAAAAAACATGATATTGATTTATAAACAATGACATGGCTAGATAGGTAGCTAATCCTGCTGTTAAATAGGCTCATAGATGAGCCAAAAACCTCTATGAGCTGGGATGGTAATGATTGCTCCAGATATAAGTCAAACACTCAGTCACCAAGGAAATAAAAACTTGGCAAGTGTCTATGGTATTAGTGGGATAATGCCCTTTGGGTTATTCATAATCAGGAATTAATGGACTCCTCTGCTGCTACGATTCTGGCCTCCCCATCGTCCATCAATTCCTGATACACCTCGTCTGGCATTATCCCTTACCTAACTGCCAGTGAAGGTGGCTTACAGCCATTTTGCCACAGGTTTGTTGATACATCAGTAGTTTTTTTTCAGCAACTGGAAAATGACATAGCTGATGAGAATTCAACTAAGAGGCTAAGATCAGTAAAGTTTCCCATTTAACTGATTTGACAGTAACTCATAGGTTTACCAGTCTACTAAATATCTGATCAACCCAGATTCCAGGCATATAAGAAAAGCTGTTTTTATACCACTGTACATTAACTGCTCAGCACCAAAAGACAGGCAGACAAAATTAGCAACTAACGCTTGCTGGAGAATGTAGTGGAGCTATTAGCAAGCTAAAAAAGAGTTGGTGGAGACCAAAACAGAGCTAAAAGGGGAGGAGATATTCGGCTTATATTTGTCATGTGGTCAGAAACACAACTTAATGCTAATGTTGCTACGTGTCTGCTTGATGTGTAACATTGTTACAACAATTGTTTGCTTGTCATTTTTTGTTACAGTTTGTTGTGTTTCCCTCAGTGATCTCATAAGAAACCATAATGTTTCATTATAATGAGACATAAAGGGGGGATAAATTACCAGCCACTGTCAAACCTCCTCAGGTTTCGCTGCCTTCACAACAAAAGAAGAACATGTTGCTGAAAAATATGCTATTCTCCATTACGCAGAATAAACAGAGGAGAAAAACTGCACAGCGTTGAGATAAAAGTTGTTCAGCTATAAACTGACTGAACATCATAGTAACAATGAGAGAGAAGCTGTTGTGGTAATACTCTGCACACTCTGCAGAACACATGATGCTCTGTCACATTACGAGAGACTGTCTCATTATTATCGTCCTCTCTGAGACAGAGCCTCAGGGTGTGTTTGTAGTTGATGGGGAAAGCAATGAGCCTCACACTGACTTTCTACAGCCCATTTCACCAAAAATGTATTTAGTGAGATTTAGAAATGAACTGTTTTTTAATGGGGACAAAAGGCAAATTCTTCTGTGAAAACAAGCTTAAAAAAACTTTTCTTGTTGTTTTTTTTATTCAAGTTTTACCTAAATGTTGAGTGTGAGGTCTAGTGAGATACTATTTTAGCACCCAAGTCATATTTCCGCTCTGTTTTCAGAGACCCAAAAGTGCTACAATAAAGTATGGGCAATGGGCTCGCTGAACAATAGCTAAAAACAATTGATTACAGCAAACAGGAACAGGCTGGGAAAGGAAACACAAAAGAGTGAACCACTAGGAAAGAAACAACACAGACTGAAAAATGATGGGGAAGAAAGAAACATTTTCACATCCTACATTTAAAACAAATCCTAATGAACGAGTTGAACAAGACAAACTAACAGGGGATATATACTGTTTATCAATTAATACTGAGGCCAATCCATATAGTATTAAAAAGTAAAAAAAAATGCTTGTAATTCCATTTGTTTATTAGCATTTAAAGGACCAGTGCGAGGATTTAGTGGCATCTAGTGGTGTAGTTGCTAATTGCAACCCTCTCACCTCAATCCTAGTGTGAACTAATGAAAATATTATATTCAATTTCTGACATTCAATTTCTGTAAATAGTGCCCCCAAAATCTTACACACTGAGCCTTTAAGCTTGGAGTTTAATATTTACGGAACACTAAAAAACACTAGGTTAAAAAAAGTTTAAAAAGTACCAGGTTACTGAATCAAAACAATCCTTTAAATTGGAGGTTTGTCACCCATTGGCACTGGGTAAGAATTAACCCAGTGTTGACTGGTTGCACAGCAGACATTTTGACTTGTCAAAACTGGAAAAACACAACAACAATAAACTGTTCCATTAAGTTTCCCAGTAACAAAGATGAAACAGTCACAGAATAGAAGGACCTCCACTAAATGAAATGCAATGAAATCCTGCTGTGGACAGTCAATTGAGTCAGTGCTATACTGACCCCACATTTTTTTAAGATCATGACATCTCCTTATCACTTCCTCTGTGAACTGTGATATGATTCTCACCTCTCTTTATATAACAGTGATTTCATATCATATTCCAAAACACCTTCAATGAACTGTCAGGTCGGTCTCACACATGGTAGCACTTTTTTTCTCCTCACTGAAACACTGTTTTACTGTGACGGTTTTTATGTGTTTTTAGCCATGTTAGTGGCAGGGCTCTATGAGCGGCAATGTTGGTCTGTCAGTTGGCCGAGAGCTTTCGTTCAGAGTGAACTGACTCAACAAATATTGGCCACGAATTCCCGTCCAGACGTTTATCTGATCTGCTGCTGCTGCCAACTCCCAACTGCCCCTTGTTTACACAGTGGACAGTAATATGTCTAAATTAATTCTGCAAGAAACTTCAATTACTATCGTTGAATTCATTACAAAATTAAATAATCCTTAAAAGGACATGATTGATGATATTGTTAGAAATAGATTCATGGTCAATACCTTCTCCTTCTACTAAAACTCTTGTAATGAATGTATCTAATTCACAGTGTTAATTCTATGCTGTTTTCAAAGTCTCACTTACTGCTTCCAACATCCCGACATGTGAAACAGCGAGAGATAAATAACACTGCTGATTCAAGATGGCACTGAATCATTCACTGCCGCTTTGCCAAATATGGTGTTTAAGAAAAAATCATCAGAAGAGGAGAGTAACAAATGGTAAGCTCTGCTGAAAATGTCCTCTCATTATGTTCCATGCTCAGGGTTAATTTTATTTATAGAATATAAACAGTTTAAAAGAAACGTGTACCTAACATGAACAGAAATCCACATACTCTCACTTACACACTGGAGACACTTTGGATATTTCAAAGCTTTTCCATGAGAGTGGACAGACTAGAATGGGCTTGGTAAGTAAAAGTCTGTGTCTGCCCACTACTGTGACGATTACAGAAAAACACCACACACTCCATCTGCACGCACGCAGCCAATACAGATCTGAACTACAGTCCTATAATCAGCACCATTCAGATTTTACCAGACAGCAGTCACAAGAGAGTACCTTATAAAGATGGAACAATGCAGAGGAAACATCTAAATGGATCAAGATGAACACGGAGACCTCGTGTGTAATTTCCCCACATGACATACAGAGAGGGGGGAGGCACACAGACAAAGAGCATGGTCAATTATTCACCACATCTTGCTGCAATCCATTACACTGCATTTATTATACATCATATGGCCAGCGACATGCCATGCAAGCCTGAGCAGCTACTCTCCTTTGCTGAAGTCAGAAAGGCTTCCTGCAATACATCACATAAAACTAAGGCATTGGCACTGACATCAGTGAACGGACAGGCGAGACCACACACTGACAAATGCACACACACACACACACACACACACATGCAATCAGCACACAGAAGCTCTAACAGATACAAACATGATGTATGAGTGCTGCCATTTCCATCACAGTGGTCACACAGGTACAAACAGTATACCATGGAGGAGACACTTAGACACACATGTCACCACCGTCGACCCTCATCGTCACAGACAAGGACCCTGCAGCACATTCACTGAAGTCTACAGACGCTGAAGTACCATCTGGGGTTTTGTCTTTTTACACAATGTACAATGCAATGATGAGAACAGGCAGGCATGAATTGTAGGAACTTCAGAGATTGCTTCATTTTTCATCTCTCGCCACCATTAGGTCAGTTTAAATGTGTCAGACACTTTGGTTAATGGCAAAATACCTGAAGAGCTAATAACATGTTGTTCTTTGGTGTGTGAGCATGCAAACACGCAACTCAGATAGTTCTCATAGAAAACATCATAGGCCTGCCTGCTAAACATTTAAGTTTAGTCTGTAAGTACAGCCTCACAGAGCTGCTAGCATGGCTATAGATTGTTGGTCTCGTTTAAACTTCCACCCTTGGGAATGTTCCAGGTATTATGTTTCCTACACTGTGGGCGAGTGAGCTCACAGCTTTTTCCAGTTTTGGTCAATTAGCTGATGCTTTCAACCAGAGAGCCTTGCAGTGGGGTCAAGGACATGATAAGGAACATGGCTGTGAGAGGAAATGGTGAATAACACTGATGACAGGAAAAGCTCTTGTCAAACGCCTCTTTCAAGGCACTGAAAGATGACACTCCAAAAACTTATTTCAGCAGTTTCATTGGAATTACTTTGGAATTGGAATTAAATGACACAAATCAGAATCAAGCATTCACTCAGACCATGATATAATCTTACATATGACACCATTTGACTTTTTGATTGGTGTCTAAAAGGAAATAATGAACATACTGAAGCGTGTTGGTGAACAAACGGTTGAATGTAACAATGAAATACATTCACTTCATTTACAGGATGCCCAAATGACAAAGTAGACGAGTGAAGTCAAAATAGAGCATTTCTGTTTTGGCTGATTGATCATGATTATGATAACGAGGTTGATAGATAAGGCGAGACTCACTTCCATACTGGTGAGATTACAGCGGTGAGTCCCAGCGAACCAGCCACTGGTGGAGCACTGGTCAATGTCCACATCCTGCAGGTTCACATCCACACGAACGACACCCCTGCCACAGAGAAAGAAGAGACGAAAGACGGATAAAATGTGGATAAAAAGATGGAGAAATTAGGTGGGGATGAAGGAGGATGGTGAGAGGGAAATCACAAGATATAAGAAATTTAAAAAATGGTAAATGAAAATGAGGTAAAATTATATAAGAGGTGGACACAGAAAAGAGTTAAACAAGGTAAAAATGGAAGATGTAGAATTAGTACATTAACATAAATGATAACAAAGAAAGGAAATATATTTAATAGGAATATAAGAAAAATGAAATAGTAGGTGAACTAGGGAGAAAAAGAAAGAGAGGAGAAAATGTGACAGAATTGTATAAGGTTAAGCAAATCAGTGTGAGGGAGAGGAGGAGGAGGAGGAGGAGGAGGAGGAGGAGATCAGAATGAAAGAGAAGAAAATTAAAAAGAACAGGAAGAGTGATGCTCAGGAGGAGTAAGGTCAAGGGTGGAGGAAGCAGGGAAAGGAGGTGGTAATAGAGTGAAATGAATTAAATAGATTGAAAGTGGGAAAGAAATTAAGAGTGATGGGAGTGAACAATGAAAAGAGCAAGGGAGATAAAAGTAGAGAAAAAAGAAACAGAAGAAAGGTTGAAGTTTTGAGAAATACTTGCACAACAAGGTGATGCTATTTCTTGCCAGACATGCACTGAGAGATGCACTCAGAATAGAACTTATATTGTTTTGACAGTGACTGTCTCATTTTCCTCCTCTCATGCTAAAGTACTTTTTTTAAACAAAAGATCAATAATGAAATCCCCACTAGACAATATTTGGCTGCTATTAATGACGATGTAAGGTTATGGACATCTGTCATGACCACAGACCATGGAGCTGACTTTGGAGCTGCCCTGGGTGTTTGCCAATATTTGCACCACCTGGCTGAAATCTCTCTGGCAAGGCCAAGCTGTTCTCAGTGAGAAGGCTCCGATAGACCCACTGTACGCTACCTGCCTGGCAGATAAATGCAGCAGCTAAGACTAAGTGGTGAGCACAGTGGAGCATTTAGCAGCTAAAGAGCCAGATAATTTACTCAGGGACTGGTGGAGACCAAAACAGAGAATAGTGAATATTAGACTTCCATCCTCAAAAATGATCATAAAGTTGAATCCACACCTTCTGAAACAGATTCACTGATCACTGAAGGTGATATTTTATTACAGGGCTGTACAAGACTGTTTTAGTTCTAGCAACTAAACTGGCAGCTGAGTGTAAAATGTGTCATTTTTATAAAAATGTAAATTGTGCATTTACTGATTTATTGATTGTTGATCGGACAATATTGGCCTATTGCAGACATATTGGTATCAGCATATATGTTATCTGATATGCACAGATATGGAAAGTTTTTTTCCTGGTCTATAATCCAGAAAAATGCTTGTGGTAAGATATTTATGTTTATCCAGCAGAGTGCTCTGTGATTTACAATAAGAAGCAGCTCTTAGTAATGTTGTGTAATGTAACTAAAATTGGTTGACAATGGATATTTTAAATTATTTAACATGTTAAAGATACAGTGTGTAAGATGGAATGGAATACAATATTTATTAGTATGTTTCCATCAGTGTATAATCATCTGAGAAGAAGAATTATTGTGTTTCTGGTGTCTTAAAATGAGTGCTTTATATCTACAGTGAGAGCAGGTCCTCTTCCATGGAGTCGGCCATTTTGAACCACCATTTTTGTACAGTAGCTCAGAACAGACAAACTACAGCTGATCTAGATATTACCTTTTGCTTTTAATATCAATTTGGCAGCCATCATTTTTCTTACAAGCTTGAAAGGAGATGGTGAGACATGGGAGAGTATTCATTTGGCTGCAATCTGCAACTTCACCGCTAGGTGCCACTAAATCCTACACACTGGACCTTTAAAGAATATTTAACTTGAATATACTCCAATAAAGTTATCAGGTTCGATTCCAACCTGTGGCCCTTTGCTGCATGTTATCACCCCTCTCTCTATTCCCACCTTCCTGTCACTCTTCAGCTGCTTCTATCAAATAAAGACTCAAAAGCCCAATAATATCATCTTAAAAGAAAGCAGCCTTTTCCATACTTTTGCATAGTTTTGCATTTCGGTGCACAATCCAATTGTATTGCAGCTCAAAATTTCATTTTATCTGCCGCCATATTGGCAATCAGTGAACTTTTTAAAATTGATATTGGTAACAGCCTCAAAGATCCCATACTTTCCCATTCCATACTATTTTCAGCTAGGGTTAGCACATATTTAATGTTCTAGTGGGTATATAAAATGTAGTATTTGGGATTGCCTCAAAATAGACTACAGTGCCCATGTAATGAATGAACATGTCAGCCAGTGTTTTTGAAAAACAATGGAGCTCTGTCGCACAGAGGAACAAGATATATCAGGCTTTGCTGCACAGACAATGCTTTTTAAAAGGATCAATTCACTGCTGTGTGTGTGTGTGTTTTAATGGGATTTGTTGACAATAGGAAATATATAGAATATCACCAGATATATCCTTAAAGGCACAGCTTTTCTTAATACTTGTGGGCACTGCAGATAGTTCTGGCTCTAGTTTTAAAGACAGCAATTACAAACACAGTGCGTTCTCTGTCTGTTCATCAGCACTGCAGACATGTGGTGTTTTCCCACCAAAAGGTAAGAAAAATTCTCATGTTTTCTCTCTCTCACGCTTGTAGACTCAAACATCTCTGCAGGACGCTGGTGCAATTTTAAGTCCAATACATGGAGACTGCTGGCCTATTCAGCAGTGAGCCATCACCGATCCACACTGTGAAGCGAATGAGGTGAAATACTGTTCAGGGCTGTGACTGCAATACAGCATTAGAGGAAAACTGCCTGGGACTTAAACTAGCAGAACAAAGTTCACATCAGCTGCTGTGTAGCCAAGCCCAGCTCATCTCTCGCTCTCTGTCTTTTACACGTAAAGCATGTGAGTCTCTGATTTACTCTCTCCCTATAATTTCCTCCACCATCGTACGAGCTGAACATTCATATGCATTCTCCCGCTGTCGTTTTTTCTCTCTCTCCTGTGTGGTTCAGTGAATGAGCGTGACGCCCATTATCCACATCTATTTGCTGAGGGTTGAAACAAACAACCAAGGAGAGAGGCTTTGGCCACCAGATCTCCTAAAGCACAAAATCAGACAGAAAGAGATTGAAGCAAAGGTGTCGCTTTGAGTAAGGAAGTGTGTATTTGTATGTGTGTGTGTGTGTGTGTGTGTGTGTGTGTGTGTGCGCTCCAGTTTGTGTTTACAGGTCAAGGCTTGGTAGAGACTAAAAGCAGTAGGAATAGCAGAAAGATGTGATGGACGTTGAATGTGGTGTTGACCCATACAAGGTAAGACCAAGTATAAATTCTGAGCATAACAAAGTGAGACTACAGCCAGGATAAATGCTCAATAATATTTTTATGCGGTGTTGATTTTTACAATCATAAATGTATCTGTATATCATGAATTGTCATGAATAACAAAAGAGTGATTGATTTCTTTCTTCTTGTTTTTAAAGGTGCACTTAAACTTGTGTAAGTCATCGCAGAACTAATTCCTCACAAGGATTTTTGCTTAAAAAAATGACCATGGTGAAGACTGAAACAAGCAGGTCAATGCTAATGAATAGTTTTGCTATGCTAGTTTTTTTTTTTATTATTATTCAAGACGCATACCATAACAGCTCCTTTGCTCCTTAACACAAGGTGGATGTTGTGATTTATCCTCCCTCCCCTCTCTAGCAGCTATGGAAACCAATTTCCACCGAGAAAAGAATAACAACAGTCGGAGTCTACAGCGATGCTCTGCGAGGCTGCACACAGTGTGATTTCAGGATGGTGCTAGATGGAGAGTTAAGGGATCAGCCAAGTTATTACAATTCATCCTGGGGGGGACATGAATTTTTAAGTGATGGACTAGCCAACCAACACTACCACATTGCTTTGAGCCATGCTAGCAGCTCAAAGCAGTATTAGTTGTCAGTTAGAGTCAGTATTTAGTGTCTTGAGTATTTCATAGGAGTATTGCATAACTTTTCATTTTCTTTCTTTTCCTGTCAGAAATGTTGTTTCTATTTGCTCTAGTTGTCTCTGCTGAACAGGATAAACACTTTTGATTCAGCTTTTTTTCCACCCCCTTCTATGCAAAACTGTAGACTGGATTAGCTCCATGTGCTCTGGACTCTGTTCTCTGGCTGTTTTGTGCTGCTCCTCTATAATCCGACCCAGAGTGAGGTTGGTGGAGGCTGAATCTCATGTCATTTGTTTGTTATATATATTGTGATGCCTCAGCATCATTGTGGTTCTAATTCTCATATGTGAAAATGGTACTTGTTGCACCTTTAAAGCCATCTGTGAACCTTCTGCAGCCTTTAACAGTTCTGCTGAATGTAAACTAAGCAGTATCTTGCTGTGCCTCACGGCAGTCTCTCTCTCCCTACCTCATGATTCCACTTTAAATAACTAGGTCCTATCATTTATACTTTGATTAGGTTTACAAAGGCTAATGACCTCTCTTCATGTAGACTGAGCTTGAAGTTTGGCAGAAAGAGGTTGCTTTGAGGTAGAAAGTAGAGGACATGGTGGAACTTACTCCATCGTCTACACTAGCTTATGCTTTTCTGTCCGGAGCCAACCAACTTTCTATTTTTAGAAATGTCATCACAGGACTGAGATGAGTGGAAGAAGACCACAGGTCACATTACAAGAAGTAGAGTGAGGAGGAAAACAGCATGCATCCGCCTCTGTAGCTGCAGCCAATCGTTATACTGAATTAAGGAGTGTATCTTTCTGCACGACACACTGTGGTCTTAAACAACCACTTCATTACATAGCCTGCTAACTTGGCTCACTCTACTGACATCAGAAGTGCCAAATTACATTACTTTAAGCCTGAACATTAGCAAGTCAGTTGTTGATTATGGAAATAGTCATTTGACAGAATAATCCCAACTCAATGATCACTTACTACATTTTTTCGGAAGCTTTCGGCTATAGGACATGTTTTTCATCAGCAGATTCAATTTTCGCAGCTGTGTTGAAGATGTTGGCATGCGAGCTCGGTAGAGAAAATTCATCCGTAACATTTTTAGGACTTCTCTCAGGTTGACTTAATATTTTTTTAGTATTAGTAGTCTCTTCGCGAATATATGAATTAACTTCACTTCTAAACCTTACACCAACACGTGCCAAAAGTCCTAGTAGTGCTTCGGATGAAATCACAACAACTGTGCTCGCATTTTAACAGATCCATATCCTTGACACCAATGAAGACTATGTGATATGACTGAGAGAGCCATAAAAAGCTAGTAAGTGTGAAGCTACATTCATTTACACATCAGTTTACAGTCAACACATCCCTTGCCAATCAGAAGAATTGTCTCTGTTCTTTAACCTTTCAGTCTGACAGTTTTTTGGTCTAAGAATGATAAAGATGCCTCTGGTAATAAACACCATTTGCATAAAAACATCACCAAAAACATTCAAGGATATATTTTTCTCTATCCAGTTTTTTTTCCTGTCACAAAGTCACTTGTAAAATGTCACAGTTATTTAAACTCTCACTTAAAAAGCCTCTTAGTTGAGCTTGAACAGTCGGTTGATTAATTATGAATTCATTCATTAAATTCAATTCATGAAACTTAACATTAACTGACACAAGTAGACCTCCCGTTTCTCTCATCACAGCGTGTTGATGGTTTAAGACAGACACATGATACACAGTATGTCTTTTTTTGAGACAAACGGAGCATCAAAGCCAGAAATGTGGCTGAGCTGTTGAAGCAAATTGAAACTGATTTGTAACTCAAAAGTTAAGAGTCTCTCTCATACAGTACATAGCCTGCCATAAAGGCTAAAATTGAAGACCACGATGATTCTGATCAAACTGATTCTGTGGTAATGCCGCAGTCATCCTCGTCACACTCGGATGCTGCTGTGACCGCAGTACAACTCCCAAAAAATGTCCACTAGCAGCTCCTGGCCATGTCACAAGCTCCATAACCCAAGAGTGACTGTCCCTGGAGCAGGTAGTGATGCAGCACTTTGCTCAGGGACACGTCAACAGGGTGGATGCGTGCCAACCTGAGGCCTAAATCACAAGCACGACACACTGCTGCCTACAAACCACTGAACAACATTCATGTGTCATCCAAATAAAATGTCACCCACGTTCATTTTTGCCTGTTTATGCTCTAGTTGCAGTTAAGGTGGATTTTACTCAACATTTTGCTGGAGGTGTAAGGAGATGTGGGTGTGACTTTGTGGTAGAATTTTGGCTCCAGAAATTGAGAAAGTGTTTGGCACCAAGGACGAACCTTCTCAGGTTTTCCTGAACATGCACTGTGATGGTATTGGATTGGACATCTTGTGTCTATAATACATCGCTACACAGACAGATGCAAGGGATTAGCGCACCTGAAATTCAGAGTGGCTTCATATTGCAGTTTGTGATCTTTCATTGTTTATTCATGATTTAATTGATCTTTTCGAGACACTCTTGGACTGCAGCCTTGAAATATGAGATCCTTGGGTGATTTTATGCACCTATCTGAGAGAGACACACACACACACACACATACCAGCTTGTGTAGATCCCCTCACCTATAAACACACTGTGTAAAGCCTGCAGTGTACATTAGACGGTGGGATGCAGCAGTAGAGATGCACAGCTGTGCTTTGACAGGTGAGCATATTAAATGAGAAAGGTCTATCGGTGTCTGTGAAGTCTCTTCTTACACCATCTGTTTCTCTCATCTAGGCTGCAGTTGATCAGGATCCATATTTACATGAGCCCTCACAGTGCATTACTGTCAATCAAATGTGGGGCACTTAGGTCTGGTTGAGTGTCATTGATTGTGAAGCTGAATTGTAAAAGCAAGTTCAAACTGTAATATGAAATTTGAGGATAAAAAAGTTACTTATTAAACACAAGCTGCATGTTTTGCCTTTTTCTCTTTCTTTCACGCTCTTTCTCTCACCTGAACTCAGGTGCAGAGTTGCTCTTCAGTCCATAGAAGCCAGCAGACAAGGTGAGCAGCCAGTGAGGCACAAACGCCCCATGTTCACACTCCAGGTACGGTGCCGACCACTTGATCTGGTTTTTGTCCAGGAGGTAATTTCCACTCTTGGCGCCCGGTGCCTCCAGGACTCTTCTGTGCATGTGTGGTCTCCTCCCGTCCCTAAACTCATTAAACCACTCGAACTCCGGGCTCCTGCTGTTCAGGTGACGGTGCGCAGAGCTGGACAAGTCCTGCAGCACCACCTCCTTTTCGGTTCTGGTCGCCTGGAGGAAAACTTGGGGGCCAGGCGTCGGCGCGTCTGCATGGAAGGTCACCACCGCCCTGTGGATTTTGGGGTCCCCTTCCAGGATACTCTGGACCAACGCGTGGTACCAGTGGATGTCCCTCCGCAGGGTGTGCTCCCTGGACCTGTTGGTCTGCAGGATCATATTTAGGAAGTTTGTGGCGTGCGCTACAGTGTCCAGGATGCTGTGCAGGGAGTAGTGGGAGGCGACATGCAGGCCGCCTCGCAGGCTGCTCAGCTCGTACCTCCGCGAACAGTTCACCTGTCTCAGTGCCGAGGAGTCCCCGCTGTGCAGGAAAGCGGTCACCACCCTCGGCAGGTCCTCCTCAATTTTGTGCGCCACCACCGCGCGCTCGGTGGCTGGTACCGAGTAGTAGGTCGGGTGGTGGGGCGGCTCCCTGTTGATGTTTTGGGTGCTGAAGACTGGTGGGTGCTTCTCATCTCGGTCATTATCCGACCACTCCACATAACCGTAGTTCGATCCCAAAACGAGTCCTGTTTGCAGAAGCAGCGGGACGACCAGGAGAGCCATTTTCACAGGCGCAGAGAGGAAACCGTGGACACTTGGTAAAGTGTGGCGAGCATAACCAAAGCCACTCTCCTTTTTGTGCTGCTTCACGGGATTGGAGACACTCAAAAGAAGGACACCAGAGAGAATGTCCTCAGATTCATACCCATGATCGATGTAGAAACGATGAAGACTCCCCACTTCTCATCCCTTACATCTTTTATCCGCGCAAGAGGGAACGCAGACTTTCCCCCTCTTCTTCTCCGTTTTGTGCAGCACCACTATCTGATCCAAAGAGCTGCACACCCTCCAGCCTGCTAACTCACACAGAAACAACACTGGCTCCTCACCAGCCCGCGATCCATTCACGTGAAGCGTCGTAATAACCTCAGTGTGCTCACGGTCTCTTTACTCCTCGGAGAAATCCATGTGAGAGGAGTAAGGATGACGAGGAAGGGAGCAAATTGTTCTTGAAGTTCCGTCCCTCCCAATAAAACCCTAATAGGCCACCTAAAGTGTCGCCCACCGGTGTGTGTGGTTGTTTCTCACTGCCTGTCTGCCAGAGGTGGGCGGAGCGTGGGAAAGACGGGAGCTGTCCGGTGCTGAATGTAGCGCCTGTAGGAAGAAAAAGCGAGGGTGGTGATGGTGATGAAGATGATGATGAAGGGCTCTCAGTGATGAGGATGGTGGAGCAGCCTGTCATTTAGACTAAATCTAAAATTAGAAAACCAGAGAGTAGAATGAGACCAGCAAAACACGACCATACACCTGCATAACAATGAATACACTTTTCTGTGCGTGAAGTATAAAGACACATAACTCATTTATCTATCACATATAATCTTAAAAGAGTGATTATAATGGAGTGTATTTCAATGAGCTCTTACTATACATTCGTAATAGAACTAAATAACAATTATTATTAATAATAATGAGAATGTGAAACAGTGTCTGACTTTCCTTTCACACCACAGAGTCATAATGCAGAGTCCAGTTAAGGCCCTCAGTGATGTGATGAACACCCCAAGGTACTTGAAGCAGTCCACTCTCTCCACAGAGGACCCATTGATATTAAGGGGGATGTAATTCCTCCCCTGCTTCTTCCCAAAGTCTACTATCATGTCCATAGTCTTGCTGACGTTCAGGGGGAGGTTGTTGTCATAATGCCTCTTGGCCAAAGTCAGCTGGGATAGGGTCCAGCCCCACGTGACCCTGATGAGGATAAGCGGTTGCAGATAATGGATGGATGGTTGTAGTTTTGACATCACTGTTGGCAGCAGTAACTGAGTTCATAGGGACTTGGCTTGGGACTTGGCTGGTTCAAGTCCAGCCTGGACCAACATATGGAGAGTGGACTGGTAGCTGAACAGGTGCCAGTACCTCCGCCAGGTACCTCCTGGGCACTCAGTGCCCCCTAACTGCTCCCAGGGCACCGCTACGTGGCTTCCCATCACTCCACCATTTTTCCAGATTTGCAAGTCTATGAGCCCTTTGTGTGTGTGTGTGTGTGTTTGTATTATATATAAACTTGAGTGAAAAAAAGTATTTCCCCACCGAGGGATCAATAAAGTTTGTATTCTATTCTATCAGTAGATCAGGTCCTCTATCTCCTTCAGATTGGAGGATTTCATTGTTTTCAGCGATCAAGCCCACCACAGCTGTGTGACGATGGTGTTGGAGTCAAAAGTGGCTACACGGTCTTGTGTGTATAGCAAGTACAGCAGGGGTCTTAAATAACAGCCCTGAGGTGCTCCGATGTTGAGGATGAGGGTGGATGAGCTGTGTCTGTTCACCTTCACCACCTGGGATCTGCCTATCCACATGCACAGTGAGGTGTTAAATGCTGAACCGTCTTGTCCAGATGGGATAGGGTGGTGTGGAGGATGTGTGCTATGGCGTCCTATGATAATCAGTTGGAACAGTAAGCAGACTGTAGTGGGTCCAGTGTGCTGGGTGGTGAGGCGCAGATGTAATCCTTGACCAGCCATTCAAAGCAATTCATCAGTACTGGGCGGCAGTCTGTCAGGCCGGCTGGTCTTGTTTTCTTGGGCAGAGGAATGATGGTGGACGCATGTGTGTGACAGACTAAGCCAGGAACAGGTTGAATATCATCACAAACTAGTTAGTCGGCAAAAACTTTGAAGATCCTAGACCTTGCAGTGCGTGAGTTCATGGCATCCTGGATGGTTCTGATAATCCATGGTGTCTGGTTGTGGAATTGATTTAACTGTTTTGGGAACAGTTGCTTCTGTTGTTTAACAAATTAACTCCACCACCACAGACTCAGTGAATCCATTGACATCCTCAGTGATGTCCTGGAACATGCTCCAGATCGGAATATGCAGAGCAGCTTCTCTCCATTTCCTGACCTCTTGCATCTCTGGGGTCATGCGTTGAAGTTTGTTTTCTTATGTTGTCCTCAGCAAGATGGCCACATTCTACTCTATAGCCATTTATGGATGGCGTGTTGCAGTGATCGAGAGTGTTTGTTCCTCTTTTGGTACACTCTTTGTGTTGATGGAAGTCAAGCATAACCTTCTTAATGAACCTGATTGAAGTCTGAATGAGCACAGCATCAGGATTACTGGTCTGTGAGCAGTTCAAAGCTTTGTAAAGCTCCGACAGAGCAGCTGCTGTACTCGCCTGAGGTGGGATGTAGAGCACTGTAATGATGACTGATGTAAATCCTCTCAACAGAAAGTGCGGTCTACATTTGATAGTCCATAACTCCACATCAGATGAGCAAAAACTGGATAGTATTTTAATATTCCTGCTGTCACACCAATCCTTATTCACTATAAAGCACACTTTATGACACTTCTCCTTTTTCTTGCCCAGAGTCCTCTGTTCTGTTAGATCGATATACAGAAAAAGAGTCACTTGGTTGAATGATGCTATCTGGTATTGCAGGATTTAGCCAAGTTTTGGTGAAACAAAAGACATTAGAATAATTAAAATATTAAATATGCTATATAATTTTCTCAACTAGCTTGTTGAGGGGCCCCAACTTATCAGCTGCATTATTAAGGTCATTCATTTTACCAAACATCATGTTTTTCACATCCTGAAGCCCTGTTGGTCTATTCTGTGCATGCAACATCTATTGTGTGTCTGTCTGTGCTAGAAGAGGGATCCCTCCTCTGTTGCCCTACCTCAGGTCTTTTGGAGTTATTCCTCAGGTCTCAGGACAGAGTCTGTGCAGTTTGTAAAGCTCCTTGAGGCAAATCTATGATTTGTGATACTGGACTACATAAATAACACTGGCTTCACATGACAGTGAACACATTTTACTTTAAACTTTAAACATTTTGTCCAAAATCAGACTTAACTATATTATCCACACACTGTCACCCCCCTCTGTAGGTCTCTATGGGGAGTGTAAACTCCCCATAGTTAACAAACTACAGACCTGCACCAAAGCCTATGTTACTGTATTTCCTAGTCTATCTACTAATGATTAAATAAAACCCCTCAGCTGAGACAATCATTAAGTCAGCAATACAGAGAATAAATGTACTGTCATCTCGTTCTTCATTACTGGTGATCAGATGGAGGAGCTACAGTATGTGGGTGATACTGTAAATGCAGCAAGGCTCAGACAGCCAGAAAATAAAGTATGTTCACATTCAGGTGGAAATGACAGTAGCTGGATGTGGAGGAGGTATATAGGTAAAGGCATGCTAGCAATAACATCCATGATCAGAAACCTGGCTACTGTTGTTGATGGTTTTGACTTATAAGAAGAATATTATTACTCACATGTAGGATATCACATACTGTACGGTTAAACTCAGCAGTATTAACATTATTTGTAAGAAACCGTGACTTGAAACCTTAGAGGCCTTCAAGCCTTCTCAAAACTGCAGTAATCAAAACGTTGGACAGACACGGTGTCAAAAAGGTTTGGTCACTCCAGGCGACAACCTCATGAAGCTGATCGAGAGAATGCCAGGAGTGAGCAAAGCAGTCAGCCAAGCAGAGGATGGCTACTGTTAAGAATATAAAATATAAAACATATCTTGTTTTGCTTACACTTGCTTTGTTTACATTTTTTTTATTTACCATAATACCATGTGTGTTATTTAAATGTTTTTGATGTCTTCACTGTTAATCCACAATGGAGAAAGTAATAAAAAATAAAGAAAAACCATTGAATTGCATGTAGTAAAATTGCAGGCACGGCCCTGAATGACTTTCCACTCATGTACAAGGTATGTCTTTGATCCATCCCCATCAATCTGCCAGGATGCAGGACCAAGAGACTTAAAAACTAATTTGTTCCTACTGTCATTGGCCTTTTAAATATCTTTATGTGATCCTTGGATTGTATTTAGTTTTAATTTTACTGTTTGTTTGTTGTTTAATGGTTATGTGGATGTGTACAGCTTGCTGTACAACTAACTGCCCTTTGGGGATAATAAAGACATCCTTGATCCTAATAATAAATAAATAAAGTTATAATAATGATAATAGACTGTGTAAATATGTATTATATGTATATAATATGTTGTTGTAGCATTAAGCCTTTCTTTAATGGAATGATGGGACCATAAAACAGCCCCAGAACAATAGTGGACCTGGGTGTCCACTTACTTTTGGCAACACAGTGTATATGTTATACACATAGACACAGTTAAAGAGACAAGATATACACATATGAACAAATCTGAGTATATGTGAACTTGGCGAGTCATGAATCCATCTGTTGTTGCCCATGTAAGCATTGTTTTTGTTGTTGTGTGCGAGTGTTTGTGTACATCTGTCCACCTCACTTCTGCTCTGACATTCTCCAGGGCTCATCAGGAGTCAGCCCTGGACTGTAAATGGGTGTTGCAGTGTGCAGCTCGCCCGGGGTGACTCGCAGGCCGTTGCCATGGCAGTGGAAGGTGACGACCATAGAGATCTCCCTGTGCTGCCCCGCTGCTCACTGCAGCTGGTGATGGAGAAGGTAGCCTGTCTGGCCTTGCAGCATCTACAACTCTCTCTCACACACACACACACACACACACACACACTCACCAGACCGTGTCGCATCAGCCTTATAGTTGCAGAGCAAATGATAGGGACAGATAAATCAAAGATAGAACAGATAATACAGACAAGAAAGTAGTTGTAATTCATATGATCTCTCTGCTTCATTTTGTACTTTGGCTTAAGTGACTAAGAACTCTCCAGGCTCCATCAAAGAAAGGTCTTTATGTGGCAGAGATGGTGAAGTAGGTGGAGGAAAAGAGACAGTATCAAGCAGCGAGGGAGCATCACAGTGTGCAAAGTGACTGTTCTTGCCCCCTCTACAGTATTTCATCCTCTTTCACAAGCTGCACTGCCTCCCCTGGCCTGATGAATATTTGATAGACATTTGCTGCTTCATCTGCATGCTTTACAACTTGAGTCCATACAATTGCAACAGCAGTAGAGAGGCTGCTGTACCAGCCCTTCTTTCACCCACACGCCCTGTTCTCTCAGAGGTTCCTTTAGATTTTCTCAGAAGAGAGCAAGGGAAGGAAAAGAGGCTTATGAGCAAATAAGCTCTTTCTTCTGATGCTTTTTTTTCTTTCTTTTTTGTGCATGCAGGAGTTTGCTTTGCCACTGTCCAACCAAGCAGGGCGTTATATTTGATCTAAAACAAGTAAAGTTCAGTAAAAGGTGACCAGGGCTCAATAGAAAAGTTTACAATGTCATGTCTTTTCAGTGAAAATCTATAATCAAACACTAACCGGAGGGGCTCTGGAAAACACATCAATAGTCGTTCCTCACAAGTTTGTGCCTGTGTGTCTTATGTATTATGGTGTTTATGTGCTCCTTTCACAGAAGCAGTTTACTGTCATAACAGCATCTTCTGATATTAAAAGCTTCAGCGCAAACCGCAGGCTCTCCATCTGTGCTAATGTTGGAGCTGTCAACAACATCAAAGGTCTATAAGTGGAAAATGTTTTTATAGTTTGGATGCTGTGCAGCTGCTGGACGTACAGTAAAAGTGTTAGAACCTGCGGTTCATGACTTACTTTAACCTGAGTTTGATGTGGATGTGGCTACTCATCTCTCATCCTCCGACTGTTCACCTCAGATTAACTGGTGGGGTATTCTGGGAGGGTTACATAGTGATGAAGAATAAGAAAGACGTGATTTTTTTAAAGCTCCGTTTCTCATTTTATCTTTAATGTTAAGTAGCTCAACTCAAATCAGTCGGTATTGTGGTGGAATAAAATACAAACAGGCCATCAACACTCAAAGTAGAGAAATAGTATAAGGCTGAAAGTAAAAAGCCAATTCTCTGACTGCCAGATCAACTGCAGTCGCCTCATGAAGATGAAAACGGCTCCTGAAAACTGCAACTATGTTAATTTCCCTAGGTACAGTCTGCCAAAGGAAGGACAGTTTATCAACTAACGCTGGTGAAAAAATCTTTTTCATCAAATGTCAGCTCAATGTGTGTGTGTGTGTGTGTGTGTGTGTGTGTGTGTGTGTGGTTACTTATCTTAACAAACGTTGCAGCTCTTTATAGACACCTCTTGTTAAGGTAGTAAAATGTGGAAACTGACGCCTTTCCTAGCACACACTTGACAAGAGTCTGAGTCAACACACAAGCCAATCAGCCATTTACAAACCAAACAAATGCTTGCTGAAATTCACTCCAATGGGCATCTGAGTCACTAAGACTGGAGTTTTGTTTAACTACTGGCAGAGAAACTCAACTACAGAAGGACCCAGCACTGTGCAGCTACAGTACTAACCACTAATCCACTCTGACAGAAAGCTAATCAGTCATAACATCAGGGGACATGTAGATGAAATATTGATTTGTGCTGTTGAGTTTGGAGGCGGCCCTCATTGTAGTCTGTGCTGCTGCTAACTCTCCCTGTTGGCAAGCGAAGAGAGTAGCACCTGTGTCTCCTCCTAAATATGTATGTCCAGTGGTCGGAGATATGTTTTAGGAGCTTCACTGGGAGATTTCACAGGATCACACAACATTTTAAGGTCCTGGATGTTTAATCTGCCTGCTGTCTGAGGTGCTTCTAGAGGAGTTTCCTCCAAACCAAAGACATGCGTATAGAAGTGCCCTAAATTGGCCTTCATCCAGGAAAAATGTCCAGTGTTGCTAGGGGTGATTTTGTCCCTTCTCCTGGCTGTGAGCCACATCCTGGCCTTGGTACCAATATATGATCCCTCATATTAGTTATATAGTTCATTATAAGTTCAAGACTGTTTCCAACAACCGGTGGCATAAAGGCATAAATACAGTCTATGTTTAATACTGCAACAGCAGCTGAGACTTAATTAAATCATATAATTAATCAAATTACAGCCTTAAAACACCATCTCTGTTTGACAAACAATACAGCACAGGAGGATTTTAATTAGAGACCATATGTTTCCACAAAGTGGTTTTGCTGAAGTGTGAAATGATGTGTACTGTGATGCCATTGAGGCTGAGGGGTTGAAGGACTCTTCGATTGCTGTCAAAACTCTTCACACACGCAGCAAAACAGAAGTCTATATGGACCAAATTATTTTTCATTGCTTTCACACAAAATTCAATTAACACATTTTTCTGAAATCCATGAACTGTTTTTCTCATTCATACACCACCTACAAAACACCAAATATTTGCAGCACATTCTTCAAATGCTAACGCTGCTCTCAAAACTGTTAACCCATTAACAGAATGATGACAAATATTTACAATAAAAATAAACAATAATCACACACAGTAATGATGGCACAATGATGGCGCAGCCTTCTGGAGCAAATTTGGGGTTCACTATCTTGCTCAAAGAGACTGGAGGTTCTGATTAGTGGACAACCCGCTCTACCTCCTCCATTCATGTCTTTTGTTCTTTTGTTTGCTTCAGCTTTTTGTTTTCCACCAAGTAAATTATTATATTCAAAGATATAGAAAAACAATAAAGGATTTTGAAGCAAATTGTTGCATTTCTGTTTATTCTAGTTACAGTCAATAAAATTACTTTATTACAGACAATAAAGTGAAAAGGTCTTTTTCTTATTCTATAATGAAATACTTTTGTTAGTGTTTTAGGTCTGTGTGTTACGAGTGATAATGTATGCTTTCTGAGTGATGATTTTTGTCTGTGTTATTGTTGAATGAGCTTATTTTAAGACATGTATGAAGTGTTTTGGTGAGTTCTGGAGGTGAGAATAACTGTTTGGTCAAGAAGCATATAGGTAATGCAGACTGTATGAAGAGATGAAGAGAATGTTTGTTAGCAACTTAAATTTTCTTTGAGTTTAGCCTTCACAAACTCACGCTGTTACAAACTTCAGTTTAACAGTTATGAGCAGCAGTTAAGGTGTGTAGCGGCACATTATGTAATAACGCCACATTATGTAATAATGTAATACATTTTCACCTCATTATGTAATAACGACGCATTTTGTAATAATCTGCCACATTTTGTAATAAAATTCTTGACCGCAATATGTCAGAAACTTTTTTTTTCACTTTTTTTATGAAGAAAATGTAATCATTTGGTGCATTATGTAATAAACCACCAAAATTGGATGAATTAATTAGAAAAAAACATTACACCATCAGAACAACATTGACTTTAAGCATACCAGCATGAGTCGTTAATATGAATTCATTTTAAAAGATAGTAGGATTTTTCATTGGTCAAATCTAAATCAAATATAACTGTATTCATAGAGAATGTGTCTGAAAGTTAACAGAGACAAAAACTGCACTAAATGAGTGTTACTGGCATGAACATTATTGGTGCACTGAAATGTTGGAGGACATACACACATGCAGTCTGGATTATGTTATGCAAATATTATACGTGATAGAAAGCAGACAAAAGACAAAAACAAATATGGAACAGAAAATGTATGCCCTTTATCTGTAGTTATACAAACCCTCACAATATATATGAGTGAAAAGTAGTCTACAGACAAGTGCTGACAATTTTTTTCTAAGAAAGAAAAAAGTAACTCACTCAATACATTTGAAATTGTTTACTGTAGTAGACTTATACAATATTGCTTTGAAGATAAAAAAAAAGCCTCTGATACCCTGAATGAGTGCCATGACGCTTCGTTCAATGTAAACCATCACCATTTGCTCAATAAACCCGATTACTGTACCCTGGATCAACACCATCATGACCCCCTGGATATACCCCATGATGATGCCCTTCCATATGATGATGGAAATTCTGAAATGCCCAACCTGCCGACAGAATGGCTGTCATATATTATTCAGTTGACACTAGATGCTGACATGTCAATGCTTGGCGTATTCAACTGAGTTTCTAAGCTTTTTCAGGACCTTACATCACAATTTCTTCCGCAAATTTCCATCAGGGAGTCTTTCGCTGAAAGCCTTCAGCTGGAACATGACCATGACAATGTCATTAGTATTATGAGGCTATATAAATTAGCTGGACGTGGGAGTAGTCTCTCACTGAGACTAAAGGAGCTATTTGGAAAGAATAGCAAGTGGATGAGGGCCTGGGTTGTGTTGAGGCACATGGCCTATGGACATTTTTTGGAAGAAATAGTAACTCATGTTTTGCGACTTGAAAGAAAGAACGAGAGAAGAAGGAAAGAAAGACATAATTTAAAGATATGATGTAAAGTATGGAAGTGTCTGTTGTACATAGTTCAATCATTTTCAGGCTGATTATCTTTTATTTTACATAAATACTGGTTGTTTTAAGAGAAGTTTATGTTGGAGGGAAAGTTTTTCTACTGTTGCCACTAGAGAAGTCTAAAGTAAATTTTTTTTAATAGTCAATTGTCTATAGCCTTCTTTTTTTAATTACATAAACATGATTAGAGATATATCTTTTTGATGTGAAAGATTATTTATGCTGTTTTTAGTTGGTTTAGTTTTGATGGTCATTTATTTTTATCCACTATAGGAAAGAACATCAATGTTGCATTAAAGAAATGGAGCTGGAATGAAGTTTTTATCTGTTCCATATTTGTTTTTGTCTTTTGTCTGCTTTCTATCATGTATAATATTTGCATAACATAATCCAGATTGCATGTGTGTATGTCTTCCAACATTTCAGTGCACCGATAATGTTCGTGCCAGTAACACTCATTTACTAACACACATCCTACTATCTTTTAAAACGAATTCATATTAACGATTCATGCTGGTATGCTTAAAGTCAATGTTGTTCTGATGGTATAATGTTTTTTTTCTAATTAAGACATTCTTTTTGGTGGTTTATTACATAATGCACCAAATTATTACATTTTCTTCTTAATAAACACTCGCATTTTGTAATAACTGATGCAATATGTAACAACTTATTACAAAATGTGGCAAAGTTTATTACATATTGCGTTCAAGGATTTTATTACAAAATGTGGCAGATTATTACAAAATGTGTCGTTATTACATAATGAGGTGAAGATTTATTACATTATTACATAATGTGGGGCTACAAGGTGTAATATTGTATCATGCAAAGCCTGTAACCAGATCACAGCCACTATTAAAGGTATCAGTGTGAGTGTATGTGTCAAGTATGTGTGTGCATCAGTGTCTATAAATGAGTTTTGCAAGAAACTCTGGGCCTCTATTTAGGTGAGACACGACAAACTCATCTGCATTATACCCTGAGGTGTCTGATAGCCCCATCTGACAGCACACAAACTGTGTCGCCTGGTATTATTCCTGGGGAATTATACTGAGGAACGTGCCTGCATGTGTGCTTGTGCTTGAAGGAGAATTCACAAGTTGCCTTGCACTATGCAAACGAAGCAAGTGTGAACAGACATGTGTGAAATCAGCTTTTCTGGGGGAGCTTAGAGAATCTCTTCTAAATATAGGCCTGGGTGATAAAATTACACATGCCTACACAATCACACTCACACCCAGACGTCTAACACACAAACACACAGAAATATCCCAGTCTGGCTGAATGTAAGGTTTACCTTCTTCCAATTATTCCCTTCAGACAGGGTGCGTTATTTGCACACAGCAATACAGTGTGTAGCTGTACAAATACATAAAATATTTAGTCTCTGCTGCCCTCTGGAGTTTGCTTGTGTCCCTCTTACATTTCCATCCAGGCCCATGGTTGTACAGAAAAATCAGAGCTACTCAGTGAATGATGATGTCATAGTCATTAATTCATTTATTTCATTTGGATGTAAAACTTCACACAACAATACATTAGGAGTAACTTAACAATTCAGAGTCAGTGGGTCAAACATACTGTGTGATTCTAATAATGTGTTGTAACAGGATTGTCCCTTCATATTTCCTCACATTACTCCTTGTGTGCTCCTGACTAATAATTAATAAGAGCCAAAAAAAAAGGGTTAAATTTATGTTGTATGCTAACTTTGTCCGTGGTGCGTTCATGTGCGTTCGACTAATCCCAACATTTCCGACAGCACCCAAAGGTATCACGACTGCTACCATTCATGACGGCAGAGAGGACGTGAACGTCTCAGCTAGCATTGTGCTCTGAACTAAACGACAGCTAGCTACGTTACATAACTTACACGTAGTGACTAAGGTAATATTCAAAATGTTGAGTTTGACTGTTGTTATGTTCATTCTCGGGTTGCTTATCGTGGTTTAAGGCTGCGGTCTGTCTGACATACACGGAGTTAATTAACATTAAACTGACACCTGCTGGTACAAGTAGCTGATGCTAATAACTGTTAGCCAACGTTTGTTAGCCGCTAGCTGCTATGATATGTTTGAAAAGGCATTATTAGCTCGATGAGACGTTAAAACTGAAGACAACGGGGTGACACAGTGTTTGTTTTATCGTATAATAACCGTCCAAAGAAAGTTTAGCTTTAACCTTAGTTTGGTTAAGTACCAGCCATATGTTGTTATTGTTACTAAGTTAACATACATGATGTAACACTCAGCAATAAGTTAGCTACTGGAGTGTTTCTTTAAATGAACTTCAGTGTATTTTAATTGTGAGCATTGTTGCTAACTCGAAGCTACTATGCCTGAATGTTATGTATATTGAGTCATGTTTCAATGGCATCGCTGACAGTGTTTGCTTTTCACCTTTTCAGAGACAGCATCTTTAAGGATTGCCAAATGGATTCTCCTCGGCAATCTAAGAAGGCCAACCTGAATCGAGAGCCAAAGCGCAGCCAGAATCAGTCAAGCACTCCTCCTCAGAAAGACGCCTATGCCAGGCTTCTCAGTCAGCACAGCAGCAGCAAGTTCAGTCAGTATCTAGAACAATATGCAAAGGATACCTCTTTCCAAAGGGAAGGACAAGTGCCAAGCACCCTGCTCAAAGCCCAGAGTGACAGGCTGAACATACCACAGCGTAAAAGGGACCAAATGCCCAATGATTTCTCTGATTCGAGTGACTTCTCCCCCTCTTCCATGAAAAGTAAAGGAGAAGAGAGTTCACTGGCTTTGTACATGGAGAAGTTAAGCACCCGCAGTCCCCAGCAGGACTGTGAAAGGAAGCAGGGTGTGTCTGACAGGCAGCGACGGGGACAGAGAAGGGACACCGCCACCAGCCACGATGGAGACATCGAGTCTGGCGAGGAACTCGGCTCTTTAAAACCCAACGATTCAAAGAAACATCAGAAGCAGCAGAAGAAAAACAAGGACTCGAAAGAGACTGACTCATTCGTTGGATGTCCCCAGTCCCCAAATAAAGCCAGTACAAGTGGACAGGAGCAAGAGAAGGTGAAGTCAAAGAAAAAAAACCTGCCAAAGCACCAAGAAGAGGAGAAGAGCAGAGAAGCAGTATTCAAAAAAGTGCAGCAGCCCCGAGGTAAGCTGTAGGTTAGTTTCTGAGATGTTAACTCTCAGCAGGTGTTGAGATAATGTAGCAAAATAGATTTGATTTTAAAATCTAAAAAATGATCTTTTTCAGCTTCAAGTGCCAATTCTCCTGCTGACAAGAGTAAGAACAAAGGAGGCAGAGGGTCAAAGAAACAAGTGTTTGAGTCCTACATGACATTTGAGGAGGTTTCCCATGGCCTTAAAAGAGGAGAACTCATTCAGGTACGAACCCAAACGTACTGTCAGCTTCTGCTAAGACACTGCATGTGGCTATACAGAAAGAAACGCATCTAAATGCCACATACTTGCTGTGCCACTAGTTCAAGGTCATTTTCATACCTGGAACTAAGTGGCACCTAAACACCTGCTATAGTAAGTTGTATGATTGCTATGGCAGTAAATCACTGTATACTGGTGAATTAATGTCTGATTTTTTCATCATTTCTCTGCAGGGACAGTTAAGGATCAACCCAAAGAAATACCATGAAGCTTTCATCCCATCTCCTGTAAGTTCAACCCAGAGGGAATCTGACACATTGTGTTTTGTACCCTCCACAACTTGTTTAATGGCTTCTGTGAAAGCACCTTACAGCTAACTTGTTGTACATCTACAGTAAAACATATAATGAATCTCAAACGCAGCATGCGGTTTGAGTTAGTATTTTAACTTTTTATGTCAACCTTTACAACCTGTTTATGTTTGCAGGATGACACACGAGATATATTTCTGGATGGGATTGTAGCTCGCAACAGAGCGCTCAATGGAGACATAGTGGTGGTGGAAATCCTCCCTCGGGAACAGTGGAAGGTAGACAACACTTACCTATCTATGTACATCATGCTTTTATTTTGTAAATTTCTTAAACTTTTGCATCAGAGTTTATATATTATAGCAAGCTCCATTTTATTTGTTTTTAACACAGGACAGTAAAACACACCAGCAGATGATGATGAATGTAATATACATGTCTGTTTAGGTTGTGAAGTCAGATACTGACTGTGAGGGCGCCAGTGAGCCAGAAAACACTGTGCAAACAGCACAGAAGAAGACAGCACACACCCCCAGGCCTGATGTTATTGTAGAAGACCAGTGTAGCGACCAGGATGAAGTCATCAGTAAGAACACCCTCACTGACACAGGTACTGTGATGGAGGACGATTAATACTGTAGAAAATGTGTTATGAAATGATATTTATTCAGCTGGTATTTGGTAATGGTGGGTAAACGCTGTTATAATGTTTATTTTCTGGTCTGAAGAGAGTATCAATGTAAAGAAGCAAAAACAAATAAAAGCAATGGTGCATTAGTTCAGCCAATAAATCTTAATATGTTCTTTCATCTGATGGAAACAGGGGAACCCCTGGAGGACCCTTCAACCTCAAGACCCAACGGGGAAATACTTCAAAAGACTGCTAAAGTGAGCTTCCCGTCTTTTAGTTGTGCTGTATTTCTTACTCACCACATCCCTTCCTTCTTCCCAAGCACTTCCCAGATAAAAATAAGCACACTAATACAGGGTTTCTTTCCTGCTCAACATGAAGCAACAACACAGGGTTGACAAAAAGGTGCTATATATGCTGGAAGTTTAACATCCATCTAAATTTCACTGAAGAAATGCTTCGCTTAACAAAGCTCCTCATGTGAAACAGATTTATTTCTAATCTTGATTAAAACACAACTGAGTTATACTAAATTGCCACAACAGCTGCATTGCAACTTCACAATAAAAGCTTAACATTTCTTGTCATTTAAAGGTTTTTATTTTAAAGTCATCATTGTACTTCCTTGATCATTTGTCTTTCAGGTGGTGTACATTGTTGAGAAGAAACATTCAAGAGCTGTGACAGGCTTCCTGAAATTCCTACCTGATAAGCCTTTTGCCATGTTCTCCCCTGTGGACCACCGAGTGCCACGGATTAACGTTCTCCTTGCCGACTGTCCCGAAGACTTTAGTTCCCGCCCGGGTGACTACACCAACACCTTGTTCATATGTCGGATCACCAACTGGGCGGCCGATAGCAACTTTGCAGAAGGGTGAGTGTTCTATTCAAGAGCTTGATGGAGGGAGCCGTTTCAGCAGTGCGACAACAAACCTGACTCTCCTAATGTTTCTGCTAGGCAACTCGCTAAGACTTTGGGTCAGGCTGGAGAAATCGAGCCGGAGACGGAAGGCATCCTGATAGAGTACGACGTTGATTTTTCTGAGTTCTCTGATGAGGTTTTAAACTGCCTACCCAAGAATCTGCCCTGGAGCATCCCACCGGAGGAGATGAGAAAGAGAAAAGACCTGAGGTAAGACTGTGAAGCCTGTACATGCCTATGTAGCTCTACATATTTTTCTTTTTATAAAGATGTTCTTAGAGTGGAAACACACTACATGTGCCAGATTCAGCTTTGTACAAAAGATAAGATGGCAGCTCTGAGCTCTGAGACTGCACTGGGGGTTATTTTGCTTATAATTAGGCTACTGATAATTGCAAGCTTTGTTATCTAATGGCTGTATTAGAGGTCTTAGGTCATAGGTCATATTGATATGATTAACAGAGCTCTCTTTTATCACATGTAGGAAGGAGTGTATCTTCACAATTGACCCTGCTACTGCCAGAGACCTCGACGACGCTCTGTCCTGTAAACCACTCCCTGATGGTAAACAACTTTAACTGTGAAGCTCATTGATTGATTATAGATATAGATGCTGTTTGTCTGGAGGATGGGAGGTCACAGACTGTCATTTTACAGGTAACTTTGAGCTGGGAGTCCACATTGCTGATGTGACTTATTTTGTGGAGGAGGGCAACGCTCTGGATGCCGTAGCCAGCCAAAGAGCAACTAGCGTGTACATGGTTCAAAAGGTGAGTGCTCCTTGACACTTTTCCTTAATAATGAGCTACTTTACATGTGTCGCACGTCTCGCTGCCACTGTGGCTTCACAGCAAAGTCACCAGCATGACAGTCTAATTAGATAACGATTTCTTTATTCCTCCCTTTCCACCCACATATATTACAACACAAATAATAACAAATAATCTGTCCATGACGTGTGCTTCTTAGGTGCACATCATTTAAGTACCAAAGTTCATTTACAAAATTTCCAACATATAACCAGGCAGGCACATCCGCCTGTCTTCTGGGTGTGTGCGCATTCTTGAAGTCCAGCACACAACCCCCTCCACCACACCACAACATAGTATTATACTAAAATACTGATGATTCTGCGGCATTATATATATTTTATCTAACCCACTCTGCAGTCTGCATCCACTTGTCACTGCATCATGTGACTGCTAAATATACCTTTCTTTTAGTCTTAAGCACTCAGTGTGTTCATGTGTTTTGTCACTTTGCAGGTGATCCCCATGTTGCCCCGGCTGCTGTGTGAGGAGCTGTGCAGTCTGAATCCTCTCACCGACAGACTCACCTTCTCTGTCATTTGGAAAATCACACCAGAGGGAAAGGTATGACCGTTCAAATTCCTCAAACAATAAAAGGTTAAGTTTACAGGTGAAGGTAGTGATGGCATTTTCTAGGAGATATTTACTGTTTCCTGGTTTATCTTATTTGTTCCACCTCTCACTTGTCCACCCTCCAGATCCTGAATGAGTGGTTTGGCCGTTCAGTCATTCGCTCCTGTGTGAAGTTGAGTTACGACCACGCTCAGAGCATGATCGATGCCCCCGAAAAGATGTTCTCTGCTGACGAGCTGCCACCTGCGGACCCCGAGCACCCCATCGATGAGATCCATCAGGCTGTGCTCAACCTGCACTCCATTGCCAAGAACCTCCGGAGTCAACGCTTCTCAGGAGGAGCCCTCAGACTGGACCAGGTTAGTCCTTGTTGTGTTTGACTGTTTTGTGCTATTTGTCCTTTGTCTTTTCTATATCATGCACAATAGCCATTGATTGTTATTGGGGGGAAAGGAACGAGAAAGAAGTAATTTGACTAGACATAAATGTGTCTGTTTTTAGTTTTTCTTTTCATAGTTCATAGGATACTATCTCACCTGGTAGAGCCTGCCCCCCCAAGCGCTAGAGTCCTTACTTCAGCAGCACATGTATAATTCTAGCCTGAGGCCCTTTGCTTCATGTCATCCCCCCGCCCTTCTCTTTCACCCATGTTTCCTGTCTATCACCCTACCAAAATAAAGTAATAGAAGAAATATGACATTGTAAATTCTCAGCACGCTACTCAGAGTTCATCAAAGATAATTTAAGAGTTAGCAGTACTTAGAAAATTATGAAAAGACGACCAGAATATTCAGTTTGTGAGCTTTCTGGCATTATTTTTTCTACATCGCTTTTGTTTGTTTTTGTTTCAGTCGAAGCTATCTTTCACCCTGGACAAAGAGACCATGATGCCTCAGGGCTGCTATATTTACCAGTACAGAGACAGTAACAAGTGAGTAAACCCTCCTCCTCTATTCCTTCTGATTCTCTTCCAACATTGATGTTTATTTGAAGTGACACATGTGTAACTTCTGCTGAAATATTTCTAAATCACTCTGGAGTGCTTATATATCAACCTTCCCTTCTTCTCGCCTCTTATTTTCTCCCTTCTGGTCATTTAACTCTCATCCATAACTGTGTTCTGTAGGTTGGTGGAGGAGTTCATGTTACTGGCTAACATTGCCACAGCCCATCACATCAAACGCAAATTCCCTGAGCTGGCTCTGCTCAGGCGCCACCCTCCACCCAAGGCCAAACTGGTGGACGAGCTTCAGGAGCTCTGCGACCAGCTGGGAATCAGCATCGATCTGTCCTCTGCAGGAGCGTTGCATGTCAGTAGTCCAGTTTTTAATATTTCAGAAACAGGTAGAACTCATGTCTTGTTCTGAATCAGCAAAGTGATCAAGGTCAAAATGACATTACATTTCATGGCCTAGTGTTTGCTGTGTTACATGCTCACATAAAGAAATGTGGCTCTGTTCACAAGGAGCTCTGAACATTACTGCTGTAAAATAATTTTATTGTGTTATGTGTTGGGGTTTGTCTCTCCCAGGAATATCATAAAAGTAGCATTTGTCTTACTGAAAACGATAAAACTATAAAAGTTTGTGTATTAATGATTAAAATCTCTCTTTCAACATGCAGAAGACTCTCAACACTACTCTTGGTGATGATGAGTTTACCGCTGCCAGAAAAGAAGTCCTCACCCACATGTGCTCCAGACCAATGCAGGTTAGATCTCAGTAACCACTGCTACAAGAGCGACATCCATTTTTTTTTTCTATTTGAACTTTTATGATGTCATTTATGAAGATTATGTGGAATATGTTTGCTTCTGTTAACTGAAGAATTTCTGCAAAATGAGGAAAATGTGACGCCCACAGTTAACCTTTCCAGTAATACTTCTGTGAGTTTCTGTATTTAATCTGCTTTATTGGTGCTTCCCAGATGGCGCTGTACTTCTGTTCAGGTGTACTTAAGGATGAGCAGTTTTTTAAGCACTACGCCCTCAACGTTCCTCTCTACACTCACTTCACATCGCCCATCAGACGCTACGCTGACATCGTTGTCCACCGGCTGCTGGCTTCTTCACTGAGTGAGTACCTTTCTGCTCTCTCGGACACACAAAAAGAAACGCACACACATCTGAATAACTCCTACTGTGTACTTGTGTCGGTTTATTATGTGTGATTTTTCTTATATACTTATATTTCCTCTAATATACATGCTCATGTGCGTGTCTGAATGTTTGCATGCAGATTGCGGGCCTCATTTGGGCCTGTCAATGCAAGATGTCCAAAAGCAAGCATCCCACTGTAATGACAAGAAGACGGTGTCCAAGAGAGTCCAGGAGCTCAGCTCTGAGCTCTTCTTTGGAGTGTTTGTAAAGGTGGGTAACCAAATCACAACATGTTGACAACAAACGGGACAAGTGGAAAAAAACATATTTTTACTGTTCAAGCTGTGCTTCACAGGACTGTGGCCCTCTGGACTCTGAGGCCATGGTAATGGGGGTGCTGGATCAGTCCTTCGATGTGCTGGTTCTCAGATACGGAGTGCAGAAACGCATCTACTGCAAGGTCAGCTATACTTTTTACTTTATTTACAGGAACTAGGTTTTTTTCCTGTTCAGTGTAGTGTTTTTTTTCCATACTGGCTTTATGTTCAGAAAAGTTGTTAGTCTTTTTTTTTTGTTGCTGTTTTATTATGAATTTGGCATAAGTACGACGGTTCTTTTGAGTGTGTAGATGGCTTTTTAGCTATTTCATTCATCTTACACAAGCAGAACTGAGACAGTCCAGAGAGTGATGGTGTGTCACAGGACAAAACAAAACTATCCAACAAGTCAGCTTCACACAGTGGCTGAAGTTTATTCTGAAACAGTTTGAAACCATTTGTTTCCACTTTCAGTCTGTTGTGGGCGTGGACACCTTCCACCATCGTAAGGTGGGGAAGCAATCAATGCTGACTTTGGTGTGGACACCAGAGGACCCAGAGAAACCTCCAGTAGAGCAGGTGAGGAACCACAGACACTAAAAATGCTTTTGTTTTGAAATTTAGAATATTCTTAAATAAAAATCGTTTTATTTCACGTTTTATGGATTTATTGTAGTTCACTGGCTGATCCTCTTACAAGATTACCAAGAACAAGATTACTAACTTGTTCCCTGAAATGTTGTTAGCTAGCTCAGGTTAGAAAATGTGACTGAGAATTGCAATAATCATCATTTTTTTGTTTCCACTCGCAGGAAATCTCAATTTTCATGTTAGTGGAGGTGCAGCTCAAAGCAGACGGTGCACCCATGAAATACAGTGCAGTTCTCAAGAGGCCCGAAGAGAACGAACCATAAATGTTTAAATGTGCTGTAGAGCGCACAAACACTTGTATGGAAACTGAATTGCACATTTTCTTTTGTTGACTGGTAGAAATAACGAAGCAGTATTACTGTGGTAGGCAGGGAGATCACAGATCAGGTCAGGGTCAGAGTTCAACTGAAATTCTCACCAAGTTTCTAAGTCCTAAGGTTTTGTTGTTTTATTTTCTCTTTATAGTCTCTCTTTATAGACATTTAACATCCCAGGTATAAGTTATGCTATAAGGTATAAAAGGCAAGTTGACTTTCATTCTTCAGAAGTTAATTGATAGAACAGCCATCTTGAAAGTGGAACAAAAGTTAATAATCTACCATGGTATGCTTTGGAAAATGGTTAGCTATATGATTTGTATGATTCATAGTAAGTGAGTGAAAACATGTCAAACATGTACACGGATACTATATAAGCCTCTGAACTCACTCATTCGTAAACATTAGTATTTTTATGCAATTGATCCCTTCTAATCCCGCCCCTTTATTCTCTGTGCTCCAATAACAGTGGAGCAAGCCTCAGTCCACTTTCTCTTTTCCTGCACTTGGATATATGTGCTAGACTCTTAACTAGCTAACTAATCTACAGCAGAGATAGTTTAGAAGAGCACACTGAAGTCTCACTTCCTATATCTGTCACATGGGCTTAGCCACTGCTGCACGCCTTTAGGTGACAACAGGCAGGTCCAGAGTCTGTTCACTTCATCAAAGTGACTTTTCGCTTCATAGTCACTGAAAAAAACACTGGACTCATTTTTCACAAGCCACATATCTTGAATATTCTGACACTAAATAGACACTTAAACAGCGTTTTCTGTTAATGACAAGTTACTGACATCTGATATTCGCTAACTTAAGATATCACTATACATCTGTGGCTTTTATCTTTTAGCCCTTCAAAATCTTGTTATATTTTAAACATAAACGAGCCTAGCACACAGTATGTCTTGAGAACAGGAAAGGAGAGAGATGACTGAGGTCCTGCCAGTTACCAAGTTTGCTCAGCTGTTGTTGGATCACAGAGCTAAATGGAGAGGTCAATTTGGTATGGATTTCAAACTGAATCGTGACCCAGGTCTGACTGGGAACCAATGCAATCTGTTGGGTTATTTTTTTTTATTTTTATGAAGACCGCTTTGATGTAATATAGCTGTCTGTCTCAGTGTGTAACGTGTAAGAGCTTAATTTGAATAATTTTCAGTTTCATTTCAATGGCTGGTTTTCCTGATTCTGGATTGAGGAGAGACTCATATTTGTGTTTGCAGAGCAATAGAGTGTACCACACTACTGATTTACATATTTTGGCCATCTTTGACTGGCTACGGTGGCAGTAATATAACTCGTTGTGGTCAGAGTGAGGCTGACCGTGTGAAATGTAGCAGGGAAAGTAAAATAGGAAAACAAAAAGGAAACAAAATAATAGCTACATGTCACTTTTTTATTGTGTATGTATTTATAGTATTTTATGCAGGACGAGTTTTCATATTTTTCTTGGTTGTGAATGAAGGACCTCTTCACGGTTTTCATATCACAGCCGTGACATACAGCTCATAGGACTTATTGATTATTATTATTATTATTATTATTATTATAGGACTCATTTGATTTAAATTCTCAAAGATCTAATCCATTGTTCTAGTCTAAACAGAGGTTTCATTTTCTTTAGTGTGCCTGTCATAATTTAATGTAATAATTTATCAACTCATTGTTATTGTTTTTAATACAAAACATGGGAATGACTTGAATGTAAATTGCTGCTGAAAATGGTTGGTGGCCTTGAGATCTTAATGTTTTTTTATGTTGACTCATGCTTTAGAGTGCTTCCAACTGATGTTTGTGTTGGTTTTTTTTAATGCTCAGACTTGACTTGTGCAGCACAAATACTTGATGGACCTCAATAATATCAACTGTGAATTTCAGCCTTAATTTAGTAAAGTGAAAATACAACTGTATTTCAAGACGGCTGCACATTTTTAAATGATTTAGGGCCTCTCTTTTTGCTTTAACTGGGAATGTGCCTTTCTCGAGTTGTCACTCATTCAGATTTTAGTTGAACAGTGCCATGTAATGTCATTCAAATTAGCTGCTGTGTCTGTTTCATCCTTTTTTCTTGCATAACACATCTCTTTTGTCAGAAGGATTATTTTTAGGCTCGTGTCCAGATTTTTGAAAGACCACTAAGTAATGTTTTAAAATGATTTTGTTTCACGTGGACTGACAGTTTGTGACTTGAGCTTTAAATGTATTTTTAAACCTGTAAGTTAAGTGCTAGTGTAAAACAAGTCAGCTGTGTTTATGTGATAGGGTTAAAAGTTATTTGTCACATTTAAAAACGATGCAATTAAGGACAAAAGAAAAATTCAAGTATAACTTCAGTGTGTCTTATGCAAAGTTATATTGTAACATGTAACTTTGACTTTGGTCAGTATTCATACTCTGCTAAAACACCATACAGAGCAATAGATAGATGTCTTTGTCTAAAGGTAAATAAACACATACATGGGACAAAAAGTGACTCAAACTGTGTTTTGTTTGTTTTTTTCTGAATATTGGTTTAAACATTAAATTGTAGGTGGTGATTGTGAAGTCTTTGAAGAGGGGAACAAAAATTCTACTGAAACACGAGTGACTTTAATACTGCCCTCCCCTGTTTAGTTTAATATTGCGAAAAAACACACATAATTTGCTTTCTTTATTACCAGGGAGTGTTTGCAATGAGTCCACCATAAACCCACTGCACCTGCTTATAGATGATACTGAGGAAAATGTTTGCGTCACCTTTGATGACACCGCCTTTATAAACATACAGGTACTGCGGTCTATGTCCCACATCCCATGAAATATTACTTGGTGAAATGAAACTGTCAAAATGTTGTCCTTAAATATAACTTGAGGATTTACAGAGTGTGCCATATAATTAAATTGCAGGTATACTTAAAGCTGCTATAATCAATATTTTATATAAACAATGACTACTTTTATTTAAAAGGGTCATTTGTAGAGACAATTATCACTTGAATGTTATCTCTCAGCTCTATAGAGCTTTATAGCATCTTTTTAGTCATTGTTTAGGTTGTAGGGCCCACAATTTCACTGTTTTGGTTCAGTATGACCAGTATTTTTTTTAGCTATTTACAGCCATAGCTAACCATAGCTAAATACTGGCTAAATAATGGAGCTAAAAAGAGCTGTATCACTGCTAGGGTTTCTCCTTGTCTCTTTTAAATCAAGCCTACGTAACTTCTGTTGAGTTGTAATCACTGTAGCCATAGTGAAATAACAGTAGATGCTAAAAGTTAGCCACAATGAGCTACTGGTCATACCAGACCACTTAATTAAGGCTGTAAAGGTGTATTGTATCAAGCAAGTTTTTTTCATTGGTTAGAAATTCAGCCCTTCATTTGTTTAAAGAAGAAGATGATGATTCATACAAATGTTGTATACTATAACTTTAAAATCAAAACGCCCTGCTGTTATCATCTGAAGACGTCATAACTCTGTTTCTATAATGTAATAAAGAACGCGGTCAAAGATCAGGCTGATCTGATCAGGTTGGGTTGAAACAGGAAGCTAAACTTTGTATTCGATATTATAAAAGAAACTGTTGCCATATTTAGTCTCTACAGGCGGTGTTGAACTGATTTACCTTTGAAACATTACCCAGTAGCATGTGCAACTGCCGTGCTCAAGTGTTTATGGCAGATTTTTATTTTCCTCTTTGGCTACCCTACACAGGATTACACAGAATTCCTTATCAGAGCTGAACACACTGACGCCAGTGAATAATTAGCGGTGACTCCCACCTTAGTCATCTCTGTACTGCTCTGACACTAACATAACCAACAATGACTTAGATTTTACAGCAGTGCAGATAACTCATATTTGCCTTTTACAGGGAGGTTTCCCTTAATATTTGATGTAAGACTCTTCTCCCCTGACACAGTAGATAACTGGCAGTGAACTTTGCAGTTCATGTAATTTAATTACAATTAATTACTAACTTATCCAAAACCACAGAATTCCTACAATATGTTCTGCATAATATGACTTGAATGATATCCACCACACACAAAATAATAATTAAGTCTCTCGTGAGAGAAATCTGCTCCTCCTTCAATTCAAAAGATAGTTACTTTAATCTTTATTGCAGTCCGTATTTCCCAGCAGTATGTGATTTACACAACCAGGGTCCAAAGGCTGCACATAAATTCATTACAACACACGCTGTATGACCATGGTCAGTTTACAATAAGGTCATTTTATATTAATCCACTGTTGTTCCTCTGACGGGCTCAGATTTGTATTTGAACAACATGACTGGAACTGACTTTTTATTTCCGTCTGCCTCAGAAAATTTCCCCATTTTGGCCAGATAGACACCTCCGTGATGACAAGACAAATATACGCACCTCTGCGTAAGCGATCAGTTTCTTTTCCTCTTGGTCACGGCCGGTTCAAAGTCAAAGTGCCATAAAATCAATCTGTCAGTGGTAGGAGAGCAGTTTTTCCTCCTTCCTCATCTTGAGACGGATTCAAGAGGGTGTCAGGACAAACAACAGCTCTACAGCAGGCTGAGCGAGTGGGAATTAATGAAGATCACTGACTGAGGATTGTTAGGTAGACCATCTTAATTGTTTTGTATCTGTTACATTAAATACTTTGTTACTCTTTTAACTATGTTCGCCTCAACCCGCGGCACTGAGCAGGACAGTGTGCTTTGTAATGAATGTTTAACACAGCCAAGAGAAAACTTTCTGTTCAAGCTGTTTTTTAATGAGCTAGATCACGATCACTTTTCTTCTCTCATGTCAGAGCCTTGAGACCCTCCTTTTGTTTTAAACTGCAACTCATCATGTGAATTTCTTTGTTTAGGGAGTAGAGAAGCTGTAAATCCGTGATGCTGAGAAAGGTAAGGCTGAAGAAAGTCTCTCAAAACCATTTGTTGAGTTATTAGTGTGGATTTTATTCATAAGAATATTTCCAGAAAGAATTATATTCTTCGGTTGTTTCTGGACGTAGCGTCGCTGTTCCCTTCAGTCAGTCTTTCAAGGAAATGATGTGATCAACTGATAGTCCCATCATAAATTTTCTGAAGGACACAAAACTATGTCAGTTGATACATTAACTTATTACTTAATGTGTTCTTTATTTTCAGGGGGAGTGGGTGTGGGTGGACTCGGACATCGGGGTACCCATTGGAGCAAGACTCAAAGTAACACCATCTGGTCAGCGGTTACTGGTGAACGATGAGGGAAAGGTAAACGCCGTGCGCTGGCTTAGATACAGAGCAAAATGAAGATCTATCATCTTCACCATCTAAAACGTGGTAGTTTAATTCCTTACGTTGATCTCCCTCCAGGAGCAGAGTCTGTCCCCGGAGCAGGAAGCCTCCCTTAAGATCATGCACCCTACATCAGTGGAGGGTGTGGACGACATGATCAAACTGGGAGACATGAATGAAGCCGGCGTCCTCAGGAACCTGCTGCTCCGACACAAACAAGGCATCATCTATGTAAGGCACATGTGTAACACACAAAGTGTAGTCTAACCTGCCACTGCATGTGTATCAGATAGAAGCATGTCATGTATACAGTACTCTAAATGCCATTCACTTCCATTGGTGGCAAAAGAAATGTCTTAAGACCTTAGTAAATAGAAACAAAAATACTTGCAGGGCTACATACCACCGGGGGTGCATGGGAAATGTGTTGGTTGATCTGACCTTTTCGAAACCAAAGCTCCACATCAGACTAAACAACTTCCGTCAGGTGTTATTTTAACCTGACAATATCATTTTTTCTGATTTCAGACCTACACAGGCTCTGTGCTGGTGGCAGTGAACCCGTATCAGGATTTTCCGTTCTATTCAGAAGAACAGGTGAGACTAGTGTTAACATTCATCACAGAAGTGCTGCAGTAGCGGATCATTTCCCACAGATGATCATTGAATCTCTTTGTCTAAGATGGCAGTGATGTGTTTCATGTGTGCATCCTGCTGTCATTCAGGTGAAGTTGTACCATGGTCGAAAGCTGGGGGAACTCCCTCCGCATATCTTTGCCATCGCTGAATCATCCTACAGTAACATGACACGCCATCTCAGAAACCAGTGCTGCATCATCAGGTTGGAATAAATCACATGCCTGTTAACTGGTGCTCATAAGCAGTCCTGAGTAGAATAAATATTGTCACTACTATTTGATCACATTTCTGTCTTTTTCTCAGTGGTGAGTCAGGAGCAGGGAAGACAGAGAGCACTAAGCTGATCTTGCAGTACTTGGCAGCAGTCAGTGGTGAGCTCTCTGAACAGAAGATTGAAGAGCAGATCCTGGAGTCTAACCCAATACTAGAAGGTACAAGTGAACATCACTAATATCATGTTAAACAGACAAGCAACAGCTTCCCTTTAAAAAACACATTTACACAGAATAAGTGGTTGAAAGTCAAAAAACAGTTTGCATCAAGTGTTCAAACATCCCTAATCTGTCCCATGCAGCGTTTGGAAATGCTAAAACAATCCGCAATGACAACTCCAGTCGCTTTGGGAAATATCTGGAGATCTTCTTCAATAAGGACGGAGTGATCGAAGGTGCTCGTGTGGAGCAGTATCTTCTGGAAAAGTCCCGTGTTTGCCATCAGGTGAGATAGCTCTGTCCCAACAAACCCAGTTCTACTTATCTCTCCAGGTGACACATGTATACTGTAAACCTATAAAAACACAGTGCACTATCTGGAGCCGTGCTGGTTAAATAAACATGCTCTTATCACTGGCAACAAGCACGTGTGTGGTGTTAAATGTTACCAGCTCATTATTATGTGTTCATTTACACCCACTCAACAGAAAATTGATTAATTTCAGGCACATTCAGTCGACCTTTTTCTAACATTAATAGTTAATTTTGGCTCCACAACCTCAGGCCCCGGAGGAGAGAAACTACCACATGTTTTACTGCATGTTGGCAGGGATCACAGAAGAGGAGAAGAAGACTTTGAACCTTGGAGATGCTACAGAATACACATTCCTCAACAAGGTAATAAAATAGCTATTTAAGGCTCATTTTGTCACCGTAACCAAAACAAATTACATATCCCATACCTACAGTATGCAGTCGAACCTTGCCTCAACTCATTAGATGTTGAAATGGAAGGTGGGCTATCCAAATAAAGTGAACTACTACTTTTGGTAAATAATCTAAACCTTCTCTCTCATGCTGAAGGGCCACTGTATCGCGTGTGTCGGCAGGGATGACGCTAAAGACTACAAACGTATTTGTTTGGCACTGAAAATCCTGACCTTCTCAGAAAAAGAGTGTCAGGACATCCTCAAGCTGCTGGCGGCCATATTACACCTGGGGAACGTCTGCTTCGAGGGTGAGCTTACACCGTTTAAGACTTCTGAATATTATTGTTATATTATTTAAACATTTGATGCCAGGATTGTCTCAGCAGAAATGATCTTTTTTTTTGTGCCAAAAGCTCAACTATCAGACTATCAAAATAAAGTGAACCACTACTTTTGGTGTTGTTGTTGTTACATTTGATCTCATGTTCCCAACAGGCAAAACAGAAAACAACTTGGAAACCAGCAATGTCAGCAAGTCACAACACTTCAGCATGGCAGCGTCACTACTGGAGGTTAGCACTTTCTCATACACACACATGTGCTGTGATAGCGGACACAAACATGATTAATGGATCATCATTCTTGAACATTCAACATTTCTGCAGGTCAAGAAGTCTTCCCTGGCTAAGAGTTTGACACATCGATCCTTCATGACCACCACAGAGAGGGTGACCAAACCCCTCAGCTCTCAACAGGCCTCTGACTGCAGAGACGCCTTTGTCAAGGTAATCAAGCTGACCGAGTGACGGTAAATCAGAACGTTTCCTTATCGGATCCTGACCCCGGTTGAAAGGAACATTAGCCAATAAATGCTGCAGATGACAGAGCATGCTGTTGAATTCAGGAAGTGTCTTAATTAAACAGTATGAGGTCATTGTAACCCTTTATCACTGAGAGAATAACTAAATGTTTGCACAGATCTACACATTTAAATAAGGAATAAGGAAGGTGCAACCACGGTTTTTATAAAAAGCAATTGAGGGGAGCAGGGATGGTGGATCCAGGGATTTATGCAAACAACCATCCAATCACAAATGCACTTTTTAATATGCTTGATATTCCTCCGTTTACTTGGGTCGACTACTCATGCTCAGAAGATCAAACTTAACTTTGTCTGTCTGATCTCTCAGGCAATCTACAATAAGCTGTTCATATGGATCGTTGGCAAAATCAACAGTGTCATCCACAAAAGATTGACCAAAAAACCCCCATCCTCCTTCCTGTCCATCGGCCTGCTTGATATCTTTGGCTTTGAGAACTTTAAAACAAACAGGTCTGGTTTCTTCACACATGCTTCACAGTAAGTTTATCACAACTCTGCAAACTGAACAAATGTCACCATGTCCATTTGCAGCTTTGAGCAGCTGTGCATTAACTTTGCCAACGAGAAGCTGCAGCAGTTCTTTGTGGGTCACATCTTCAAGCTGGAGCAGAAGGAGTACCAGAAAGAGGACATTGTGTGGAATAACATTAAATTTAGCGACAATCAGAACATCCTGGACCTCCTGGCTGGGAAACCCTGTAACCTTCTGGCTCTGATTGACGAAGAAAGCCATTTTCCAAAGGTACTGGTGTTATACTGCAAACATTATTTAAAAAGAATTGCTTTGAGTAAAATCTGCCAGATCCGTCAAATATTTTTGCTCGTTTTTAATCCACGGTATTGTCTGGTGTGTCACAGGGTTCAGACTTCACTATGCTGCAAAAGATGAATAAGCAGCACAATGGGAACAAGGCCTACTTCGCTTCTAGAAGTGAACATGACATAGACTTTGGGATTCAGCACTTTGCCGGCAGGGTTTGCTACAACTCCACAGGTACAAACTCAAAGTCCAACTAAAAACTTAATGACTGCTGTGAGCTGCTCAGTAATGTTTTTTTTACTATTATTTCCGTTAAGGCTTCCTGGAAAAGAACAGAGATGCTGTTAGTCCTGACGTAATCAAGATGGTTGAAGTGTCCACCAATAAGCTGCTCCGTCAGATATTTGAGAACGAGCTTTCAACCAATGGAGTGAAGATTAGTAACAACAAGAAGGTCCTCATAACACCTAAGAGCTCTCTACGGGTATGAAAGAATAACTTCAGCATGTGATTCAGTTTGATACTGCTATACCTTTTCTTGTCATCTAGATCATTTTACTTGTTTCTAAAGCAGCAAATTCACCTCAAATGAGATATTTCACTTTCTTTTTAATACAAAAAACAAGTTTGCAAGGCATGCATTGATAGTGACACTGTTGTGACAGTTGCCACTGTCTTCTGCTGACATGGCATCATGATTTTAGTGTCCTCTCTGTCATCCATTCAGGGCGCGGTAGACAACCGCAAACACGTGGCAACACTGAGCGGTCAGTTCCGTCAGTCTCTGGACTCCCTCATGAAGGCTCTGTCCATCTGCCATCCTTTCTTCATCCGATGCTTCAAACCCAACAATGACAAGCAGTCCAAGGTGAATGACACAAGAGCAACGCCTGCAGTGTAGAGGGCCACAGTAACACCCCACATGGTTGCTATGTGTATCATTTTTAAACATAACTATCTATGAGCAATAATGTACAATAAACAAATGAGATTAGGGCTAAGATAAGGATGAACTGTCTTGTGCAATAGTGGCAATAGTGTTTTGGCAAGCGTGGATATGAATTGGTTTATTTCCCTTTCGGTTTAACTGAAGAGGAAAAAAATGAATAAAATGTTTATGTCTCTTAGCAAACACCTGTCCCCACACTGGATAAACAAAAATCTCTTCCTGTTTTATGCCATAAACCAATTTATCTAATTTCCTGAGAAGTATAACACACAGTGTTATAGTGGGGTGGTAACTTGGAAACTTTCCTTGCCCTTTTTATTTATTACCATTTATCTTCCTTCTAGATAATTATTTGTTGCCATGGGGATGGCAATGTCTGTCTGTCTGCCCACCACTTTTGTCCAGACTGAGAGATGAGATTCATGGTCCTCAGAGGATGAATCCTTCTTCTACTACCACTATAATCATTTGAAGGTTTTTTTATATATATATAATGGCTAGCAGATCAAACTTTTCATCCATCCTATTGCATTTCTCAATGTCTACTTGATGGATTGGCACAAAATCTTCTACATTCATGGTCACCTGATGATGAATTCCTTTGGAATGACTTTCTAATGAGTTTTTTCTAGCACCACCATGAGGTTGACATTTGCTATTTTGATTGAAATGTCATAACTGAAATTTGGTACAGACATTCATGCTCCCCTCAGGATGATTTGTAATAACTTTAGTATGTTAGTGAGTATGTTTGCATGGCGACAACACAGTGGACAGTCAACTTGAAGAAGTGATGTGTTGTTACTCTGAAGGAAGAACACAAAATGCTACTCAGGTCCACATAGACAGAATATTCACAACCACTTTAATCTCCTCTAGATGTTTGACAGAGAGCTGTGTATGCGGCAGCTGAGATACTCTGGCATGATGGACACCATCCGCATCCGGAAGCTTGGATACCCAATTCGCCACACCTTTGCGGAATTCCTGAAGCGCTACAGGGTGCTCCTTAAGACGACCATCTGCAACCCCCAAACTGTTAGTCGTGATGTTGTGTTGCTGCTGATCATATGTGGACTGTTGATTTCATAAAATCAGTGTCAGATATCTAAAATCCTGCTAAATCTGACTCAGGATAATTCTGTTAATTTCAATATGAAGAATTCAAAGATGGTTTACTTCTTCATTGTCTTTCCCCTTGGAGGAATCTGCGCTGTCATTAGCATCTCTTCAGTATCTAATCAATTCTTTATTGTCTCTCCAGGAGACAGCTGCCGCCTGTTGTGAAGCCATCTGCAAGACGGTGATTAAAGAGAAGGACGAGTGGAAAATAGGCAGGACCAAGATTTTCCTGAGGGTGAAGAAAACTTATAATTCAAACCATGTTGGAGCACAGCTTTTCTCAATCGTTTGGAGACAGCAGAACTTCACTGCAGATTAACATCAAACAGTATTAACTTGCACTGCTGAAACAGCATCAGTATTATGAACCAGACCAGCATGTGCTGTTGACATTATTCTTTCTCTTTGGTGATTTGTGTGCTGCTCTTCTTGTGGCAGCTGATTTCAAATCTTTTCTTTTCACTTTATTTCAGGACGCCCACGACGCTGTCCTGGAACGACTGAGGGAAGATGAGCTCAGCAGGGTAGCTGTGGTGATCCAAAGGGTCATGATGGGACACAAAGACAGGTGTGAGAAATCATGTAGAGAGTATGAACTCAGACTTAATGAGGACATGGGTACAATATGTAATCTTTATTTACATAATCTAAAAAGGTATATGTATGTACTATAGTGGGAGATCGAGGAGTGTGTTGCTTTTCTTCCTTTTATTCTGTCACGTAAATGCTTTATTTCTCCTCTTGTTGTAGAAAGTCTTTTCTGAAGAAGAAGAGGGCAGCTGTGGTGTTGCAGAAGCGCTGGAGGGCTTACTGGGCGGAGAAAATGCGAAGAAAGGTCTGACGCTCAATAACCTTTCATAGTACTCAGAGCATGTAGCTGACATAATGCTCTCCCCTTGAGGCTTGCTACACAAAGGAAATTCATCTCACGTCCAGTGACCTTGTTCTTTGTTTCTACTCTTGCTCCAACCAGATGCAGCACGGCTATGAACGGCTGAGATCAAAGATCCGCAGTCGGAAGCTGCGGTTACAGTACAGAAGAAAGCAGGGAGCAGCAGTCACCATACAACGTCAGGCATGTACAGCAGAGACTGTAAATGACCTTACAGTGTCGCTTTAATCATTTTCAACCCCAAGAAGGTTAATGTAGATATTGTAATGTGTCTATATAAAGCATTGTATATATAAGTATAATATTATATAAGACGATTAATTATTATTTCTGATGAACTGTAGCTACGAGGCTACCAGGCGAGGAAGAGCTATAAGCAGAAGAGAGAGGCAATCATACTGCTGCAGGCGTACACCAGAGGAATGCGGGCCAGAAAAACTGCTGAAAAGATGAGGAATGATGTAAGAGCTGAAAGTCTTCATTAATAACGTAATGAATGTCAAGAAATAAGTGTGTTACATTCTGAGTATGGACATCCTTTCACCTCGTCTTTCTCTAACCTCGAACCCAAACTGCTCACAGGCCACCATTTTACGCCAGGCGAAAGAGAGGCAACAAAAAATCACCTCGGATCTTCAAGAGCGACTGAAAGTTCTCGCCAAATCACACTTGATCGAAACTGATGAGGAGCCTGAGCCACTCGTTGAACAGGATTCAGAGGTGAACTCGTATGATCTCCAGCCTACACCTCCTCCTGTAGAAGTGGTCGTAAAGAAAGCATCAAAATCAGATGAATCTAAGGTCAGATATTTTTGTTGTTGATGCTAATTTCTTGCATTTATATGGAATCAATTCACTGACTGACTCTCTGATACTAATTCTTTGTAGAAGAGTGTTAAGAAGAAGAGCAGCACACCTGAGCCGGTGGAGGAAATCATCCCTCCGCCCTCCACAGACCCTGCCCCTGCCCCTGCCCCTGCCCCATCGACGGATGAGGACGATGACGACTTTGATGACGACAGCGATGAGTTTTCATTGTACAAGTTCAGCATCCGTCACTTCCAGGGCAATGCTAGCCACAAACACATCGCCCAGAGACTCAAGCAACCTCTTCTGCCCCACGATGATGAGGGCGATGCACTGGTAAGAGGACAGAGAGGAAAAAACCTCCAAGGGGTTTTCATCTTTTTCCAAAGCTCATTCCCAGTCTCATTTTCCTCCAGACATGTCTGACTGTATGGTGGATTATACTGCGTTACATGGGCGACCTCCCAGAACCAAAGTCTCAAGACGCAGTGTCTCAGACGTCAAGCACAATCATCTCACGTCAGCTGCCTAATAGGCAAGGCCGGAGGCTGAGCAACCTGGTGGGACTGGACCAGGTAACATAGTCTCATTATTATATGTCAGGTGTTATAGTGTGGTAGAAACCATTCAGTCGCATTATAATCTGTGCAGTTTTCATTTATAATTAATTATTAAAAGCTTTCTGTAAATAACCAGTGCTTTAGTGGCTTTTTCTTGCTACTTTAAAATATAGAATATGACCATGAATGTCAAGCAGAAGTCATTAGTCTCACCTCTAATCATCACATCTTTTCTGTTTAGAAAATTCTGAGGAAGAACAAGAAAAAGCTTGGAACTGGAAACAGAAGAGCTTCTGCCATTCCTGAGGAGGTCAGCACTGATGCTGCTACAATATTCATCATTCAGTCATTATTTCTGTGTTGATTCATTATGTGTGCTGTGTGCTAATTATTCCTTCTGTTGACAAACTTACCAGCCAGAGAACTTGACAGAGGACGAGGACATTTTGATTGGAGAGGGTCCTATGCTGGATCGGCCACTTACATCCCAGGAAAAACTCAACATTATCATTGGATACGCTCTATCAAGAAAAGACATAAGGTGAAAACAAACATAAATATCATTTACATATACAGTGGAGACAGAACATCAGAATGGTCTTATTTCAGCATTTATCTGTTTCTTTTTTCCTTCACTAAAATTGGAACCACCTTGTGAACTCCTCTCTTGAATCTTGTTAACATTGGTTGTCACTGTTTTTGCCTTTCTCTTTACATTTCTCTCCGTGTGCAGGGATGAGATTTACTGCCAGATCTGTAAGCAGCTGGTGAACAATAGGAACAGGAAGAGCCGAATGCAAGGCTGGGGCCTTCTTTCCATCTGCCTCGGGATCTTCCCCCCGACAGACCTCTTCATGAAGGTCAGTCTGCAGCGAATCATTCAGTAATGAAGCAGCTTGAAATCAATAGCAGCCTGTTTGGTGTCATTTTAAAGACATTTTTAAGCATACCCCTTCACTTAAGGATTGCTTCTGCCTTTAGCATAGATAACTGATGAAGGATGATAAACACTTGTCTTAGTTGTTCACGCCCACTTGCTGTGTTGATATGATTAAAGTAGTAAAATAAGATAAGGTCAGAGACACTGGATAAATGTCATAAAATGTAGATAAAGAGTTACAAACAAGCTCCAGTTACTGAATAAAAACTGAAAAAAGGCTAAAGTTGAATATGCAGATAATGGACACTGTATAGACTTATCATCTCTTGTGACTTGAAAATTACATAACAAATCAAATGTGTGTGTCTGGTCAAATAGTTTACCTTGTTATAATTTTATGTTTTTTTACCATGTATATTCATTAAAAAATAGATGGGATTCTGTCAGTACAGAGGGAATTGTGTAGCTTACATTATAATTTTATAATCTATGACTTTACAATATCCAAGCACAAAACACACAAAATGTTCAGCAGCTGGTTGAATTGTCATTTTCTGTTCTTGTTCATGTTCATTTGGTTTTTTGAATTTCAAGCAGCCACCAAATCTTCCCCTTGGCTAAAATGATCCGTTTAATTGAGTTTCATCAGAAAATAATAAGTCATTACTATCTGTAATATGCAGTCTTTTTACCCTCTTAATTTTTTATTTTTTTTTATAACTATGGCTGTGTCAGCATTTTCAATGGATCAAGTTAGTTATTGTGTTGAAATCCACAATGCAATTTGGTTTAATATATTTAAAATTGTGCTAATGTCTTTTTCCTCTAATTCTGCAATATATGTCTCTCACCCTGTTCTATTCCTCTCCGTCCCACAGTATTTGGAGAGTTTTGTCCGCAAAGGGCCAAGTGGTTATGGAGAGTATTGTACTGAGCGCCTGCGTCGTATAAAAGCAAATGGAGAAAGGAAAGAGTTGCCCTGTTGGACAGAGCTACAGGTAGAAACTCATTTTTATCTTTTGGCTGCAACTTATTTTTACAGTGTTTTCTCTACTATGTTTATATTTGGAAATCAGCGTCGAAATTCCAAACTATTGGATTGTTTTCTTCATTTAAATCCGATCTCACCTTCTTTCTTCCTACTGATAGGCTGTCAAGACCAAGAAGCCCATAGAAGTGAGTGTGACTCTAATGGATGACCAAACTATCAGTCTAAATCTGGACTCAGCCTCCACTTCTGCTGAAGTCTGTCAAGCTTTGGCTGACAAGATTGATCTTGGAGACACATATGGATTCTCCCTGTACATCAGTCTCTTTGAAAAGGTGAGCTTGACTTGTCTCTTATCTCGTCATAGTCATTCAGACCTTTCCACATTCTATTTGCATTCAAATGTACACTGGTTGTCCCATATACTTTGAGCCTGGTTTCTGAATGTGGGTTAATCAGTGCTAAATTCGAGTACAAAGGATTGTAGAGATCATTGTTGGTCTTTCTCATCAGATGTGGTCTCTGGGCAGCTGTGGGAAACATGTGTTGGATGCAGTGTCTCAGTGTGAGCAGGAGATGAGGAGGCAGGGCAAGCTGGAGAAGAACACCCCCTGGACACTCTCCATCCGCAAGGAAGTGTTTACACCCTGGCATGACTGCTCAGTAGACCCGATCAGCACAGATCTAATCTACAGACAAGTCATCAAGGGCCTCAAGTCAGGAGAGTACACCAGTGAGAAGGTGAGGCTCAGGAGTGAAAAGACTTAGTTTGTTTATAAGTAATGTCACATTACAAATAATGATATTGAGGTAAGCACTTCACTAGATGGTCTTGTTTTGGGTTGACCAGGTTAGTTACGGTGAACAAAACTTTGCTAATCTGAGTTGTAGCTCATGAGTAATGAGTTTTGTATTTTGAAACTTAAATTTGCTCTAATTCATATTTTTGTATATTTACGATATGTCAGTTCTGTAATGTAAAAGGGGTCGCTCGTTGTGACAAAGCCACAAAATTAGCAACCAACTCTGCAGTTCCCCTCAGCTTTATGAAGCGTTTTAGCACCTTTCAGCTCATTGTTTTGGTTGTTTTGGCTGCTGTTTAAGTGAAAGAAATAGCAAAAGCGTTCCCTACGCAACCTTCACAGCACCAAACATCTGACAGCGAAAGTTGGCAACTAGCTGGTGAACACAGTGGAGCATTCTGCAGCTAAAGAGACAGATATTTCTCTGAGAAGTTGGTGAAAGGGCAAAACTAAGCAAAAAGGAGAGTGAATATTAGACAATTGGTATATTTACAGCTTGTTTCTGCTGCCATCAAGTGGCCAAAAAATCACTTGACGTAGGTTTAAAGAAAAAGAGCAAGCTAGTGCTTTTTATGTGCTTTTGTTTTAGTCAAAACAGCGTGAAAATCATCTGAGTCTTGTTATATACATCTTCCTGTTTCCAATGGTAACATAAAGCTTATTAGACAGTAACAATAAACACCAGTGATACTTAGAATCTTAACACCTTTCTTCTTGCAGCGTGTTAAATGGTATGAATGTACAATCCAAAATAAGCAACAAAAAAAATAAACCAGTTTGTGTGAACTGTATCCAATAAAAATGTATTACATCTCTCAGGAGGATGAATACGTCGACCTGGCAGCAAAGCACTATTACATCCGTTTTGGCTCTGAATACGACAAAGACAACGTCAGGACAGTGGTTGAAGAGTGCATCTCCACCCCACTTATTGAGAGCAAATCTATGACAAAGTGGATCCAACTCATCAGTGCAGCACACATAGAGGTACAGTGCACGCAGTCAGACAAAAGGAGCTTCAGTGTGTATTTTACAAACATGACTGGAGCCTGAAACAGACTGGATTTGTGTTTGTCACATGTTATTTGGTTTCAGTTTTATTTCTATGTCACATGGGTACAATTAAGCTGAGCCACCTCAGGCTGATTCTCACATCCTGATCATACAGGGTCCTTATAGCAAGGGGGACCAGACAAAGGAAAAGGTAAAAGGAGAACTGGTCGACATCGCCCAACAGAAATGGGCCCTTTACTTCTCCAACTTGTATGAAGTTACAATGATGTCAGGTCAGTCGATATACAATTTATTTTACATGCAATATTCAATATGAAGTTTGTGTCAACATCCAAGGAGGTCTTGATGTAATTTCATATGTCTTTGTGTCTGTATGACTTTAATTTAACAGGGACACTACACATAAATAAAACATTTTTTTAAATGTGCCAGAGTTAGCTAAAAGGCTATTTTTTATCTGTAGTCCCTGGATAGATGTTACAAAGTCACCCTAAAAACTGAATATACAATTGAAATTACAAAGTTATTGAGATCATGTATAAGCATGCAGAACAATTATAAATAGCAAAGCAAATATTAAAGTTAGTAGAAACATGATTCAGGACACCTTTATACTACAAAGTACTATTTAAAACATTCAACACAGAGGCTGATGATGCTAATGCACATATTAAACTATAAAATGAGGGATATTATATTAATAGTAATATAGACTAAGTAAAACAACATTGTTAACCAATAATTGGGGAAGCATAGACATAAAAAGCATACAACGGTGTATAAAATACATAAAATCTGACACAATAAACAACATGCACGCAGGTACATGAGGGCAGACTTCAAAATGCTTTCTGCTGCAGCTGGGCTTGTTACAGATAAATGTCACCATGTGATGCAATTAATATGTGAAATATGCATGTGGTGTCACACACTGTAGATTATTCATTTCTAATATTTCTCCATATATTATAATATTCCACACTTACAATATTTGCATTCTGTCCACAGGACCTCCTTTGCCCAAGAGCAGGTTTATTGTGGCTATAAACTCAGACAGTGTCCTCTTCATGGATGGAAGAGACAAAAAACTCCTTGGGCTTCCTTACCTAGAGATAAAGGAAGTGCAGATGTTGAGGTATGGATTATTTTTCGTTTCTTTTGATCTGCTAATATAATCATTTGTTTCAATTTAGTCCCATTTTAATTGTGTTTTGAAAATTATCAAACAAATGAAATTGCTTCTATCCTGTCTAGTGACAGCCATTTCAGTTCTCAGTCGGTGACTTTGAACACAGTCAGAGGAGAGTTTGTCCTGAAGTCAGAGCAAGCTGCAGACATTGCAGCACTTATAAAGAAAAACCTGGAAGGGCTGAGACAGCGCTCACTGTACGCTCTGGCTCAGCAGGATGTCAGCAAACCAGGTAACAGTCCACAGTGTGTACTGTATAGGATAGTAGGTTGAAACACACTCGCACATATAAAGTCTATGCATACAAGAAATGCAGAGAAAACATGTGTCTCTTTTGCCCCTTCTTGCAGATAACCCAACGTTCCTGGTTTGTAAACGAGGGGACCTGCTGCTGTTAGAGAAAAATCAAGAACATTATTCTGGTGAAAAATGTTTCACGGCAAAAAACCAGCGGACGAACGACAGTGGTAGAGTCAATAAGCAGACAGTGCAGTTTCTGCCGACTCTCAGCGAGCCCCCTGAAGAAATGCTGGTAGAGTTACCTTTCAATGTCATACTTTTCACTTATTTTTTATCTGCCCAAGAGAATCGTGTATGTCGCAAGGACAGAAAAGATGCAAAACAGCAGCAAAATATTTCATCATATACACTAAACTACCATTAGAAGAGAGTAAATGTGAAAAAAAAAAAAAAATTTAATTATAATATATGTATATATAATATAAATCAGTATATAAATGAAATAGATTAGTCTACACCATATAAATGCAATTTATAGCCTATAAATAAAATCAGTACTTATCAACAGAATTTGATTTTATTCAAGTTTACAGAGAAACATATGTACAGACATGAAAATATTGCATAGTGAGGTTTAACACAGCTGTGGATCCATGAGTATGGTGGTTCACCCCCTTGTGGTGTATCTAATGAACTGTGTCTGACCCATCAGGAGCTGCTCAGTCCAGGCCAGAAGAAAACAGCAGCACAAAACTCCCCACAGATAGATGAAACAGTGGCACCTATCTCTTTGAAAGAGTTTTCACTTGAGTATTTCAGGTAATAATACCACATGAGTCTCTTTAGAATCAAATAAAATATTGAATGTTCATCTAACAGTAAGTGTGACTTTAGTTATCTACTCTAAGATATCATACAAATATCATAGAACTTTTTACAACTTTATAAATGCTAGGTCAAATATCAAACCCAAAAAAAAACCCAAAAAGAAAAACACTCAAGAAGTATTTACTGATGTGCTAACACCGTGTTTCCTCCGTGTCACAGGCCTGCAAGTAAAGATGCTGGTCGTGCCTCTAAAGGAGTCAGGGAGAAGCTGTGGGTTTGTTCCAGAGAACCTCTCAAACAGCCACTGATGAACAGCCTGGCCCGCAACTCTGAACTCAGCACCCTGGCCTGCAACGCCTACACTGATATCCTTGAAACTAATGCTTTCCTGTTTTAGTACTAGCTGTAACCTTTACTGTGTTAAAATCCTGAAATTGTAAACCTGCATCAGTGGATCTTTCAAACCGTCTTTTGCTGGTTTTCTTTCTGTAGATGTTTTTTTCCCAGTTTCATTGCCTGCATGTAGATGGATGTCAAAAAGTGAAACTATCAGAGAATTATTTTATTTTACCACATTGTTGATTCCACACAGGGAACATGTAGATCAGAACAGATCCTAGGCTAGTTTTTATTTTTATTACTATTACTGTCTGTGTGAGTCCTTAACCTTGGCATCCACCTATCCTGAAGTACATGGGCGACTACCCCATCAAACATGCTCGCAGTCCTATAGAGCTGACCGGACAGATCTTTGGTCCAGCCACCCAACATGAAGCTCTACAGGACGAGATCTACTGTCAGATTATGAGACAGATGACCAACAACAACAACAGGTGCTCCCACAGTGTGAACTTCTGTATTTTAAAGTGTTCTGACTAAATTAAGAGCCAATATATCTAATCCTCTGTGAATTGTTTCCCCCCCATCTCTCTTGCTCTCCCTCGGTCTCAGGTTGAGTATGGAGCGTGGGTGGCAGCTGATGTGGCTGTGTTCAGGCTTATTCCCACCCAGTCACCATTTGATGAAACACGCTCTGCGCTTCCTAGAGTCGCGGCCCAGAGATCTGCTGGCTGCTGACTGCCTGCAGAGGCTGCAAGAGATGCGCAGGTCAGGCTGGAGAAATAATGGATCACATGTAACAAGATAACAGCAATGATTCATTTTGAATACTTTCTATGTATATTTGTATGTACAGTAATTTTATCTGAATGCTTTGTACCCTCAGTAAGGAGCCAAGGCAGTTTCCTCCCCATCCGGTAGAAGTGGATGCCATCCAACAGAACAGCACCCAGATCTTCCATAAAGTCCACTTCCCAAATGACACAGATGATGTACGCCACACAACACTTCTCTAAACACTGCGCTGGTTTCAGTCTTTGCCAGTTGATATTATTGGCACGACTTCTTTGTTTTCAGTAATGAAAGGAAGGAACTGTTTCTCACTTTGGATTTATTTTATCTCTACGTCTTTTAGTTCTGTCAGTTATTGGTAGCCATCCTTTATGTGTAGACACACATAAGCAAACACCATTTCCACACTAACAGTCACTGAGATCAGCTGGAATATATTGTACGTGTAAAATATGAGTTACAGCAGCAGCTAATCTGCTTATCTTAGCATAAAGACAAATAAAATCCAACTGCCAGTGTAGAAATGACATACTTGTGCGGTTCAGGGTTATGTGCCAGACTATTTCTTTGCCAGAGGAAGTTACTTTCTGTCTCTGTCATTGAGCCTAGCCAGAAAATAAGTAATTAATGTGCTTAGAAGGGCAGCATCTTGATGCTATGCTAAGCTAAGCTAATGATCTATTGGATGCAGCTCAATATTTACAGTATGCACACATGGTATTAATCTTCTCATGTAACTCGCTGCAAGAAAGTGAATAAGTGCTTCTTGAAGTCATTATACAGTGCATTTAGATTTCTCCTTGAGTTCCTTGAGTTAATGTCATTGCTGTCGTGCAGATATACGAGGTGACGTCGACAACCACTATCAAAGAACTGTGCACCAATATTGCCTTCCATCTCAAACTGAGCTCAGATAATGGATATGGCCTGTACCTGAAAACACCAAACAAGGTGGGGATGGGTAATATTTTTCTGAAGTTTGTTTGTTAATTCATTGATTACATTGTCATGTGAAGATGTAATAAGATATATTGAGTTCTGTGTAAATTTAAGGAGACATTTTGTTGAAAATATCACTCATGTTGGTGTACAAACCAAAAATAGGTCATACATTTTAATCTCTGTTTAACATATCGGTGCTATTCTGTTTTCAATCTTTAGATGACGAGCATGGATGAGAACAAATATTTCTTTGACTGTATAAGGCCGGTCGCAGACTCTAACCCTAAGAAAGCTAAAAAAGTGAAAGAAGGTAATGCCTCATACTGACACCTTTGATTTTTACATGTTAGGACTTCTCCATATTTATAAACTGTATCTTGCTTCCCAAGTCAACCAGACCAACATACCCTACCTGGTGATCTTTAAGAGGAAGCTCTGGTTCAATGTGAGCCCGGGGAAAGACTTGGTTGCAGACCTCACTTTCCATTTCCCTCAGGTATTCAACCAAACACTTTCTTCATTCTGCTAGCTTTTGCTCTTTTTGACGTGCAGAATTATCATGATACATGATCTCTGTTGTGCCTCCATACAGGAGCTGCCTAAGTATCTGCGTGGATTCCACAACTGCACCAAGGAGGACATGATCAACCTGGGCGGGCTGCTCTTCAGAGTCGAAGTCGATTCAGACAGATCGCAGTTTGTCATGATCCCCAAAATGCTGCGGGAACTGATCCCTGCTGACCAGATAAAAATCATGTCCCCTGATGAATGGAAGAAGGTAAGAAAGAAATGTACAGAGGCAGGGCGGGAGTTGATGCCTGTTCATCTCTGTGGGGGAGGTGCCAGAAGAGACGTAGCTTTTACATGACTGCATAGAGTGTATGGGATATATTTACGTATTTTTCCCTTTGCTTTGTGTTTGACTTGTAGAACATCATCTCCTCCTACAACAAGCAGAGTGGCATCACGGTGCAGGAGGCCAAAATCGCCTTCCTGAAAGCCATTTCAAGTTGGCCAACCTTCGGCTGTACCTTCTTTGAAGTTAGAGTGAGTCATCAGGATACACTGACAGACAAAGTTGGCAGACAACAGTTTGAGGAAACTGTTTTGTCATATGGTGATTTTAATTTGCATTTGACTTTGCAGCAAACGTGTGAATCCAGCTACCCAAATATAGTTATGATTGTCGTCAGCAAGCAAGGTGTCAGCCTAATAGACCCAAAGACAAAGGTATGCACAATAATAAGCCGTAAATTGTGTATATTATTATGACATGCAATGTAAAGTTGTAGTAAAGTATTGTATTCCACTCAAACCATGATATCTGTATGTAGCTTAATCACACTGTAAACCTTTTAGGAGGTGCTGATCATGCACCCATTCAGCCGCATCACGGACTACCAGAGCGAAGGCAGCTACTTTGAGATGACCATCGGCACCCTGGTGAGGGGCGTAAACTTTGTCTGTGAAACCTCACAGGTGAGCTGTCTTTCCTTTCATTTTCTACATTTCTTTCAGAAGAACACAATGCACATGATTCTGCAGATCAGTCTGTTCATTCCTGTTAATGAACCAATTTGGGGCGCAGCGATTTAGAAATGAAACTGACATCCATTTCCTCCTCTTTCAGGCAAGCACCATAGAGGACCTTCTTAGATCGTACATCACCATGTATGAGAGAGAGAGAGACATTCGATCAAGGAAACAGATGTTTTTATGAGGCTTCCCAGGCAAAAGAATATACTGTGCTATACTAAGTGCTGTGATTTATATGCACTCTTGATCGATATATTTACATTAATGTACTTGTATGACAAATTGTCCCTAATACAGATTAGTTCTACTAAACAAGATAGTGATATTCAGATGGCATTTTTTATTGTCTTGATTGCAATACCAAACTTGTGCCAATGTGAGAACTGTTGAGTGTATAAAATGTGAATTAAGGTTCATGTAAATTTAGTGGTATTAAATTGGTAATATATCCAACACAGAGTCATTTATTAACTATCAAAGTCACAGACTGTCAAAATGAAAAAGTAAAACTTACAATTCAAGAAAACAGTTTTTGCAATGTTTTCAAGACATAAATGCATAAAAAATGTTTATGTTAAAAATGTAATAAAAATTTATTATGCCTATTATTGTTAGCATTCTTCACTGAGAAAGTAAGCCTATAATACTAAAAGGGAAATTGCTGCTCATACCCAATGTTTATAATATCTATAATTAATTCCCATTCTATTTTTCTTATGACTCCCAAAGGAAATTGCAAAATAATGTACATATGTTTATACACATTTTTGAAAAGGTCTGGTAATGCTGAGTTGAGATGGGTAATAAATAGTACAAATCAAAAGTTACATATCATTATTTAAGCATTTATAGTATTAAAATCATATTAAGGTTGTTTCCTGATTCACTCGAGAGTTACAGTTTTGCAGATGTACTACTGTGTCTTAGAGCTTTAGTGAAAGAAGTTGTTTTAACTGATTTTTCTATGGTCAACACAATTCTTCGCTTAATTATGTTTTGTTCTTTAGAAGAAGTGAAATGTTAAGGTGTACAGTTGTAAATGTCACTGAAGAGAACTTGCTGATAACATATGAGCTGTATCAATTAGGCTAAGAGTTGAGCTGTCGGATTGTTCTTTTTATGTTCATATTATTATTATATTGTTATATTGATTATTATCAAAAAATAAATAAATGTTCATTCTGATTAATCTCTGAGTAAAGGTTGCAACTGTCATTAGATCATCAATGAATGCCTGGCAGAACAATTGGCAGTATATATATATATATATATATATATATATGTACACACATATATATATGTGTGTGTATATATATATATATGTGTGTATATATATATATACACACACACACACACACATATATATATATACATATATATACATATGTATATATATATATATATATATATATATATAAAAGCAAGTAAACAAGTAAAAAAAGATGTGAATGAAGTAAAAGTATCGATAGTATTGATTCATTTTTATATATTTTTTAAACTGTTTGCTTATGTGCTTTATCATGCTACTATATCTACATATATACTCAAAATCAATTGTTATTCGATCATCATCAAATTTTACCAAAATGTAATTACCACATTCATTTATACCATCACAATTGTATAAGAGGAAAAAATGGTACTATAAAACTGTTTATAATTAATTATAATAATTATAGTTAGCTTGTTTTCAACAGTTAAAAACAAGTTTTTTCAATACAGTTTTGTTTTCTATATTTCATCTGTGAAACTTGTTGGACGAGTTGGAGTGTTCTTAGCTGAGAGATGATTTAATATTTATGATGATAAAAAGCTGTGTTTAGACAGTTAGGAAATACCATCTTTGGTAAATGTTCATCTGCTTCTTTAGTGCTTCACTTTCTTTGTATTTTCAAACTTTGATTATTATTTGAAGGATCTTTATGGTGGTAGGCCACAGTTCTGTGTTTTATACACAAGCTGAAAACAGTTTTCAAAATGTCAGCCAACACTCCCAGTTTCCCATCTGACATTCGACGCTCCTGGAATGTCCTGAATGCCGCCTGAGTATCAATCACCCGTCACCTTTTACTCATAACACAACTCCAATTTCATACCTGAAATGACATCACAAACTCTGTGTGTGTGTGTGTGTGTGTGTGTGTGTGTGTGTGTGTGTGTGTGTGTGTGTGTGTGTTTATGTGTGTGTAGTGTAGTGTGTAGTAGTGTAATGTAGTAGCCTGCTTATACAACCCTCCTCATTGCCTGTCAAGACTATTGCTCTGTTACCATGGAAACCATGTGACCAAAAAAATCAGGTTACCACCAGCAGGTGCATATGAGGTGCAGTATGATCGTTTGTGCCTCAGTCTGTTTCCTGATGCAATCTGACTGCAAGGGGAGCAGGGGTTCGACAGACAAATGAACCTCTTGCAGTGTACTTAACTATTACTTTGAATGCTTATCTGAACCAATGAAATTACATTACAATTGACTTTCCAAATATTAGAGGTTAGGCATCTGTTCTATATTAGGGGCGACATATTTGCTGACTCTAATCTCACAGTCAGGGTTACAGTGAATTTATTTTAACACTAAATAAATGTATTACATTTAAATTCATTAGAAATGAATGTAAGAATAAGATGTAGGCCAAACCACTGAATGTTAAAGAGCCTGTGTGTGTGTGTGTGTGTGTGTGCGTGCGTGCGTGTGTGTGTGTGTGTGTGTGTGTGTGTGTGTGTGTGTGTGTGTGTGTGTGTGTTGTGTATGCTGCCCTACAAGAAGGCAAAGGCATTTTGATGCACTGCACCAAATTTGGAACAAAAGACCTTATAGCCCAGACCACATCACTATCCTTCCACCTGCACCCCCCCACTCCCAAACTTGTATTTCAAGACTGAAAAACAGCATATCAAGACCACAGCCCTATCTATACACACAGTCACACAGACACTCACACAGACACAGACACAGACAAACACAAGCATACACACTACATACTGTAGACAAGGCAACTGTGCAAGTATACTGCACATAATATGTACACATGTTTTATACATATAATTATTAAAGTGTGTGTATATATATAATATATATATATATATATATATATATATATATATATATATACACACATATGTATATATATATTCTTTAACATAAACTATGTATATTCTATGTATAAATAGTACATACAGTATGTAATTTCATACATATATACTTGCATGCATATAACATTGTTATAACATGATGTGTTTGTATATATATATATATATATATATATATATATATATATATATATAGTTACACACACATACAGTATATACAGTATGTATGTGTGGTGTGTGCGCGCGCACGCATACGTGTGCGTGTGTGTGTGTTTCTGTTTTCTGTCGTGCTCTCTACAAGCAGACAAGAACTTTCGGCCATTTTTTTTCGAGGTGTTTGTTGTTTTCACCCAAACAAGACGCTGTTCTCAGGTCGACGCTGAGATGTCCCTCCCAGTCAACCTAAAGCTGGTTTGGAGGAGGGTAAAATGATCCCAGATCAGTGTCTGTTTCGGTGTCATGCCATCCCCCCATCGCGCTGCCTGCCTGCTAGGTGCGCGCCAGCCTCGCGATAGCCTCGCCTACAAGAATCAGAGCTCCGCTCGCGAACTGGATGCTGACAGGCGCGCTGTGCGGTCATCATGCAAAGGTTACATTGGATCCGTTTCAGCGAGTGTCTAAAGAAGCCGCTCCTCCGCAGGACCCGCACGGTTCACAAAATGCGAGACGTCTAGCGAGACAAAAAAAACGCTCTAACTCACGAACACTCGCCTGTTTGACTACAGCAGGTGTCAAACGATGGACGCAAGTTTGGGATTTCCGCGAACGGCAGTGTGTACGCTGGCTCCTCTCGGCGGTAAAGTGGCTTCATGAGTGTCCAAAGTAACAGTGGAAGTGGTGGTGGAAGTTTGGAGGCGACGCCATCTTGGTCGCAGCTCTCCTCGTCCCCAACGATTTCTCAACAACATATAACGGCGACCGCAAAGAGCAAGGAAGGTATATTAGCTCGCCAAGTGCACGACCGACTCTTATTCTCCTTAAAGTGTGTCCTTTGCTGGAGAAGTGGATTATTTTGGCCGTGTCGAGCTAACGTTTGTTGAAGTAAAAATGGATGTCAAGTTCACTGATGCCGTGAATTGGAAGCCAAACGTCAGCTGTCAGTTTAGTTGATGGCCAGTCTAAGTAGCAGCAAGCTATCATGTTTGCACAAAGGCAGCGCTAGCTTGTTGTTTTGTTCCTATGACTGTCAGCTTACATGATTTGTAGTTACTCGAAGCTGTCGATGCGGTAGCAGTTTGGTAGCAGTTTGTAACATTCGCCCCATATCAACAGCATCTAGTTGGATATTAAACAACGTAGCTGTGCATGCATCCATTAATGCATTGCAGTGCATGTGCCTGCTGCTATAAACTTGAGCACAGGCCCTGGATTTTACCTTTTGTGGACAGTTTGGGTGCATCTGTTTTTCCACATTGTTTTTAACATGCCGCTGAGACTTTATTTACTCCGATGTTGCTGAGTTGCTGGATGCGATGTGACCAAACAGTGATCAAAAGTGGGAGCAATTGCTTATAATGTTCCAGCTAAGTATATTAGTCACAGGGTATGTTATGTTAAAGACATATTTAGACAGCGACGGTGTTAATAAGACGGTAAGAGCGAGCATCTGCGTGGTAATTACAGTGTTTTAAGAATACATTTTCAGCCTTAGACTCCTAACAGTAATGCACAAAGATACAAAATAATGCTGTAATATGAAGCTGTAGCTCTATAGATTAATTAACCTAATCACTCCCTCCCCTGTCCTTAGATAACCTCACGCAGGCCTTGTGGTGTGCTCTCTGTTTCACTGCCTAAGGGTTTCATAATGTCCATTATGCCTTTTAGGGCTTGCCCCTGTGCCAGAAGCTATGTAAAGATGAGAGCCAGGAAATGTCCAATAAGGAAACAAACACTTGCAGCAGTAGTCAGCAGGGAGCAGAAGACCTGTGTGTGTGTGTGTGTATATGTGTATGTGTGTGTGTGTCCCTGGAAACCGGTTGTCACAGAACAAGGCCCAGTCAGGCAGCATATATGTTTGGCCTTCCACTCGTGTGCTTGTGTATGTTGTGAATATTGTTGTTCAGATTTACAGTGGTGACGTTTACTCACTCCAACATCTGCACGTCTGATCGTACGCTGAGAGAATTTCAAGTGAAAAGCAAGGCTTTCTAAAAAAAAAAAAAAAAAAAAAAAGCCCGAGTGACCTGAAAAGCTGCGACAGTGTCAGGAACATTGATGCACATGTGTAGCATTTGAATTAGCCACATAACTACTCAAAGGCCCAAATGTGCTCCTCGCTGGCTGAAATATGTGACTTTGGGATAAAACTTTCAGTGTCCTTATCTCAGCTTGTGCCGTGCTCTATCTGCGAGGCTATCACAGACTAGTTTAGCGCAGTGCAATGAGGCCATTGTGACAGTCTAACTGACGAGACAATAGAAGATCTGGTTGAAGAGTTTTGTGTTGACATACTGGGAGACTCCGCCCGGCCTTGACTGTACTCCCTCCTGAATTACCAGTGCTAGAATGACCTTCCTGCTTAAGTTAGAAATGCAGTGTCACTCATCTACAGTGTCTTCGTCATAGCATGAAAGTGCATCTTTTATAAAGAGCTACCTGCTGCTGCCCAGTTGAATCAAATCCATTTTTCTATTTTTATCCACTAATCACTCTAATTTTCTCTAATCCTCCCCCAGATACTGTCTGTTCCTTCTCTTAGTGCTCATTTTCATTCCTCTCTAGTCATTGTGTCACAGAAAAAAATGTCCAGGACGCTCTTATCACCACTGTTTGTTAGTAATGTCGATGGTGTACGTGTCTAATGTTACTCTGTTGATGTCGTCATGCCAGGCCCCATGGAGGAGCTGCACAGCCTGGACCCCAGGAGACAGGAGCTGCTGGAGGCCAGGTTCACAGGAGCTGTCAGTGGCAACACAGTAGGCAGCACTGGGAGCACCAGTGGAGGTGCTAAGGTAACCGCAGCACAGAAAAAAAAAAAAAACTAAAGGCTTTTTATATATTTGAGATACGTCACACACCACACACAAACGCAGTTGACCCAGAGGCTAAGGAGCTTCATAAGCTAAAAGTTGATTTTGTGCATTCCTGCTTCCTGACTGATAAAAGATTAAACTGCTTTCTAGTCCCAATTTTTGCACACAAGGCAAATCTTCTTTGAGACTTCACAGCTTTATTGTAGATGCCAGTAACAAGAAACTCCAATCCCAACTTTTAATATCAATATAACTAGTGTTTGCCTGCAGCAGAAAGAATGCTTTACGCAAGTCGTAGCAGTCTCGAGGCGTGTGCTCTCCGGTGACTAACTCCGGTGACTAACTCCATCATGACAGTTTCTAGGCCGTCAGAAAACACTACCTCAGCAACAGGGACTTTTTGGTGGCAGGAAGTAAGAACCAAAACCAGGTTCCCATGGTGGAAAAGCAGGTAAAAGTTCCTGTTTTCCTAAAAAGGACACAGCCTTCCTGGAAATGTTCACGAGTTGGAAAAGGACCAAGTGACACACCTAATAACTGAAGATCTGGATTCCTACTAGACGTGGCAGATATAGAGGCCTGCCTCCGAGCTTTGTTTCGCTGGTGTTTACATTACACCAGGTTACTGAACTTAGATAGCACCACTCACTTGTAGAGACTATTTTAATATTGTGTGTGTGTGTGTGTGTGTGTTTGCTTATGTGTTTGTATTCTCACTGTGTGCAGGGTCTGGCCAATGAGTCCTCTAACCACAGCTATGGCAGTCTGGGCTCATCAAGCGACAAGGAGTCAGAGGTAAAACACACGCTAAACATTTCTGCAATGAACATGACTATTATTTATTTTAAGGCAGAACAAAAGACACAATTAAATATTACATATTTATTACACGGATGCAAACACTGAAGCTTGGTTAGACACAGTTGTTGTTGTGTTTTTCTTGCTCTGCCCGCTCGTCTTTCTGTCTCTCCCACTGCCTCCACCTCTCCTTCTCTTCTCTTCCTAGAACTCTGATTTGAAAAGAGGGAGCTCCCCTGCCTACTCAGTATGTACTCTTTCTTCCTGCTGTTCTCTTCCTGCCGAGCACCACCACTCCAACCAGCTTTGTTAGGTAAAGCACCAGGGATTTATACTCTTCTTTTCTCTCTCTCTCTCCCTCTCTTATTTCTTATAAATTCACAGACCCCAGAGAAGAAACACTCTGAATCATCCAGAGGGAGGAAAAGGAAAGCCGACACCTATTCAGAGAGTAGTCAAGGTATGACTGACACCTGCAAGAAATCAGTATAATGCAGGCATCCATGCACTACTGATAGCTGGCATTAAAGCTTTAAATTCATTTTCTGTGCAGGGAAGACCTCCACACGTGGGCCCAAGATCAGCGACTACTTTGATGTGAGTGTTACAGCAGCTTCCGTCATTCCAATATGATACGCTTCTTATCATTTGAAAGCAGATTCTTAAGTTTGTTTCCTCTGCAAAGTTTCAGGGTGGAAATGGCTCCAGTCCAGTCAGAGGCCTGCCATCAGCTCGCCGCTCTCCGCAGAACTCACACTCTGCCCCGGGCTCAATCGTGAGTATTTCATGAACAGCAGAATGCCTTAACACAAGGATTTTTGATGACCTGTGCGCACACGAGGCGAGAGTGAGCCTCTGCGTTATTGCAAGCTTTAACAAAACCTCTTTATCTGTAGATCCGACAGAATAGCTCCTCTCCTACGAGTCTGTGTTTTGGGGAACACAATCCCAAAGCCTCCTCCAGCAAGTGTGTCCAGGTAATATGACGCATGCATGAAACACTGATATGACAGATTCCTGTGGTAAATATTGTACTTGACTGGTACCTCTCTGTCCGGATCTTTCAGACGGAGTTAACAGGCCTGAAACTTGCTGCTCTGGAGAGTAACAAGAGTCTGGACCTGGAGAAAAAAGAGGGGCGAATAGATGACCTGCTCAGGGTGAGTGTCAGCGCAGGAGAGGACACCTGTCTTAAGTACTACAGGTTATCATGTCTGGTTTATACAACACAGTCTCTGCTGTCTTTCCTTTACAGGCTAACTGTGACCTGCGGAGACAGATAGACGAACAGCAAAAACTCCTGGAAAAATACAAGGAGAGGCTCAATAAATGCATCACCATGAGCAAGAAACTGCTCATAGAGAAGGTATCTGTCTTTGCACACACGTACGCTATACATTCATATACAACAGCTGCTTTAAGGGTGTTTTTTTTTATAAACAAACGACTGTATACAAGCCTAACCTATATCATCTTATCATTCTCTAGCACATAATGTGCCAGCAACATATGGAAGATATGATATGTGTTACTTGCACAGATAGGAACAAAGTTGTTGCCGTACACAAGCAACTGAAATAGAGCAACAGTTTTTTTCAATAATAAGTTTTGTTATTATTTTATTATTTTCTGATGTTGTAGCTCTGCTTTGGTCCACAGCTCCTGAGAGAAAAATTCTGTCTTTGGGTTTGTAGATCTTTGAGTCTCTTCACCAACCACCTGTTTTCATTAAGCCTCCACCATTTTGCATAGAGCTGCACCGTGGTGGTGGTGGTGGTGGGATTTAGTGCACAAACAACCCTTTCACATGTCTGGAGAATTCAGTTTAGTCATTTAGAAAATGAACAGACCTACCACACCTTTAATCTGGGCGGAGAAGTAACCTAGAGGTTGTATGTGAGGGATGTTTGGTTCTCTGTCCTCTCTTCTGTTCTGTGCTCTTGAGACACTTTCAGTAACACCACTCATTACTCCTAATGTGTAATGTGTGAGCAGAGCACTCAGGAGAAGCAGTCGTGTCGTGAGAAGAGCATGCAGGACCGTCTCCGTCTCGGTCACTTCACCACTGTCAGACACGGGGCGTCCTACACGGAGCAGTGGACCGACGGCTACGCATTCCAAAACCTGATCAAGTGAGAGACTGCAAACATGTTTTCAATCCAATTTAAATTGATTTCAGTGTAAATGTGTCAAAAATACAGCGGCACGAATGAACTCTGTGCACGTGCCTGATCCATCCTTACCCCGTTGTGTCCTCGTCTCCGTGCAGACAGCAGGAGGGCATTAACCAGCAGAGGGAGGACATAGAGCGGCAGAGGAAGCTGCTGGCCAAGAGGAAGCCACCAAACCCTGCGTCTCCCTCTCTCTCAGTGGCCTCCACCTCTGAACCCAAGCAACGCAAAACCAAGGTGGTCAACGGCAACGACTCTGACCCCTTCCTCAAGCCCTCCTTGCCCCAACTGTGAGTACACTGACACATACATACTGTTGGATGCCGGACTATAAAGAATGACAAGGATGATCTGTTTATATTGTTTTGACTGTAGTTGCCACACATAGACCTCTTTTTAAGTTTTTCTTCACTGTTTCTCTTCAGTCAGAGGTTTAGAAGATTCATTGTAAGATGACTTGGAGTTGATCTATCAAGACTTGTGTATTTCTGTGTCTGGAGTTTGACTTTTCCATATTTTGGCAGACTGACCCTCGCTGAGTACCACGAGCAAGAAGAGATCTTCAAGCTTCGCCTTGGACATCTGAAGAAGGTCGGCAACAAAAAATTCATTAGATAAGAAAATATTATATATGTGACTGTAAAACATTTTTATCTCGTGAAACAGCTACAAAGTACGCCGAAACACTAAAAACGCGCACATAATTGTCTGCTTTCACACATGAGTGTTAACCTTCAACAAGAATATAATTCCACTGTCGTGCTCATGCAGGAGGAAGCGGAGATCCAGGCAGAGCTGGAGCGGTTGGAGCGGGTGAGGAACCTCCATATCAGAGAGCTGAAGAGGATAAACAACGAGGACAGCTCGGCGTAAGTTTGGACCTGCCAATGACCTAATGGTTAAGAGTGGAATGTCAACACGGTCACTAAGAAACATTGGAAGTGATGAAGAATGTCTTTTTATAGTTCAGACATGCACGTAAGAACGTGGAAGCGCACTAAAAATACCTTGTCTGAGAGGTGACACAAGAGTCAGTTACAAGCGACGAGCTTAAGAAAAACCCATGCCTCCTCACACAGGTTTAAAGACCATCCCACCCTGAATGAGAGGTACCTGCTGCTGCACTTGCTGGGCAGGGGCGGCTTCAGTGAAGTCTATAAGGTAATGTCTGGATCTTTGACTTCCCGTCCCCTCTTCCTGTAAAGTATGTTTGGAGACGAATGTGTGTTTTCTTGTCCCACACAGGCTTTTGACCTGTTTGAGCAGCGCTACGCAGCTGTTAAAATCCACCAGCTCAACAAGAACTGGAGAGAGGAGAAAAAGGAGAACTACCACAAGTAGGTCTCATACCCATACACACACACACACACACACACACACACAAAAGACAAAATGTTTCTCGGCTAACACACACACTACGCTGACATTTATTTCCTCCTAGGCATGCATGCAGGGAGTACCGGATACACAAGCAGCTGGACCATCCCAGAATAGTCAAACTTTATGACTATTTCTCCCTGGATACTGACACGTGAGTCACCTCTGACCTCTGCCAGCTGCAGCCCTGCAGGGTTGACATATCCTGAGCTTGTTTATCATGATCAGAAAGTGGGTTTGCAGTGGGGTTTAAAGTAACACCAACGCCTTCATAAAGGCCGTACCTAGTAAATATTCAAACAATGCATGAATTGTTGGTATTGTGCCTGAAGGCTCTACGTCAGCGGGCGCTACAAGTAAGAGCAAACATCATAGGGGTGTTATCAGATTGGGAAAGAGTAAATAGTGAAAGCGATTCACAGAAAAATGTATGATTTAGTGTCAACATGCCCTGACAGTGGAAGTTATTTTTAAAGGGTTAACTTTGAGCTTGGAGTGTGAACAAAGCGCATGAGGTGTAGTCACCGTAGCCAGTCTTACTTACCCAGTGTGACAATACTGTGTGTGTGTGTGTGTATTTGTCCGGGGAAGCAGATGAATCCATTTCTGTGTGGAGTACAAAGCTTAAGCATCAGTCCGACTCCTAAAGCTTTCCTCATGAGTCCGAGCAGCTCACATACAGGACGGGAAAGTCGGGCTCATTCAGCAGCAGAAGGTCCTGACGCTGACCCCCGACCTCCACGTGGAGGGAGGGGGAAGTGAAATTTATCCTCTTAGCCTCTCCAGCTCATAAAGGCAACATACACACGATGAGCAGATCACTAAGTCTTTCTACTTAGAGATCAACACATGAACGACAGCATTGTTACACTCTGCAATAAGAAGTCCATTTGACCTCCATTTGTTCGCATTCAGTTGTTGAATTTGATCCATTCCTCCTGCGTGTAACTGTGTGTGTCCATCTCTGTGTTCTCTCAGGTTCTGTACTGTCCTGGAGTTCTGTGAAGGCAATGACCTGGACTTCTACCTGAAGCAAAACAAGCTGATGTCGGAGAAGGAGGCACGCTCCATTGTCATGCAAATCGTCAGCGCCCTGCGCTACCTCAACGAAATCAAACCCCCCATCATCCACTACGACCTCAAACCTGGTGAGTCACACGTTCGAAAAGTTTGTGCTTTGTTTTGCATGAGAAGAAGCTAGAGGTCCGTGCCGTAGCTCTTCGTGTTCTCGACTTGAGCTGTGAAAATCGGATTATATAATTGGATTGTAAAAAAAAAACAAACACAGATATTATGCGAATATTAATGTCGAATTGTGAGGGACAAAAAAGTAGCACTAACCGCAGCTGTCTGTTTGACTGTTTGTCACGTGGGCCTGAGCCGCTGCATTGAGTGGGCTGCATGACGGACGAGTCACTTTGATCAATTGAAGCTGAAATGTAGGTCAAGTTAAGAGGAGCGAATAATTCAACAACAACCGTGTGGTGACGATGGCAGAGAGTTCACAGACCAGTTCGGCCACACAGAGAGTGATTCTAACACTCTCTGTCTGAAAGGCCCCCTTTTTGGAATTAAGCGCCACATCATATGTGGAGCTACATCGACTTACTGGAGACTAGATAACTATAGCCAACATGCCATGTTTCCAATGTGAGCCTCACATCCAGCATAGAAAGTAAAGTACATTTATGATTATCACTAACCGATGCAGAGAAAAAGCTAAACATATGACACAGGAGAGAAGCCATCTCTACCTCCTAAGCTTAAGTACTGTAATGTTAGCTAGCAGTACTGAATAATGTGTAAACAGCTGTGGGATTAGTGAGAAAGTCACTAAAAGAAGAAGAGAGTGCTCGTATAGTAAGTAAGTAATCAGCCACTGTATTGAAGAATATAACAAAATGAACTGTGTCGAGCTAGAGCAGAAAAACTACACGACAGGTAACACAGAAACACGGGCAACCTGAAATGAGTCAATACGTCACAGACTGCATAGTTATGTCTCGTGGTACTGGTTTGCCTGCTTATGGACATGATATGCAAACATGAATATTCAAATAGTTCAAACCGATATGTGTCTTTTTTTAAGAGAGAATAATTGAATGTCATCTTTGGCCTGTTTTGACAGCACTACTGTGAAATAGGTCTGACTGAGCTTTGCTTATCTGGCGCAGTGCAGTTGGTGTATTTTTATAATATTTGAACCTGATTTCGTGTCAGTCGCTCTGTCTCACACACTGTACTGATTCTCACTCTGTGTGTGTGTGTGTGTGTGTGTGTGTGTGTGTGTGTGTGTGCAGGTAACATCTTATTGGTGGATGGCACTGCGTGTGGAGAAATCAAAATCACAGACTTTGGCCTCTCTAAGATTATGGATGATGATAACTACGGCGTGGACGGGATGGACCTCACATCACAGGGAGCGGGCACTTACTGGTAGGACACACACCAATACCTCTGTCAGACTGACCTTAAATCTGACCACATGTATGGTATGAAATAATCAGGGAGAAGTCAAGGAGTTTTGACATTGTGTGACCTTGATTGCATTCTGTGTGTGTGTGTGTCAGGTATCTTCCTCCAGAGTGTTTTGTGGTGGGCAAGGAGCCGCCTAAGATCTCCAACAAGGTGGACGTCTGGTCCGTGGGAGTGATCTTTTTCCAGTGCCTCTACGGACGCAAGGTACCGCATACACACCTCCAGCAGACTGTTCAACACGGACTCAGAACGTGCTTTGAAATGTGGTGGAAACAACAGATTTAGTTCCCGTTGAATTCATTTTCCAGCTTGCAGTCACAATAGGTGAAGGAATGTGGACGACACTGGGTTGGTGGTGACTTCATGTGCTTTGTCTTTCCAGCCGTTTGGTCACAACCAGTCACAGCAGGATATTCTCCAGGAAAACACCATCCTCAAAGCCACAGAGGTCCAGTTCCCTGCTAAACCACAGGCTAGCACAGAGGCCAAGGTAACACACACACACACACACACAGTACACAATCTGCTGACTATATTGATATTGAATGCAATATTCCAGTACTAATCCAATAAATATGAAATTGGATTTAAAAAGTAGCATGTGAAGAGCTTCTTCTGATTGTTTTTACCGTCATATCTCTAAATTCAACTAAAAATAAACATTTACAGATTAAATATGACATGGGGATGTCTGAAACATCACGGTGCTTTATTATATGGATCCAAAAATGCCATAAAACAGTCATTTACAACACGATGAGATATTGAAGGTGGCCTCAGGCTGAATGACAAAACAAAATGTCTGACAGTTGGCACACGTCTCTTGGTATTTCTAATTGTTTCGCCCAACCCTAGTGTACATAAGCAGAACTGAGTTGAGACATTGATGTGTTGCAACTTTACATACTATAATTTTAGTATTAATGTCAATTGGAGCTTCAAACAATGAGCTGTCTTCTGACGTGTTGAGACATGTTCATCTGAATTCTGACGTGTTCTATAAAAAGAGCAGCTCAGGTACAGAGTGTCTCCTGTGTTGTATCTCTGGGAGAATATGAAGAGTCAGCCTGCAGCTCATTGGTTAATGTTTCTTCGTCTCTGCAGGCGTTTATCCGGCGCTGCCTGGCCTACCGCAAGGAGGACCGGTTCGACGTTCACCAACTGTGCTCGGACTCCTACCTCCTCCCTCACATGAGACGTTCAAACTCCTCCGGCTCCCTGCAGCCCTCCGCCTCGTCTCTCCCTACCTACTGACTGGCTCTCTCACATGACTGACAGGACCCTCTGGCCAATCGAAAGGCAGGATTTGTTGAAAATGGAATTGGAGGATAATGGATGTGGATCTTTTTTTTTTACTTGAGCTGTTCCCAAATGGATAAGTTAGCAGCAGAGCAGAATGAAATGGAAAGAGATGAGATGGAAGTGTGAAGAAGTGGAAGTGGGGGGGGGGTGCTCCCCTTTGCATATGTTGTACAGAGTTGTGCCCTTGAACTCAACTATGTGAGATACGGGAAGGAACAAAACTGGAAAACAGAAGGGAAGCGGAGAGAGAGAGAGAGAGGGAGGGAGCAAGAAATGAAAATGATTAAGCTAGTGGATTCCTTTAAGGACTTTATTAAATAACCCCTTAGGAGACACTTCAACTGCTATAGGGGCTCCTAGGTGCCCTGTCCAAGCCCACCTCTCTTAGCTCTACACCATAATACACCTCACAAGATGGCTTCTTCACCATAAATCTGCTGTTCTCTTGTTGGGTGAACAGAGAAGGTTTCTGAACGTCAAATATGGACTACCTATTAACTCTGCAATCCATATTTATGAGGCACAATATGATGGTTACATCTCATTGAATTTACCCTCGTAGTCCCTCTGCACACGACTTAAAAAATGTTGTTGTAACCTTGACAGGACTCGACGAGAAAAAAAAAAAAAAAAGAAGAAGAAGAAGAAGAAAAATGTTCCAGATGAAATTTCTGGGGTCAATTTGCACTTCCAGTCCGGATCAGCGGTGATCTGGTCTCACACATTTGGCATGAAGAAGTACTACAGCGTGGGCTAGATCTGATCAGTAGCCAAGTCCTCGGTTCACTTTTCATTTTTTTCGTTTCGTTTCGTTGCAAAGCAATTCAGTTCTACTGCCGGATTTACAGGAAGTGGGTCTGTGAATCTGTCTTAATCCATTTTAGTTGTTCAGATAAGAGTCGAAATGTTTCCAGCGGCAGAGTATTACAGTACCATGTTGTCATAGATGTCCTCGTCAAGCTGCCTGAAGAGAGTTGGACTGGATCAAACTGTTACTGTACTGCAAAGACTCAGAGTTTAGTGTACATTTCATGTGCAGGAGACATTATTCACTAGCAAATACATAATGATGAGGCTTTATCCTTGCTTCCCAGTGTCTCACTTTGCTCCATTTCTTTGTGTTTCCTCCTGAAAGCTGTTCTCAGTTTGCTGCTATAAATGTTGCTTTTAGTTTGTAACGTGTGAACGGTTTCCGCCTGGCATATGTGCATACTTGAACTGTGTTAAGAGGAACACTCTACAGAGCGAGTCCCTTTATTCAAACGGACACCCGCTGTGCTGTTTAGGTGGGAGGGTTGGGGGGGGGGGGGGGGGGGGGGGGTGCAACACGTTCCTCTGCCACCACCATCAATGTCCACATGGGTTTTTGTTTACTTTTCATTTGCAAGTCCAAAAGACTTTATATGGAGCCCAGCAGGCTGCGTAGAGAGGAACGCTCACACCTGTTCATGCCAGTAGAAGTGGGCGGCGTGCTCCAGGTTGGCTGTGTTGCAGCATGATTTACTGCAACTAGAAATCAAGTGGATATATCCAAAATGTTGTCGTCCTGTAAATAAAACACTTACCTGTACGTTGTTGTGACATTTTAAACCCCCCCCCCCCCCTCCCCCTCGAATGAATGCAGGCAACCTGGACTCAGCCCAAAGCACGCCCGTGGGAAACAAAAGAGAAGTCAGATAGTGGGGAGCATTAAACAGGAAGTTGCGGGCGTCTCATCTTCTCTCCTGCTTTTTCAAAAATAAGTCTTAATTGACTTTCTGTGCGCGAGCGGTCTGATGAACAAAAAGATGTAGTTCGAGTAACACCGCAGGCACATTAAAGTGCAGGAACTACCCGCTCACGGCTTGCTGCTCCCAAATGAAAGCAAGTGATGAAGTGCAGTGAAACAGGTAAAGTCTGTGTCCACTTTGATAAATTGTAATTTGATCCACTCGGGTGCAGTAAGCCATAAAACAACCATGCCCCCCCCCCCCCCACCCTGTAGTAGTTTTTTGGTCCTCTCTCTCCTCTACTTGACAAAACAACAGTAGGAAATGGGTGCTAGCATCAAGTGCATATACCACATGATTAATGACAACCAATGTGTAGACAGATGTAAGTACAGCCATTAGTAAGATACGTGTCAGATCACATTAGGGGTGGGAGTGCAGCGTTAGGCCGTGTCATTCATATGCAATAAAGATTGCCTTACGAGTCTTAATTCCTGCCGTGTGACCCATATTTCCTGTGGAGGGTTATGCAAGGCTACGACAAGTGTGTTACACAAGATGGAGGGCAGATGAAGGTGGAATCTGTGTTAATGATGAGAAGACGCTGGCATATTTAAATCCTTCATACAGGCCTTCACACTGGAGCTGGAGTCTGAAAAATGATTTGAATGAATTATAATTGTCCAGAATTGAGCCAGCAGGCAAAAAGTCTATAACCTGTGATTGAATGGAACTAAATAATCTGATTCTAACTAATTGCATACCTAATTATGAATCACGGTGGAATACATAATGACTTTAAATGCCACTGAATTTAAAGTACTCAAGTGTTTGACTTGACTTGAAAACTGTGTCTGAATTTATGTGAGCTTCAGTATTTCCAGATATTTTCGAGACATTTCGATTTGACAGAATATTAAAAGTGTGAACATGAAGGCTCGCAGGCATCCTACCAGATTTAGCTCTAAATTCAGGGGTATTTAAATGTCTACATTAAGTAATCAGTCATAATTAAATTCAGTTACTTGTGATCAAATTATTATGGCTATTATCTGGTTCCATGTCATGGTTAATGTCATACTTTACCACAGAGAGTGGTAGCAGACAAGTTTAGTCCATTTTTCCGCCTGTATTTTTCAGGTGTCTGAAACCTTTTATCAGCTCTTACAGGTGTTTCTACTCGTTACACAGCTGATGATTTCTTCACATTTATTGCCTTTTTTCTTTTTTACTTTTATTCACTTGTTTTGTCCACTTTACAAGTGTACATTTTTCACCAGTTTTTTCTCTAGACGTTTTGCAGTTCCTGCTTCATTCATCTGTTTTTTGGTCAGTGTTTTTTTTTCCATTCATCACCTGGAATTTGCAGGTGGTCGGTGTAACCTACAGTCATCCTCTCACAGACATTTGAGCAGGTGAATACGACCTTTTTGTCTTTTCATAGAACTTCCCTGTGCTCTCATTCCTCTCCTATAATAACTATCTACTTGTTTTGTGAAGAGGGACTGAGACTTAAAAAGAGTACCAAAACAAACTATAAAGACACAGAAGCATCATGTAAAATTAATTTGGCTTTATTGCTCGCACTGTGCATATTGTAGATGTTTTCGGAAAGTTCTGGTACAGTGGCACCTTGTGGTTGTACTGCATCACTGCAACCCTTCCTACAGATTCACTTCGGCCATGCCAGGAGGAGGACGTACGTTGTATTTAATAATCCCGCACCCATAATTCACCCTACCTACTAAATCACCCAACAGCAAGCACATACACTCTACTCAGTAGCTCATGTAACCGGTCCCCTCCGGCATGGCCCTCTGCTGCCGTCTCTGTGTTGTAGAGACGGGTACTGTCGAGTTCTGGATACACATGGAGACATACAAAAAAAAAAAAAAAAAAGGGACAGACTAATAATTTCAAAACACAAAAGGTGGTGCAAAATAATGCAGATTCATTCATTGGGTGGAGACTTATACAGCAATTTCAACAAAAATTAATATGAATCAAATGAATCTATTGGTCATGGGGTCTATTAGCTAATAATAAAGGTTAGGTTAGGGCTGGATGATTTATAACATGATGAATTCATATTTATCTATTGTTTATTATAGCAGTAATATAACAGCAGTGCATGATATTTGTTTCTCTTGTAGCCCTTTGGCCCGATGTATTACAGTATAACCAGTTAATGACCTCTCTGGACAGGACTTGTGCTGATTGGTTGACTGAACTAGCACTCAGATGTCATTGGTTATTGTAGCTACTCAGTTTATTTCTCAGAAGGAAAAAGGAAATCATGATGTAGTTAGTAATTCAGTAAATGTGATTTATCGTCCAGCCCCATTAACATACACGGTTTATATAAAAAAATAAGTATGTGAAACAGAGGATTGCCAGATCAGAAAAGGGGGAATCCTAAAATAGTTCTTTGCCTTGTTGTAACTGCAGAAGTGCGAAGCAAACTACAAACCAAAGAGTAGACCTCGTCCTCCTCAACAGTAGCTTAGGCAAGCTCCGTGAGAATCTGGCAATAAAGACATGTTGGTTAAGACCAGTCTACATCCGTCCTCCATTCTTCATATCCATTCATCCTTCATCGCTCCACACAAGCTTCCTCACCCATAACTGGAGCACGCTGACCTCTGTGTCTGAACTAATGCAGCTGTCTGCCTGTCCCTCTTGGCCAAATAAATAGAAAAACACAGAGAAAGACAAACAGGAGAAAGAGAGAAACCGGGTGTGTGTTTTGGTTTGATGGCAAGCAGGAGCTTTTCTTTCCCAGGTTACGACGTTAGTGTTGTTTCCGTGGGAGCCGGTGACTCCGTGGCGTTCGTGGAGACTGCTTCCGTGGGGAGTTTGGGGTCGGCGGCGGGTTCGATCACAGGTGCTGCTGTGACTGTGACCGAGGCTGGAGGAGCGGTGGTGGAAATGGGCAGGAGTGGGGTCACTCCCTGAGTGAGGAGAGGAGGCAGATGGGAGGGCAGCATGGTAAGAGGGGGTAAGGGGGCCAGACCTGGGAGGTTGAGGGGTGGGAGAGATGCCAGAGGTGGGACTAGTGGAGACAGACAGAAAATGGAGAGATATTTAGATGTTATTTGAACATAACCTCACAACAACAACGTACTCAAACTTGAAGCAATACTTCCACGTTTTGGGGAATACTCTTATTTGTTTTCTCGTTTAGAGTTCGATGAAACGTTCGATTGCTTTCATATTTGTCCAGTCACTATACAGCAACAGCCAGAAGCTGGTTAGCTTAGCTTAGCATAAAGACTGGAAACAGTTGTTTAACACTTTTTTTTTAAAAGGAGTTATAGCTTCCTGAAATCTATGGTTGAAAAATGGTTGAAAGGTTACAGCTCCCCGGATATAACTCCTTGAAGCGCCACAACTTGTAATATAATATGTTAATGAATGGACTTTAGAGGTCCTGGAAAGTGAATGTTGTTATTTTTGGAGAAAGACAGGCAAGCTGTTTCCCCTCTGTTTGTGCTAGGCTAAAAGCTAAGCTAACTGACTGCTCACTGCAGCATTATATTTAAGGGGGAGAGTGATAGTGATATATCTAACCCACAACAAGAAACAGAATGCGCATCAACCATTCCTTAAACAGTAAGAGCAATATGATACTTTGTATAAATATATATGTAAATGATGTGAGCCCCAGAATATATACTAGAAACTTTATACTGATCTTGATGTAACATATTACCCAGTTTGTATATCAGTGACCGATACAGCTACACATGAACACGACATTATGCAACAAATATACAAAACAGATATATCATGTTGCAGGAAAATATTCAAAGTCATATTCAAATTTCAAAAACATAATGTTATAAAAAAAATGTTATAAATAAATAGAAATAAACAGATACATGTTATCACAGTGACGGTTAGCAGGAATCTGTTTTTTCTGTTTTCCTGTGCTGCTCATAATCTCTAATAAGATTTAGAGAGAAATATTTGTAGCCTTCAGCACTTTGAAGGCAGGTGTGTAGAGCACATACTGTATAAATAATATATATCGTGCACCTGGTACAGAAGCCGAGTTAATTTACCTGTGGTTCCTACTGGCGGTGGTCCTGCTAATGACACGGCACTGAGGTCTGGGAGCGGCAGGTTGAGGTTGGGTAAGTTAGGAAGCGGAGGTAAGCCACCTGGGAGGGGCATCAGACCTACAACCCCACACACACAAGTCTGTATTAGGTTGTGCTGTCATTTTTCAACACTGACAGTGTCTTGCTCACATTAAATCCAGGCTTCTTTACTGCAGTGAACACACATGACTTGGATGACCTTTTACATGAGCCAACAAGATACAATGAAGATGCTGATTTCACAGCAACATAAACAAAAACCATAATAAAAACAAAGTATCACGAGATGGTAGTACTCACTGGCCATGTTTACGTATTTCAAAATTAGACATGAATACTGTTTACCTTAGGACAGGTTGCAACCTTGTCCTTAAGAAATATATACTGTGTAAACACATTATATTGGCTAATGCAGTTGAGGCAGACCTCTTTATTCTGGGAGGGTGTGTGCACACACCCATATAAATCAGTAGTCACCCATGGGCCCTTTCAAATGTTTGGTGTTGAAATCTCACAGACTACGCAGATCGCGGAAGCATCGTGTTTTGAATGCGTACGTCTGAGAAATCACCCACCTGGTAGCGTGGTGGCGGGGTTGAAACTGGTGGCTGCAGGATTCAGTGGAGTGAGGGGGCTGAGGGAGGGGCTGGTGGAGGAGGGGAGCAGCGGGACTGTGGGCAAACCTGGAGAGGGGGGCGCCACGGAAAACACATCAGATAAAAATAATACAGCGAGAATACACAATGTTTGAGTGTGTGACACAGTTTTCAGCATGAATACCTGTCTGCAGCTCACTGGGCATGGTGGGCGGGGCTGTGCTGATTGACAGGCCTGACAGTGACTCTTCAAGGCCAGAGGGGACAACAGGCACAGTAGAAGGAGGGGTCACTGCTGAAAGCTGGACCTGAAGGAGTTCCAAAGAAAGAAATGTGAAGCAAGTTCAGAAAAAGATGCTGCTATCAAACAGATAAGGTCACATTCATCCAAACGTGCAGTTAAGTGTAATGAGCAGCACTGCTCTCTGTCCCTCTGCCTGCTTTGCTGCATACAAAATGAGGAAACTTGCGCTTAAAGAGTGTGAACACACAACACCAGACACAAAACTTCACAATCTTTTCAATGTCATGCACACACACTGCATACTGATCATGAAGATCTGGCTGGCTCAAGAGACCATAACTCTCAGGAATACCCAGTGAACAGTGAGGGAGTGATAATGAGTAACATTTTAGGGCAGTGCACAATGTAATTACACAAGTACTGATACGAATGGTGAGTCCAGTGGTGTGTGTGTCCTGACCTCGGTGAATCCATCCTTCAGTGGACTGATGGGCTCACTGGGAGAGTTTCCAGGGAAGCTGATCTTCTTCCCCTCTTCAAAAGGCCTTGTGGGAATCCTGTGGAGGTATCCATAGCCAATCCCACATCCAAGGCTGGAAACAGAAGGGAAAAAAAGTTTGAATCCAACCAAGAAAATAAAAGATTTCCATTCAGACACATTTCAGATTGTCCTGGTTCCAGACCACTCAATAACTGCCCACATCTCTGATTTTGTACATAGTGATGGCCATCTCCCCTTTACCTGCGAGGCAGCTGGATAACAAAATCACAAGACCGGTTTAAAGTTATGCGCTTGTGTCCGAACCACAATGGCTCAGACAAGTCAGTGTCCTATGATGAGCCACTTCTACGACATGGTTTAAGACTAGACGCAGCGAGAAGTGATGATTTGTTCAAAAACAACAATGGTGGCTGCTAAAGAGTTTAGCAAGGAGGCTGTTAGCATTCGAACTGGAGAGTATTTCTTCATTGAAAGAAGAGAAAGAGAACTCTTCTCCCGACTGGCCTACAACGTCATATCACTATCATACAGTACGTCCATCTGATTAGCTGAAGTTTGACAATGAAAGACAGATGGTTTATCCAATCACATGCCAAGTATTTTTTGATAGCGCCTGCCCTTTTCCAAATAGTTTCCAAGGATGACTTCCCAGATGGTTTTGTTTAACCGTGTGTACCTTCCCTTTCCCAAGTTTGTTGGCAAGATTAAAAATGAGGATTTCATCTTCATGTATCAGATGCAGACAAATAGTTATATCTATGAAAAATATTGACAGAAAAATGGCCAAATAAACAGCAACGAGCAAAGGTGGAACAGACATAGCAGTAGAGGTCGACTTACATACAGTATATAACTCTTAAACCTGCAAAGAGTGATTGTTTTAGCCGTTTGGGAGCAGCAGCATTGACAGATCACCTTTAGAATTGGGCCCTATGGAATTGTGAACAAACAATAGCTGTGTTTCCATTCAGTTTTACTCACAGTGTGTGTGTATCCTTGAGCTCTTACAAATATGTTTAATGTATCCTCGTGAAACCTTTGCAGAGCCAGTTAAAATTCTACATTGCTTACATCAATGTTAACTTGCTTGTAGAATTCTTGGGCCTCTACAAACTCCTGATGGAAATATTTGGCTTGAGCTGCTACATGCTTCACCGTGTTTACCGGCTAGTTGCTAGCTGTGTCTGTCGGCTGTTTGGTGCAGAGTAATGCTACGAGAGCGAACCACAAAGTAGATTTACGATCCGGGCAGCTACGTCGCTATAAAGCTCCGTCAGGTTGAGTGCAGCTGCAGACCTGAGTGATAATTCTCTGTAGGTTCAGCACAGCGAGCGACGCCTTTCACATTATGTAATTGTTTTCACACCATCATTTGATTGCATAATTAGAAAATAATCAACTACAGCTGCAACTGCTGTCACAGCTTCCATACCAGCATCTCTTAGTAAGTTCAACTGAAAATCATTCTGTACATAACCATCTATTTCCCCATTATAGCTATCCGTCTAAAGGGAAGGGGTAAAAGTGTGTTAAATGTCTGTTACCTGCCCTCTCCTCCCCAGGAACCGTTGGGTGTGATGATCACTTCTCTGCAGTTATCAGTGTCTGTATTGTACACATAGAGCTTCAGGCCTTTCCCCTCGTGGCTCTCTATCAGAGAGAACAGGTCCTCTGACTGCAGATAAAGTCACAGAGAGGAGGAGAAGGTGGACACACAATCACTATCATTATCATTATCAGGTGGAGAATATGCAGGAGTGACACTTTCAAGGATCTAAAGTCTGATAAACTACCTCGTTCATAACAGTATCAGCTCCAATGATGTAGTCTGTGTGTGGTCGCAAGCCGGCAAGGGCTGCCGGGGAATTAGGCTCCACTTCCTGTGAAGGAGAGTCAGGGGAGAATAAGTAAACATGCTCTGAATGGACCACATGAAACAAATCACTAGACTTTGAGGTTACTTACCAGCACATGCCAAACATTCTCATTGGCTCCCTCAAAGCTGCAGAAACGAATGGAGACCCCGAGCAAGCCCTGGCCGCCCCACAGGTTGCTGGGGGTGACTGTCGACTCCCGCAGCTCCAGGGTCTTTGAGGAGTAAACCAGCATCTTAACTGGTTTCTCCACACTGGCTTTGAGCAAGTCTTTCAAGGTGTCGTTGTCCTTGTTCTGGAAGGAGAGCAGAGCCGTGAGACACACAGTTCCTTATGATTTGCATTTGGTCTGACTAGATACAGTCACTGGCTTTCCTTACCAGTCTGGTGTTGTTGATGGAGACAATGAAGTCAAAGAAAGGCTCCAGTCCTGCACGGTGTCCAGGTGAGTTCTCCTGAACCTGCACAAAAATCAGAGACAACATTAGTTGCTGCTGGACCTCACACTGTCACTTTGTACATCTACATGTACAGCATGAACAGGCTGGGCGTGAGCTGACCAACACACAAAACAGTCTTCAGTGGCTTTTAAATGAGCTGAAAAAATCATGGTGAGCATGTGATTTGATTTGGGTTGTGATTCATGCAAGTATCACTGTAGCAGATGTACATAAATTTGCATGCAGCCAAGCCGGCTTTAATTTGCAGGACGAGACCAAAGCCTGCATCTACAAACGTACTGTTGTCATGTTGAGCATCTGGCTGCTACCGCTAAACGTTACTGATAATTCAATGTGAGATGAGATAGGACGACTGACATTAACTATCAAGTGTTAGCTGTTACTAGAGCCGCCTGGACGTTAGTTTAAATTCAGCATAACAAAGGAGAAGAAGCACAAACTGGCTGCAGGTTGAAAAGCAGGTTGGCAGCTGTCATTCAGAGAAGCTACGTAGCTTTGGTTAGCTCCAATGGGGATGTTAGCTTCTGGCTAGCACATTCAACTACTTAACAGGCAGGAATAAACAGAAAATATAACGAGGAACGACGTGTGACTGTGACACAACTCGAAAGCTCACAGCATGTTGGTCTTTTCCAGACGAAAGGCCCAGAAGTCATCCTCGGCCTCTGGTTAACACACAGAGCCGGGGATCCTCCGCCTCTGACCCGATGCTAAGCTAACAGCTAACAGCGGGCTATAGAAGCTGAAAACTCACCCGGAGGACGTGGTAGCCCTCGGAGCCTCCTCCCGGTATCTCCACACTCTGCGTTCCTCCCATGGTTTCGCTGTTTTAAGGCTTTTGAGGTTTTATGGCAGCTTGTTGACCAGCAGAGATGAGATACCTGGATACTAACACACACACCGGGTACACGTCGCCAAATGACTAGCAGAGTGATGCGCATGCGCCGTTACGTGGCAGGAAATAACGCCTTTTGCAATTCAGATTTCAAATTCAACCGGTTACTTTGTCACTTAAAGAGCTCAGCAATGAGTGTAGAGTAGTAGAGTGTAAAGTTAAAGACAGGGGTGGTATTTACTATTTATTTTATTTATTAGAATTTAATAAAATGTATTTTAAAGTATTTCATTTAATCTTGACAGTATTATTGTGGGTACTCTTCAGGTCTCCTTTCACCATTCAGCCCACTTAAATAAATATAAACAACTAGGCCTGTAATTGAAATTGTAAACTAATATTCAACCATAATAGAACAAGTATCAAACCTTCAAATTGTCAGACACTTGGACTCACTGTATTTAGTTACACAGTTTAATTAATCCATGCAATTGTGTGCCAGAACTTTATTGAAGTTTGCCCGTATTCTTTTAAGAAATCTGCCCTTGTTTAACACTGCTCTAATTCAGCTCTCTTACAAATGCTTTCAAGTGCACTGTAACAATTTTCATGCTCTGTTAGTTCAGTAGCAGTATTGTCTTTTAGAAAAACCTGCTGAAAGTCATCAGTCACATTTCAGGGATTTCAAACAACTGGCCTTTGTCGTGACAAAACCTGTTCCCTTTCTTTTACAGAAAAAAAAATCTTGCACATTCTCACTCAAATATTCACATTTATATAAATTTACACTCACGCACATAAACCAACTAACTGAATCAGATTTGAAGAACCAAGTTAACTCTTGTTAGAACTATCTAACAGGCCACAACTGTATTTCACGTGTGTACTTATAATACTGTGTAAATGTTGTAATAAATATGTATTGTAAATCTACTCTCCTGTCATCTCTTCTTATGAATACACACATCACTTTACATATGTGTGGTGCCTCCACAAAATAGTTAAACACAACCGTAGTTATTGAACAATGTGTATTCAATGTTTAATATAAAACAAAGCCTGAGTTTGAAATATGAAATATGTGGCAGGTTTATTAATCTAGAATATTCAGGAGGTTGTAACTGCTCTCTGAAAAGTGAGGTCATCTTTTACCCCTGAAGCCGTTTTTTATTGTATTGAGCTGCAGTGTGTGATGCAGGCTTTTGTTCCCCAGCTTATATGGGGCATCTGCTCTTTATCACTGAAGACAGCTTGTCTGACACAGTTTCAACATACAGTTATTATATACTAGATTCATATATGTAATATTTGTTACATACTGTATTTTGCTACAGTGTTTATCAGTCCTTACAGTTTACAGTCCTGTAGTTATCTTTTCATTAGATCTCCCAGCAGCTTTTGGATGAAGACCATCCTTGAGTAACTACAGTCAGTAGTGTTTATCAACCATTTGAACCATGTCCATGAACAACACACCTCTTAATTTTGACATTACAAATGCTTGTCTCTGTAAAGTTGATCTGTTTTCAGGTACCACATTTGGCTTTTAGACCTTTTAGATCACTTCCTAACACTCATCAATTATGAATGTCTGAAAATTAAGACCACACATTCCACAAAGCCTTTTCACTTCCTGTCCTACAGATGATGTTGCTTTTTGTCTTGTTCCTCCAGCAGAATAAACATCTAATTTCCGTCCTCCATTTTTAAAGCTTTACATCTGTTTCTACCAGAATTATGTTCTGCACATGTAAATTCCAGTAAGGGCTTCCTTCTGTATGTGCTATGATGATTATTAATCTGTTTGTATTTCATGTAGTAGCACCTTTACAGCATTTTGGTCTCTTTTTTTAACGGTTATGTTTTGCTTTTGTGCAGGCGAAGAGTCACCACCAGTGGGCGCTGGCAGCACATCACATCCTCATTGCTCATTGTAGATCTTAAATCTCACTCCACAGCCACACTTCTCTTTGATATTTGTATGCCCTCCATGTAAAGGTCATGAAACACTTTGTTTCTCTGTGAAATGGTAACCGAGGGAGTCTGAATCATATCATACTCGCAGGTGAATAAAGCCAAGAAGAGAGGAGAGATGGGGGATAGGGGGGATTGAGAAAAAGAGAAAAGCAAGTGAGGAGTGAATGTGAGGGAATAAAAGAGTAAATAAGTAAGAAAGAAGAGTGAGAAGAAATGAAGAGATGAAAGAGAGGAAAGGAACGTATAAAAGAGAGAAAGAGCTGATAGGAGAGGAGTGTTTCACGCTGGAGAACAGCCAATCCGACACACAGCTGGGGGCCAAACAAAGCCTTCTCGAGGATGATTAGGCAGAGAGGCAATAATGTGTGTGTGTGTGTGTGTGTGTGTGTGTGTGTGTGTGTGTGTGTGCGTGTGTGTGTGTGTGTGTGTGTGTGTCTGTTGATGTGTGGTATGTGTAGCATTGATACAGGCAGTTCAGAGGCAGTGGGATTATGGACAAAAATAAAATGTCTATCATTTTTGAGAGAGGGAGAGAGAGAGAGAGAGAGAGAGTGTGTGTGTGTGTGTGTGTGTTTCAATAAGTCAGTTTAACTCACTTCTCCCTTTAATAGACTTTATTAAAGATATTTTTCGAGATGGTATAATTCTGTTAAAGTGCCTACTGAAAGCCTCCTGGCAAACGTTCCCTTACAGCTGGCTTAATCAAAAAACCAGATTGGTCACACACAGGAGTCATTGGCCACATACAGTACACAGATTACCTTAAACATGATTTATGCAATTGTGCCATTCACATATGGTCCCTAGATACCATAAATATTTTGTTAACATAAGTCTTATATAATATATAGTACACATCCATTTACAATGGAAGAAAGAAAGGTGAACATTGTGCAAAGACACAAACAGGAACTCTTTATACAAGATATTCCATTGAGCTCCCATAACACTGAGAATACAGGTAATATGTATTACAATTAATATATTATCTTACAGTAAATGCATTAGGATTCCGACAGATACAACAATCCTTTCTTCCCGGCCTCTACAGGAGAGAGTACATTCCCACATCCTTGTGCTTCTCTCCGAAATAAAAGACTGGCACGACGGCCAGAGGATCATATAGAATTCATTCTTAATCTCATCCGAAGGCCAGTCAGTCGTCTCAAAACATTCAGTCAAAAAGACTCACAATCACAGAAAGAAACACACTATAGAAATTGCATCGCAGTCGAGGGTCAATAGGTAACATCTTACAAACATCTATAATCTCTAAGAACTTCTATATGAAGGACAATGGATTGCTCTGTTCCCGATTCTCTTTCTTTGGCTGACAAAATCACTATAAATAAACTTTACTCAAATTCTTGTGATTACATTTACAAATGTATTACCATGTAATACACATAAAGATACATTTACAATAAAATACCTGAATCTGCAAACAGTGGAAATGCAATAAATATTTGTTCTTATATAATCAAATATTAATATTTTAACAATGTTATAAACACACATGGGTAATCACATGATTGCATGAAACAGACAACGAGCCAGCGTTTTACACGTTAAAAGTTGTCACAGACTTGGGATAGCTGCAGACGTTTTAAGTCTTAAACTTCAACGAGGGAAAATATTGCAGACTGTAGACCAGCTGCTGGAGGTTATCTAAAACCTCTCAGCTTAACACACTTTGTACCTAAGGTGTGCACATTAGGTCATAATAAGCTTATTTTTATCATACTGCTAGCCTAAAATACATGACAGAATACACTCGCACCTGCACTCACACACACACACACACACACACACACACTGCTTCAAGGCTTGGACACTGGTTTGGGACAAATAGGTCGGTGCACTTGGATTAAATATAATGTTCAGCTGAAAGCACCAATGATTCAATTTTGTGTAGCAAATGTATGATACAGCAGAATAATTTCATGATAGTTTGTTATATTTCTATCTGTGCTTTTCACCCTTTCAGTGTTTCACCACGTACACACACATAAACACACATTCAGGCACGTGCATACAGACATTAAAAGACAAATACATTGGACAGGAATCTAGATAACACACACACACACACACACACACACACAAACACACATACATCAGAGCATGTGGAGTCTTCAGATATCTTATTATTTTATTTAGAGGAGGAACATCGGAAGTTTCTCTTCGGTTGGAGAAACAGTCAGAATGCTTCAGGCAAACATAGACCGGCTACAAAGAACCTAAAACATGTCCTATCGTTATTCTGTCTGCAGCACTGTGAATGTTTCACCTCATTGGCCGTGGAAATACAACAGATAAAAGCCTGTAGTTTTCGCCATCTGGCCACTAGAGCAGCGATGGCCGAGAGTCTACAGGTCGTGGCCCATCCTCTCTATCTCGTCAATGAGGAAGTCGATGTCAGACTGGGTGGCTGCAGGGTTGGAGACGACCATACGGAAGAAGTTGACTTTATTGCCCTGAGGCTGGTAGCCCACCATGGTGGTCCCTGACTCCATCATCATGGCCTTGATCTTTGGCGCCACCTGGTGGAGGCAAAAATGAGGAAAATTAAAGTTTTGCTATAATTAGTGGAAACATGAAAGGTGTTCATTTTATCATTGCATTTTTGACTTTTTATTTTATTGTTAACAGGACAATGCACATTACATTCACTGCACCAGATATAGCTCATTTTTTAAATTTCAATCTGCAGACCACCAGTGATCTATAGATTGACAAAGTGAAAGATAACAGTCATTGACAGGTGTCTCACCCTGTGGAGTTTTTCTCGCCTCTCTTCACCATCAGGCATCCCTCTCAGGCTGGGAGGGATGTACCAGAAGCAAACATTGGTGTGCTGAGGCTGCAGACAGAAATCAAGTCACTTACACACCATAAGATCTGTTTTCATTTACACATTTACAAAGAGAAAATGAAGAAGGATGGAGGTAGAGGAAAAAATGTGAGAGAAAGACATATAATGTCAATGACAGTAAAATAAAGTACGGTTGTGTTTTGTTAGTTAACCTACCAAAATGATTATTAAACCAAAAGAATATAACATTGAATTTCCCTCAATGATTGGACATAACATTTATAGAACAGAAAATTAGAGGAGCTTACCACTCCATCAAACACCATCTGATATCCCTCCCTGTTCTTGATCTTGTTGTAGAGGTACTGAGAGAGGTCCAAACACTTATCAATGTGCTGCTCAAACCCTATGGTGCCCTGCAGGGGAACAAAAGCCGGTCAGACAATAATTCTAATAAAAAGCATTGAGTATAAAACTACAGCGTCTGCAATGATAACACCAAAGCACTGGCTTGATTTTATATGCTGGCAAAAGACCAATTTTCACCGATATACGTGTGTGTGTGTGTGTGTGTGTGTGTGTGTGTATTTGTCTCCCTGTGTCTCACCTTGGCCTTCCACATGAGCCAGAACTTAAAGATGTCGACGTGTCGACCACACTGGATCGCTTTGTCTCCTGTGTCGTAGGTGACGTCATACTGTTTGTCTGGTTGGAACAGGTAGCCGGCACACATGGAGTTACAGCCTGCTAAGATTCCCTGCAGACACACATAAAGTACATACACTGTTAACCTTTTCTTCATGACTCTACTGCCTGTGGCATGCTAGCACTATGTAGCACTTTCAAAGACTGTTAATGCTATGAAAGGTTAAATTAATACACAAAACAACAAAAACAATGTCCAGGTACAACACAAAATATACAAAATGAGTTTTGAAAATGTTGTGGAAATGTTTTTATTGTTTGTGTTTACTTTACCTTCTCTCTGACCAGGATTGCAGAACACTGTAGGGGCACGCCCATCATCTTGTGAGGGTTCCATGTGACAGAGTTGGCCCTGCAAAGTTTAATATACATCTTATTGGACTGAGGTAGTTTCACTGAAGCCTTTCTTTAAATATCAATAACAAAATAACCAATCTGTTCCCATAAACTTACCTCTCCACTCCACTAAGCTTATGGCGATGCTTCCTGGACATCAGAAGTCCACCACCCCATGCTCCCTGAGGAGACAGCACTTTTATAGAAGGGCATACCAGCAAAGATATCATAATACTATTGTCACTATGAAGATACTGCAGATCCAATGTCAACTACTCACATCAACATGGAGCCACAAGTTGTACTTCTCACAGATGTCAGCGATCTCATTGATGGGGTCAAATGCACCGTACACTGTTGAACCAGCTGTGGCATTCACAAACAGTGGCACATAACCCTGCAGAATCAACACATGTGACCATTAGATGAGGAAATGTTTGGAGTGAGAACAAAAGATGAAACAAAGGAACTGTAACAGTAACACTGACCTTCTGTTTAGCATCAATGATCTTAGCCTCCAGATCTGCAGGAATAACTCTCCCTCTGAAAGAGCATCATGTCATACAGGTTATACACAGTATTTTACATGTTTACTGTATGAACTGTGGTTTTACATCTCTAAGATGAATTCTCACCTCTCATCTGTGCTCAGTAGGATCACATTCTCAGTACCAAAGCCCAGAGCAGCTCCAGCCTTCTTTATGGAGTAGTGGCTCTGTAGGGAAACACATTAGGTATATAATCCATCTGTCATTGAAATAGAAGCTAAATACCTCAGGAGAGTGGAGTTTTGGTGAGCTATCTTTGTGAGCTAATTGCTACTTGAGCTTTGGCTTGCTTTCTGTCATGTTGTCAACTGTGCAATGCTTTATAGACAAAAGAAGATGTGATAAAAGCAAAAGGAATCCATTAAATTAGCCATTGCCTTCTGATTATTACCGGACTTCTTCGATGGCTTCAATCTAAAGCCAATGAAGCGTAGCGCCTGCTTTATTAGAACACCTAAAACGGTGTGTGTGTGTGTGTGTGTGTGTGTGTGTGTGTGTGTGTGTGTGTGTGTGTGTGTGTGTTCACGGTCACCTACGTGTTCAGATGTGAAGAGGACGAGGCGAGGAGCAGCAGACATGCCCTTGGTCTTGACCTCGGGGAAATACTTGTAACGTGCGATCATCACACTGTACATGTTGGAGATGGCGCCCCCTGTTGAGGAGAGACACACACATCAGTTTTTTTCACCATCCAACACAAGCACAAAACAACACACACTCAATTTGTGTATACTGTTCTTTATAGACTAACCAGGTGAAAAGAGTCCATCTCCCTCCCCATTGGGCCATCCAATCATCTCTCTCATTTTCTTCAGAGTCAGCTGCTCCATCAACACAAACACTGGAGCGATCTCATAGGTGAACCTGTCAATCACATCATAAAATCTATCAATAAAGCACATTATTCAACATCACTGTAACGGCTGAGTCATTAACAACAGCTTTGTGAGCACGAATAATAGAAGAAAATTCTTATGCACACACACTTGCAGATTATGAGGCCCAAATACACACACACACACACACACACACACACTCATCGGTTTTTCATTAGCTTAGTATAATTCCATCCACAGAGCACAAACTGGAGCTTGTGCTGACGGCGCTAATTAAAAAGTGTCTGATAGGAGTCGGGCAGCAAACATTCATATTCAAATGCTCTCTAAAATCACTCAGTAGTTTAATTAAAGCACACAAAGCTCTGATGGCTATCTGTCAATCCTGCCAATCTCAGCGGCGAGTCTGAAAGGGGCTGATTTGATGGCTGAGAGGATTTGAATGAGCATACGTGTGTGTGAGAAAGAAAGACAGGGCGGTGAGAGTGTTTTAAAGAGATAACAACCTCTGTTGACCCCAAAATTCAGAAATAGAGGAAGTCACCACAACTGTTCATTTCATTCTTTCATTACAAGATCCAAAAAGAAAAGATTAAAAGACAAAAAATTATATTTTCAACACGAGAAGAATTCTTAGAGAGATGAGACAGAAGAAAAATGCTACACGTGTCTCTCACTTTGGCTAACAGAAGATAAAATGGACATCAAAGGAAGCTAAACGTACATTACATGTGCCTCCAACTCTTCCAGTAAGGCCTGAGCTTTTCCTCTCTTTGCTAACTGACAGGCCATCTCACTGCCCACACACACCCCCGAGGGCTGATCCCTGTTTACCCTGCTTTTAATGAGGCCAGTTACACAACACTCCTCCACTGCCATCAGCCAACACCACCGGTATCGTCTAAAACAACAATAACATTATCTCCTCTCTTCTTCGATTTCACTCTCACAAGTAGATATCTAAACGAGGACTGAAGCTTTTCGTAGCTTGGCTAGAGAAGAGGAGAGATAAAGGCTGAGAGGAGAGGGGGGCTGTGGGGAAACAATGCACTGAAGGAAACTGTGATAGAGGACAACAAAGGAAGAGGAGGGGATAATATGGAAGCAGAGCAAGAGAAGCGTGCAGAAAAGAAACAGGACAACACGGCGAAAAGAAGAGGCATAATATAGGAGAGAAAAGAAAGAAAGCTGTGGTTGAGGATAGATAGAAATTGAATTTAATACAGAAGGGGGAAAAAAAGCCATTTTCTTGTGTAATTGTTGCTGGTGAGGACTCATCCACAGGACCAGAATGGGCTTGGAGCAGAGACAGAAAATAAAACCACAAAGAAGACAAAATGTCTTATTTTGCAGCCTCTCACTGGCCTAATATCAGAATGATGGTGTTCTTTGATTTAGTGGAATTATAAGGAACACAAAAATATCTAATATGCTGGATGCTTTACTTTCTTTCTTCTTAAAATGTATTCTGACCACAGCAGAAAAAGGACAAAACCAATGCACCTTTTTAAAATTCTCCTTCTCTCTGTGAGTCATTTCACGCTGTAATGACAATAATGGTGATCATTATCACAATCAGAGCCAATCATTGGTCTTTTCAGGGTGAAAATTACCCCTCAGTCACCTGCCTGTCTCCAGGGACAGCCCCTAAATGCCCTTATTATCGTCATCAAGGGCACTCAGTGTGTGCGAGTCTGCGTTCGAACGCATGTGTGTGTGTGTGTGTGTCTCTATGTGACTAACCCTCTGACCCCCTCTCCTCTCAGCCCCTCAAAGGAGCACTGAGTCAGTCTGTATCCACAGGGACAATAGAGCCAGAATGAGCACACCGCAGGGAGCTGCAGCAGCCAGTTTCCACAGTGTGACAGGGTTTTCTGTGCAGCCGGAGGACATTGTGTGTCAGTGTGGGGCCCAGCTGGCCTATCTGCTAAGACCAGCTCTCAATGAGCCTGCAGTCAATGGACTGGAAACCCTAGCTGCTGTATCTGGGACAGCCAGAGCTGGTGTGTGTGTGTGTGCGTATGTGTGTGTCGGTGTGTCATTATGAAAGTGTGTGCGAGTGTGTGAATTCAATGGCCCTGTCTCTTGGGGCATTTTTCCAACCGGGAGATGAGATGTGAAAGTTTTTCTTGAGAGGGGGTGGTTTCCTAAGCTAATGTTTTGAGAAATTGGATAAATTAAGTGTCTCAATTTTCCTTTAGCTTTTGGTTTATTATCCGTACATCAATTTTCTTTAGCAGCCAGTTCAGGGTAAAAGATAGAGGCCACAGTAGGTAGAGAATACTGAAAGCTCAGTTTCTGTATATGAGTGATGTATATTGACCATTTATCTCGTGTGTTCTTTTTAATGTGTACGTCCTGCTGTCTCTGCAGCTATGTCAGTTTGTACCATGAATCTCTAAGATGTCAACATGTCTCTTTATCCCTTTCAGATTTCATGTACTTAGACATTTAAGTGACTGATTCTGCTTTAGAATCCATTTTGAATTTGTTCTGTCATTTTTTTTTTGCGTTCTGTCTGTAGCTCAGTAAATGTAATGCTTTTTTTCTCTCTCAGACCTGAAACAATTGGTCTGTCGATCGCTTCATTGTTAATTCTTTTCAAGCAAAAATGCCAAATATTGCCTCATTCCAGCTACTAAACTGGAGGATGTGTTGCTTTTCTTTAGATATAGTGATATAGTGACAGTACATTGAATATTTTTTACGTTTTGGACTGTTGGTCAGACAAAGCAAGACATCTGATGATGTCACTTTAGGCTTCTGGGAGAGAGAGATGAGCAGTTTTCACAATTTTTTGTCATTTTATCGACTGAATGATTGTTCAAATAATTAAGAGAGATTAAATTATAAAACTGTAACCCTGAGAGTGCTGCACATTTTCTTCGCTGGTCTTAATCCTGCAAATACGGCATAAACATCAAGATATATTTTGTAGATTTCCATAATTCATAGGGCTATCAATGATTATTTTTGAGGTATTCCTGTTTATTACACCGATAATCGTTAATCATCTTAAACTGATTTTTTTCATCCCTCCACTGAGAATGAATTGACAGAGCTGTTATTAGGCTGGTTAACTTTCAGCAAAGATGTGTGAGATTGTACAGTTGTATTAGTATGATGTTCTTCATTTTGTTCCAGTGATCATAACACGGTTATAGCTTATTTACAACGTGTGTGTGTGTGTGTGTGTGTGTGTGTGTGTGTGTGTGTGTGTGTGTGTGAGTTTGTGTGTGTATCTGTGTTGAGAGTGTGTAATATAGATAAGGTTCATGCCCTCTATCAGACTGGCCGCCATGTAACTGTGACCTGAGATCAATATGCAATCTAACCACCCCTGGGGCCAGGCTGCCTCCGATATACAGTACAGCACAGTGTCAGCCTGCTGTCTGTCAATACACAGTCTCTACAGGACAAACCAAACACTTTATATAACTGACGCAGAGGCGCTTGTGACCAATTGTGGACTGAGCTGAGGAACACCCAAAGCACTTCAACCATGACTTTATATGATAATGACTGGGGGCTATTTCCAGTGGCCAGTAAACAGGAAATCTCAGTTGTCCTGCTGTGACACACAGAGGTGTTCCCCCTGTATAGACAATAACTGTGTCATGAACAAGCACGCAAGCAAAGAGTGAAACAAACTGTACGACTTACATGTTGGTATTAGCAGTGGAGGTGAGCCACTCTCCGGCCAGACCGATGATATCCAGACCAGAAGACAACTGGTTGAAGAATCTAGGGTGACCTAAACATAAAAAAATATACACAAACTGTCTTAATAGCATTCCTATTAACAGGCTTCACTATGAGGGAATCATGCTTTATATAAAAAGACAGCCTCTGATAGGTCTGCTTTGGCCTGTTTACATAAGAAGCTTTATTAAGAAAAAGATGACTACAGTGTCCTGCAGGCTCCAATTGTGAAAAAATATATTAAAATAATAAGAAATTACAAAATATAAAGAAACAGATCACAGTAATTCAGATTTAACCTTGTATTCCCCTGGTCAGCCATGAAACCTAAGGGATCTGACATAGCACTCAGTTCAGTGTACCGTAATTAGATTGTAACAAGCCTATATGACAGCCATTTAGACTCTAAGGTTCTTGCACACAGAGTCACCGTCAACAGGCCCGGAGCCTAAATGCAGTCATGGATATAAGCACCTTGTGGAGGTGGTGGTGCTGTATGGCTCACATAATAAATATGTAAAAAAAAAAAAAAAAAAGTGCTACCTCACAAACCCCAGCAAAATATGTGAGTCACATTGAGTTACTTCAGAATAAAAATACAAAATATGAAAAATAAATCTAATGTTGTGTGTATATTAAACAAACTGACAGTGCTGCTTAACAGCTCTATGTTTCAACACCACAGACAGCTCCTCCTGTGGGACAGAAAAAAACTCCACCACGTCTCTGGATGAAAAGTGGTGTTGAGTTGTAGACACAGTAGACCCTGTGTGATATATAAAACCCAAGGGACAGTTTGAGCATTGTCGTTTTTAACAGCTTGAAACAGCCCATGTTAGGACCCCCTCAGGCAACACTTGCTTTAATAAGTAGAGGGGAGAGAAAAGGGGGATGTCAACTGAATTACCAGGAGGACAATAAATAAGGCAGTCATCCTAATAAGCTGTACACTATCTGGCAAACAAACAGCTTCTATTCTAATAGTTTATGTAGTCAAATTGTCAGAATTCATTTGCACAAGAGAGTGTTTTAATAATACATACTGTATATACGAATGGAATATTATTGGAAATACCACCAGAGATGTAAATATCATAGAATTACTGTTTAATTACATTCTAGCTTAATATTATGCTTTGTATAATAATGTATGACTAGTCTGCAAAAAAGCCTATTTTGAACTGACAGAGCAGAAGGTTGATTGTCTTTCATCCCCACACATTCAGTGTCCTTTTGCTATTTAAAATAATATATCTCACCATATGAATTATTCAAAAGGCCTCAGACGAAGTCAGCTTTTTAAAATTATATTCCCAAACTCATACTATCTGATCCCCCCCAGATACAGCTCTACAGTACAGCTCAACCTTGAAGGTGTCCTGTCCTTACCTGTCCGGACGCCATATTTGAGCGTGTCCCTGCAGTCCACCAGGATCTGCTCCAGGGATTCAGGCTGATCAGACAGCTCCAGGTTGAAGCCCTCCATCCCCTCCAGGAGCTGGTGAGGGTGGTGGAAGTCCAGCACCTTGGTGGAGCGGTCGAAAGTCTTCTTGACGTAGTTGGTGAGGATGTCGACCATCTCCAACAAAAACTGTATGGTCGGCTCCTCTCCATTTTTGGCTGGCAGCAAGTCTAAAAGGAGGAGAGAGATGGTGGAACTTTAGCCCGGGTGATGAATTATAATATCAGACTTATGGAGGCTTTGTCAAGCTAAGAGCTTTTAATCACAACACAAGTCGCCTTTATGTCATCATTTTATGCCCAAATTTGACTGTCTGTTGGTGACCTATTAATTAATCAATCTGGTTGAATAAACTAACATTTATAATATAAGATAACACATTAACTTAGTTAACTAGTTTTTGACTGACTGGCTCATTCTGAGATGCAGTTTGTCAAGTTTTGTGAGAACAGGTCTGACAAAACGGCTTCATTTAGCAGCTCTTCTGGCAGCAGCACAGCATCTCTACCTCCCCTCTGGCACCGTGAGTTCAACATCATGTTTTCTCTTATTCATCAGACAGGACCTCTGGTCAGGGGCGTAGCCATCATTTTAGAAGTGAGGGGGACAAATTGTTCATTGTATCTTTACAAAAATAACAGTCAAAGGAACACAAATACATTTATATTCTTATTTTCTACCCAGAAGTGAGTAATCTTAGAGTAGCCAAAATAGTATTGTTACTTTAGAATAATATTACTCAAGTAAAAGTAAAAAGTATTTTGCAACAAAACAACTCTTAAGAGTACAATTTATCCAAAAAGTTACTCAAGTAAATGTAACGGAGTAAATGTAACTAGTTACTACCACCTCTACCTTAACTAGCTAGCTTAACTAACTAAATTGACATCTATATGTCATCTTTTAGCTAAACATTATCTACCTTCAACAGCATTACTCAACTTACACGGCTTGTTTGGAAAAAAAACTGTCTAAAGACTTTTGCCTCTTGACTGGTTTGCTGAACATGTTTATACAGAAGCACTAGCCGGATGTTGAATGTAGATAATGTTTAGCTAAAAGTTGACATATAGATGTCAATTTAGTTAGTTAAGCTAGCTAGTTAAGGTAGAGGTGGTAGTAACTAGTTACATTTACTCCGTTACATTTACTTTTACTTGAGTAATATTATTCTAAAGTAACAATACTCTTACTTGAGTAACGTTACTATTTTGGCTACTCTAAGATTACTCACTTCTGGGTTGAAAATAAGAATATAAATGTATTTGTGTTCCTTTGACTGTTATTTTTGTAAAGATACAATGAACAATTTGTCCCCCTCACTTCTAAAAAGATGGCTACGCCCCTGCTACAAAAAATAACATTAGGATAATTACACAAGTTACTGTTTTAATTTTCAGACACAAAAAATGAAGTAGTATACAACCCAACATAATTTTTGACGATATATTCTATTTCTACATATATATGCTCTAATTTTTGACGTCGCCCTCAATAAAGTTGGCTTGTCCAGTGTAAGGAGGCAAACAATATTGAAACCTTTAGACCTTTTTCAAAGCAGCCATTTTGACATGAAATAGTAGGGTTAAAACAGGTGTTACCAAGGACACTAATAAAGGTTTAGTTCCATTTAGTGCAGCAGAGACTTTCCAGTGAGCCTACATGCACCACAGCAGCACCCGGGACCTTAATTAGCATCATTGGTAACACCTGTGTTCACTATTTCATGTCAAAATGGCTGCTGTTTAAAAGGTCTATTAACAAGCAAAAAAGATAACAACAACAAACTGAGTTTATGCGTTTTGTTTTCTGAGAGGCCTTTAACAGCTTCATCTGGACAAAGGCCCAGCAGTCAGCTTAATTTAAAGTAACGAGCTCAATGTCAGCACAGCTCTAATAAAGCACGTAAATTGTTCGATAAATGAGCAGTAACATCTTATGAGGTGGAATGGCGCATGTGCGGGTCTCACCTCTGGCGAACAAGTTGGAGAAGTCAGTCTCGGTGAGGCGGAAGCGCGCGTCTCTGTCACTGTTGTCGCACGAGAGCAAGTTCTTCTGTCCCGCGAGCCTCCCCTTGTCGTCCAGGCTGTTGTTCTTCTGCAGGAACCCTAAGGTGTTACATGGCGGAGGGCACGAGTTATCACCAAACATCTCCATCACACACACGGAAAGAGACGAAATTATCAGACCAAAACAAAAATTAAATAAATAAAAAATACGGGAAATAGAAAAAACTGAAAATGTCTGTGCTCAGCGTTATTGAGTCTATAAATGATCTGAGCTGTCTAAAGTCTGCTCCTGATGCCCTGAAATGTTTTTCTGTTGGAAGCCAAACCTATATAAGCCATATATGCACACACACACACACACACACACACACACACACACACACACACACACACACACGCCCACATAGGGAAGATGAATCAGATATCTGTGTGTGTGTGTGTGTGTGTGTGTGTGTGTGTGTGTGTGTGTGTGTGTGTGTAGGTGGGTGCATGGGTGCCCGCCCCACCACCCTCTGACATCACGCCCGCACCCCAGCCAGGAAGCACCCAGCATACTCCACAGACTGATCGGCTCAGTGGGCAGAACAGCCCGCGGTGATGACCCGTACAGCCAATAAATATACACCCTGTAAAGAGGGGTTAATGAAGGAGTCACGGTCTGTCCCTGCACGGCCTGTATGTTTCAACTCCATGATCGACCAGTGTTTCACATGGGGGCCCTCATCATATCTGCGGGATAATGTGTGGGCCTAATTGTGCGCAAAACACCTGGAAGTCACAATCCCTTGTTATCTGCACCCGTATAAAATATTGTCTCTTATATTTTTTCAATGAAAACTATAATAACTTGATCATTAAATCCTAAATGATTTATTCAGAATCAATAAATGAGACCCACTAACTTCCATATAGAAATATTTCCGGTCAATTTCCATTCCAGTCCATTAAAATGTAATTTAGACCAATCAAAATGTGTCAATTTCTCATTCTCAGAAATGCAATATCCAACTTATTCGATCCTTTGGTGTTAAATGATTTCTGCCATGACAAACAGGCCAAAAATACCATATTTTATCACCTTTGCATAGCTGCAAGAAAAACATATTCTCCACACATACATCCATTTTTGAGTCACTGAAAGAGACACATTCCTTCAAATGATGGAGAAAAAAATACGCCTTTCCTGCAACGTCACATCACGTCACAAATACATAGAGGCTGACATTGAGATGTGGCAGGCTGCCTCAGGAATAAAAAAAAGTTTTATTTCATAGAAATATCTGAATGAGAATGTAAATTTGCGTGTTATTTTTAGGGATACTCTGGGCTGTATAATCTATATCTCCAGGCCTGTCTCGAGGAATTTTCTCCTGGTGGTGGAGAAATGGAAAAGACATGGGGGGTTCAGAGGCGGTGGCGGGGGTGGATGATCCGGGGCTCTCATCATCAGACCTAAAGGCTAATGTCCACTGACCTTTAGAAGATGGAAACACAGTGTGACAGTCGTGGATGACCCTGTTCTCACAGCCTTTATCATGGCCTATTTCAGGCCTCCAAACGGATTCATTAATAATAATAATAATAATAATAATAATAATAATAATAATAATAATAATAATACAGCCAACCTGTGATGAAACTCTGAAAGGAATAAAGGAAAAACGCATACACGCATCCCCAGTGAAATATTATGGAGACATGTTACACTCATATGTCCTTCCCAAATTTTCTAAAATGTCATAAAAATCTGTGAATAGAAATATTGAACATCTCATGAGCCCTCCCCAAAAAAACTTACCACAAATCTTCATCCCCAGTTTCCGTGTGCATCCGTGCATCCACGCGTATTCGTAGGCTAAAACAGAATGAACGTTTGAGTTTGAGGCCGCGGGGACAGCGTTTATGACGGCGGATGATGGATATAAAGCTGGTGAAGCACAGTGAGCACAGAGGAAGCGCACGGCTCTTGGCCAGGTGTGTGATTCTGAGCACTTCTGGTGGGTTTAAACAATTTATTTCTGTGCAGTTTGTCTCTGTGTGGTCTTTGTTTGCCTTTGTTGATTGTGAATGTATCCTCCTTTTTATTTACCACAGCACCCGCTGACCGTAAGGGGATGAGTCTTATAACATTTCCGATTTAAGTTCAATCAATAGGTACCGACAGAGGCCCGCACGGTACATCCACGCAGGCACACACACCGAGCCAAGGGGCGGACTGGAATTAACGCCCGTGAAATGAGCTCACGGAGGAGGGCAGAAATTAATTGAGTGAAACACAGTATGTGACTGGAGCGAGCTGGTAATGTCTATGGCCGGGAAGTCTATGGCCGGCTTGATGCAGAAACTTATACCTAGTATTGTGCGTCTCATACATGCATGCATATACACACTCACGGCTACACACAAACCCGAGCAAGTGGACATGCGTGAGCAGAGATGAAGCAGAAGCCAGAGGGAATAAAATGCAGAGCGCACGGCGGCAGAGCAGCAGCGAGGCGGCGAATACACCTGATGGAAAACTTTCAAAACAAAAACAAGTATTTAAATTTACCGAAGCAATTTCACTCAGAGAGGAACTCAGAGAACAGCTCGAGGTGCTGAGGCCAAGGCACACACACACACACACACACACACACACACACACACACACACACGCAGAGGCACGCACAGACACTACAAGCTGCCAGGCGTGAGATGGAGCGTGGCGGAGAGATAATGGCAACATCCAGCAGCAGTATACGAGCAAGTCAGACAAAACAAACATCTTCTTTTTAATGGGCTTTTTTTTTCTCCGTGCAAATTCACGTGAGATTTCTTTGTAGACACTCAAGGGGCCACAAATAAAAGGTTCAAAAAATATTTTATTCGATAAGGAGAGAAAATATGAAAATGAGTTGTACTGTGGCCCTCAGGAGCTGTGGCTTATTTCTTTTTACATTTTGGCTGAAGACAAAAACCTGTAGTTATTTCCCCGCCTTGCACTGCAAATGGCTGCTCAAGTGCACCATAAAAGGGTCGATTTTGTGCATGCGACAAAGCCTTACAATGATTAATTAACCCACAGGTTTATGTATACACAAATAGGTTCTGCTATTTTTAAAAGAATTAGCAAAATATTTCTCCAAGAGAAGCTCATCTATGTAGCCTATAGCCGCGAGGGCCTAAAAGCATCCTGGTGAAGGAGAAAAGATGAATGACGACAGGCAAAATCATCATGAATAAAACTGGCTTCGCTTTTTTGCGAAATTTGTTGGAATCATTTTAAAACACACGATTAAACGCCGCGAAACGAATGCAAGGAAATATGGGAAATATTCAAAGCAATGTTTTCGATTGGAAAATGCATATTTATGAAATAAAATGTTCTTGGATCATTATAAATACCAATGCCTTAATGGCGCTTTATTTCTGCGCCAGGGCCACCGCTCGATGCGCACCGCTGATCCGCCAGGCAGCGACAGGCAGCTGTGATGGCTCTGTTTTTAACCGGAATGATTAACGACGGAGCCCACACAGCAAATGGCCCGGGCCAGACTCGCTTTTATCAGACAGAGAAGGAGGGGAGAGAGAGCCAGACAGAGGCAGACACAGAGGTGTGAGGGGAGGGTGAACTGGGTCTAAAGCCTTCGTGTTGGCAGTAGGTCGCACTGCACATGTGTCTTTGAGCAAGGCACCGAGTCCCTGTCAGCTCCAGTGGGCTGTTTCTGTAAGCACCACCGATCGCTCCGGAGAGAGACAGCCTTAACGAGAATCTACCCCCGGGGATCGATTGGGGATCACAGTGTTATTAACAGGGGAGGAGTGTGAGGACGTACTTGAGGACGGAGGTCTTAAATTGTCGGAGTTGGGGTCCTGGTCCCCGCCAGTGGCTCTCGGTTCAGACGTGGCCATCAGTCCTCTGTTATCTGATCTCCAGCTGGGAAATAATTCAACTGCAAACAAAACGGTCCATGGTTAGAGGAGTGGCCAGGTCAGCTTATCCTACCCAGACATAAAATATATATTTTAAATAAGTGCAGTCAGTTTAATGGGCAGTGCAGGATTTGATCAGAAAATGATGTTATCCACTCTGCGTCGTCAGGAACGATTTATTCCCGAAGGATGGCTGGGTGAGCTCTGAATCAAGCCGCGCAATTTGGAGAGAATTGCGCACGACGCACAAGCGACGCATCAGGATAAATAGTTTTGGTGGTAACATAATACCTCATTTTTTGAGATAGCATTCAATATTTCATTGCATTTAATTATCGATTAAATCCTCTCTGGGGGCCAGATTATTGACATTAATGTCCAGAACACTGAGACAATTATAAGAGTGAAATTTAAAAGTTATGATCAGGTTCATATAAGAAATAAGGCAATCTAGCTCATTGGAGCAAAAAGATGATTTCCTGAGGTGTCAGAGCGGCAGCAGACCGTTAAAATATATGAGCTTTATGTCTGTGATCATCCATGGCACTCATAACAGCTGATATTTCTAAAGAATAAAAATAAGATTTTAAAAAAAGACACATTCAGCCTGCCATAGTTATGATGCCATATTAGACAAATTAATTTAATTGATCAGAATATCTTGAATATCAGCTGACTTCAAACAGACTGATTTATTAAACACATGTTGATAATGTCCACATAAATAACCTCCACCATTCACCTATTGACTCAGCAATCGACATTTCAATTAAGTTGCGCTTTGAACAAGCATATTCCAGAGCATCATCACTCAATGTCACCGCGCTATGAGAGACAGACTGAACAACTAATGAATCCCTTCTGTCACTCATCTGCGACTCCGCGAATTAAAACAATTTTTTTTTTTTCATATCATTTTGTCCAAAATTACTCTCGACGTTATGAAGCCTATCAATACATGAAGGGCGCCGCTGAAATGAAAGGCGGAGGCGTCTTACCGGCTCACAGGCGCACAGGTTGTCGAGTCCAGAGAAACTATAACTAGATTGTGAGAATTGCCACCCAAAGGCGCGACAAGGAACAGTCCAGCAGCGGCGATGGAGGAATACCAACAGAGCGCACTAATAAAATCCCATCCAGCGGCGCGCAAGTGACCCTTTTCTCCCTCAAGAATATTTTTTATTCGTTATTTATATCTCAGGCTCCGGCTGCCCATTGGTCTCTTCACGCAGGCATGAGTCACAGCCTTGCCTCCCTCTGACGAATAATGAAGCTTCCCTGAGTGCCACTGACAGCCACAATCCACTTTAAGAAGCCTAAAAAGCAAAACGAAAAACACCAGTGACGTATTCCCAACCCCTCTCTTTCTCAGTGTGTGTGTGTGTGTGTGTGTGTCTCCAGGTGTGGGCGGGTGTCACAGGATGGAGGATGGAGACTTGAATGTGAAATGTATTCTGAGTGGGTTACAAAGAAATTGACCTTGGGATGACAAACACAGTTGCTTTATGGGGTTTAGTAACAACACACACACACACTCACGCAGAGTTCTCAGTTTCAGTGGACCTGTGGAAGCCGTGCAGGGTGTTTCTCTATCTCCTAATACTTATAAAAGCAGCAAGTGATGGAGAGAGCAGCATGCACCGTCCACAATCCATCCATCTATACAAGTACTGACTGTAATATTCACCTTCATGAGATGACAACACTGCATGCATCATAATTCTTGACCCGCACCCTTTTTATAACCTTGACATGGACAATAACACTGGGACATCACAGTAAATCCAGCCTGCCGGGCGTTGACTTAGTGTCCTCGCTGTCATCCTCATGCCTGTGTCCTGGTCCATTGAATGGGCACAGACCAGCCATTATGTTCATTCACTCACTGCAAATTATACAGCCTTTATCAGATGGCACTCATACTTTCTCCTCTCACAAGTCATGCGTAGAGACGCCTCATAAAGATAAGCTCTGCCATGTGATAATAACTCAAAATATACTGGCTGATAGCATTCCACTAGGATGGATTAGCTGTGTGTGTGTGTGTGTGTGTGAGAGAGAGAGAGTATGTGTAACCTTGAAAGTGATGATACAGCGTACACAGTGTCACAGAAAAACATGCTTGATTGACAGCTCCAAAGATTTGATGAAAATCATTCATAAAAAGCCCTTAGTGGTACTGTACTGTTCAAATAAATGAATTGTGTTATTATTTACGATAAGTCACAATTCAGCAACTCATTATTTCCTGTATTGAAACTGTTGGCCCCAGTTGTGACCATCTGCTCTCTGTACATATTTCTGTGGCTTCGTCACGTTAGATCTCCATCTAAAATGTAGCGTACATTTTAACCAAATTCCAAGAATATCAGCAAAAGAAAATGCAAATTAAAAATTAATGTGCATTTGAGAATATCAGGAGTTGGTTTATTATAAACAGCCGGTGCTGCTAATTCTAAAACCATTACAGAAGAAGGGTGGGCAACAAGATGGTGGAAAACTGAAGTCTCTAAATTTTTATATTTTCTTCTCCAGGTTCACAGATGATTGGATTTATATCAGCAGAAGTTTAGCTTCATATTTTAATGACCATGTATTCCCACAGTCATAAATCTCCAGGAAACAAGGGCATCGCTTTGTCTACAATAAATATTTTATTTTAAGGGGGAATATGAAAAAATACATATCTGTCAAAACATCTACAAAATGCACAAAGACTTTCTGTGCGAAGCAGCTTTGAGGATTAAAATAAACACAAGATGCTGTTAGCAGAGATCTCAGTTGACAGAACGAAACGCTGCTCGACTGGTGCAGTGGATTTACGGGTAAATGTGAGAAGGAGGACACGGCTTGTGTCTGTTCACCCGCTTTTCTTCTTCCTCATCATCATCTGATGCTGAAGAGGAGGAGCATGACGAAGAGGAGCAGCTTGAGCTCTGAGATGACTCCTCGTCACTTCCAGAGTCGTCGTCGTCGTCGTCATCATCATCGTCATCATCATTCTCTTCCTCTTCATCTTCCTCACTGCTCTGCTCGGCCTCTTGCTCTAGTGGGAAAAAGCACAACACAAACTCATGCTGTGTAACATGTAAATGTTTGTGTATGCAAAAAGGGGAGGACTCTCACCCTCCAACAGCTTCTTCTGGATCAGCGGGAGAAACTCAGAGGCCTCAGGGTTGTTTGGTTCATACATGAGAACTGGAGCGAGGAGAGAAGAAGCACCATTAGCTGACTACACCGGTGGCTGATTTATTGACAGACAGACATACAGTTGATGGATGCAGGATACTTACTCATCTGACACAGTTTGCTGGCCAGCTGAAAGTTTCTGTCCATCACAGCTCCGAGGAACTGAAACCATACGTCCTCATTTCAATGTCAACGTCTCCTATTTAAGAACAGTTTATCCAAACTCACCTGAAGTAAACTAGACTAAAAGTAAGAATAAAAAATATTTTATAGGCCAGAACAAAACATTAAAAGTTTCAGCCTTCTTCTCAACAGCATTAAGTGTGGATTCATTGATGATGATCGGTGACTTTACCTCAATTATCAGCTCCACTGGTGCCTTCAGCTCTTCCTTCTCAACATATTCCTCTTCAATCTGTTCTTCCTCCTCATTGACCTCCTGCGTGGGAAGAGGCTCAACTGCTGGGGGAGCATGCATTGTTCCTCCTGGGGACCATTATCATCACCACATTACTGTCAGCAAAACTACTCACTCTCCAAGTTTCTTTTCTCTGCGTTTCTTTCTTTGCATTTTGAGTTTGTTCTACGTCGACCTACCTGTTACTGCTGAGTCTGGGGGCTGTGCTTTCATCAAATCTTTCATTTTCAGCTCATCATCAGGCACTGCAGTCTCTGCAGCTTGTTCTTTAACCCTGAAACCGCATTTTAAATGTAAAATTGCGTTGACAATATTTTATTTGTTTGTGATCACCTACTATGTGAATTCTGAGTACAGACCCTGGTGTTATGTTGATGGATTCTTTTGGAGAGCACTCTAGAGAACAACAACATACAAGAAATGTAATTCAGCCAGGAAACACTTGCATGGATTTTCTCTTTACATGTATGACATAATAGATAGCAGAACAATGTCAATCATGCGTGAACAAGCGGAAACTGTCCTTTTAGATAATGATGTCCAGTCAGTCAAATGACTCAGCAAAGAGCAGCTCAAGATTATAAAACACTAATGTCAAGAATAAGTGTAAATAAGAGAGTAAAAAGTTGCACTCCTCAATATGTCTGAGGGTTGCATTGCATTCTGGTCTTTGGAGGCTGTTTTCGATGGAGAAATTGTTATTTCTGTCTGTATGTGAAACAGCACTGATGAGGTTAGTTTGTCCTCCACATACCGTCTGTATTCAGCATTTCACCACTTGGAAACCCAGACTTTTGTGTCTCCTTGTAAGGAACCTTAAGAATGATAAGAAATTAAATAGATTAGTGAAACAAAATGTGTCCATTCTTGGTGTGTTTTTTTTTCTCTGTGTGTGTCAAAAGACCTACCCGTACAGAAGGAGGCAGTGCTCGGGCAGGAAGACTCCTGCTGGATGCAGAAAGGAAATAAAAGAATAAAAACACTGGATGATGATTGTGTGTATATTTGCTTAGATGGGACTTTTCTTACCGAGTTTTATCAGTGACTGTCTTTTTCCCCATTTTGTCTGGAACATAATCAGAATATGAGTTTCCCTTGGGTGTAACTCGAGCCAAATCTTCTCATTTCATAAGTCTGGACGTGATGTTTTGTACATGGATGTGAAGTCTTGCCTGTTACTTACCACTGAGTTTGTGCTTCTCAGCAGACTGGACTTCAACTGCCAACTACGTCCAGGTAGAGATAAAAATTATTATAATATTCACACACTGTTTATGTACAGTAACAATGCACAAGCATTAACAATGTGCGACCTACTCAAGCAGTGGTAGTGTTTAGTTTACCTGTTTCTGTGAAGCAGCGGTGGACTTCCCCAAACACTCCAACCTGAACATCAAATCACAGGTGAACCCATGTCAGACTTTGTTGTTGCTTGTGAATTAATTAGCATGAATTATAAATTAGTAAAATTGTATGGTTTACGTGTGGCACTTTAGTGCACTCTACATACAGCAGTGACCTTACATTGTACAGTATCCTTATTAGCATCGTTATTAGCGTTATGTGGTTAACTTGCCAGGCTACCGAGTTAGCTACGTAAATTAGCAGGAAGCTAACGTTGCGTAATGAACTGTAAGGCTTTAGTTAACTGTTTTGTGAGCCAGTGTTAACGCGGCTACACAGCTAGCCGTTGCTCACCTGCTCATGGAGAAAGATAGACACTAATACTAATTTAGAAAAACTGTTAAACTTTACTCTAACTTTACTCTAACGCTGAATGAGGTCGTCTCGTTTTATAGCTAGCTAACTAGCTAAGTTACTGTCAGTGGGACAGAAGAGCAAACGCAGTCGTTACCATAGCAACGCAACAACTCCGAGTCGGTGCTGCCTTCAAGTGTAGCTGGGAATTCTACAATTATCTGATGTAGTATGGAGATGTACGTTTAGCCAATGATGTATTTCTGCTCTTTGTACGGGTTGTTCTACTTTTAATTAGACAATTAGGTGTCACAAAACGTTGCAACAGTAATGCAATTTGTTTTGGCTCCTTTTGTGAAATAAAAAAAGCCATGTTTCCACTGTTTTAGCTCAGGAATAAAAGGTTTTTCCCAGGCCCCTCTTTCACAAAACATGGCTGTTTCTGTCCACCCTCCATGTCAGCCATATTTCATCCAATAAGTAGCTGTAACTGCTACAATTAGCTGTGCATACATCGAAGGAGCTGCCCTCAGTCTTCAATCTGTGTGTCGATGTGTGTGTATGTGTGTCTGAAGATGTGAGAATAGGGGTATTGTGTGTGTGTGTGTGTGTGTGTGTGTGTGTGTGTGCGTGCGTGCGTGCGTGCGTGCGTGTGTGTGTGTGTGTGGTTAATAGGTCCAGGTCTCCTCAGCACTTGGCTGCATTGCTTCATGGTTGTCTTATAATCTCAGGAAGATATAAAGTGTCAGACTGACAGCCTGAAGACTCAGACTAAATTAGCACATGACTGACAGGCTTGTTCATTTGCTGCCAGAGTTTGAAGCACTGTTTAGAGAAAGGTGAGGTTAACTAGAACTGTGCAGGCCTTCTCTTCACTTCCTACTGCCTGTCTTTCTCTCTCTCCAACCCAGTCTCACGGCAGTTCGCGAAACTGTCACGAAATTAAACTAATCTAATTCGTGCTCCCCACAACGATTGGATTTTTTTTTTTCTCGTGCTGCTCAGGACGACTTTAACACACACACACACACACACACACACACACACAATCAATTAGGCAGTGCAGTGAAGTTGCTCAGACTGAGCTCTCCCCTGGGATCCATGTCATGCACACAGATATGCCACTGAAGTGTGTTTTTGGTGAGTGTGTGTACATGTGCATGCTTCTGTGCAAAGCGTGTGTGTTTTCATGAGTGTAAAAAGTGTAGATGGGGCGATCAGTCTTATCTAGAGAAAAGTCAGCACAAGCAGAAGAAAACACTAAAGAAACAGACGTGAACAAGGACAACATCCTCTTTAATGTGAGCTTAACAACGTGTAATGTTACATGCACTGTCATCAAGACAAATTCCTGTATGTATATTTTAAAACAAAAAAAGTCTCACAGAATGCTTACAGTCCTATCTGGAGCTTACTGACCCCTGAAGTTTGGCAATTTGTTGTGAACATGTTGCATTCATTAAATGTTGCTCGTGTAAATCTGTTCTGCTTTGTCCTGCCAAAACAAATGGCCATTAATTTCTTGCAGCATCACAGATGCACAATTCTAAGAGGTCAGACAAATATACAAGACTCCTTCCATGCATGAAAGCAGAAATAAGTTTGGGCTTTAATGCTTGAACAAACCTACATTTTGAGCCAGATATTTTTTCCATTTAACACATAGACTGAGGTATAGTGGAGAAGATAAGCTCGTATATGGAAGGTATTGTGCATTTTATGACTAAAGTATGACACTTTCTTCAGAGATTCTATAAACTATGAAGTTTATTATCAGACACGGAGGCATTTTAGATGACGCTGAGTCGATCAGTGTGTGTCTACCCTTCGGCGAGAGGCTTGGACAACCTGCAAAAATCCACTCATGATAAAGGCTGAGGGGTGCAATCATGAATGAGGAATTCCCACCAAGCTTGGGTCATAAGCTCACTTTGATTACAGTATCTGCCCTTTGTACACACTGCATGTCGCTGCTGCCAGTTGGATGGTTTAGTGTCCTTGAAACAGCCTAACTGGGGTTGATCATGACTCTGGTGGAGCGCCGAGAAAAAACATGACTATCTAGAGGAAGTAAAAGTCGTTATCAAGTTTCTGAAGGTGAAACTTGTTTGCATCCGGATACTGAGGGTTTATTGCCTGGGTTGTTTTCATGGCGTGGGGTCAAGGTATGTGTCCAGTTATTGCTCAGGCCTTGGTCTTCTCTCCTTCCATCCTCTCTCCATGTTGACTTCTGCAGGCGTGTCTCCAGTGGCACAAGTGGCAGCTTCACCCCAGTCACCCTCCAAGCCTCTGGGTATCCAACTCTCCTCTCTCCTCCCAGAGGAGGCCGGGTGTTCATATATCCTACCCTGCTCTGTCTCTCTGTCTCCCAGGTGTAGTGGGATGGAGCACCTGGAGGTTCTGACGTCCTACTTTTTAAACTCTTCTCTGAACTTTTTCCTTTGCATCATGAAACCAAACAATCTGACAACTCTTAGTGGTGGATCATTTGGCTCATGCATCTGTGTAAAATGCAGCTAGCTGTGAGAATAACCTGAATTGCTGGACACATTGACCATCTACACTTCATACACACCTTGTGGGCCCTCCGGGGTTCCTCCAATGTTCCACCTGTCTGAGGGTCACTTTGCCATCAGCTGGCTGTGGCAAACACATCTGTTACCAGTGAAATGCAGAAGTCGGGCATGGCTGCCGATGGACCACTCATGATGACCGCATTATGCATCTCATTGTTATGGGCCATTGCTGAGGCAGCTGGCTTCTCTTTATGAGAACAAAAATGGCAAAGATATACATGATTATAATGCAGAGTGATGGGGCAAAAACTAGTCAAATACAATGCTAAGATCAAACAGAGGTCAGATGCAAATTGCCTCCATGTCTGAAATAAAGCTTGGGGTAAATAAATTATAAACTTTCATGCTTTTTGCTTCAATAATACTGTATGTCTTATTTTATACAAGTGGAAAGACAACACCCAAATAGGGGCCAATTCAAACCTAAAATTTCTTATGTTCTGGGCCAGAAATATCCACTTCAATAGCTTCTGTAGCTTACATACAGCAAACCTTTCAGGTTTTAGGCCTGCGGCACAGTGGAATGCTCATGGGGAGTGGAGCCAGTGTCGTGCCAGAACTGGAGCCGGACAAGCGAGCAATGCAACTTCTATAGACATAATGACAGAGTTGAAGAGACAGAGGGCGGTGTTAACAGAGGAAGCTAAGAGAGAAAATGAGAGAGGGACCGGGCAAGATGCCGCCACATAAGAGTAAATCTGGGACTGACTTTTAGTCGTTGGAGAGAGCTTGGTGAAACAAAAGTCGTCTGTTGGACTAGTAAGTAATATTAACTGGCTGCTATGTCTTGTGTTATTGCTTGATGTTTAGGTGTTAGCAGAGTTTTGACTTGCTAGTTTTTGATCACAACTATCATAATCATAACAAATGCATGTGAATAGCTGTCCTTATTAACAACAGTGGTATTGCACTCTGAAACTGGGGGCGCGAAACTGCAAAGAAAATTCTACACTGTCTAGAGTTTATTAATATCCCAAACAGTTGTATTGACTTCATCTGAACCATGTTTTCAGTCCCAACCAGTCATGTAAGATATGATTTTACAGCAATTTACCAAATAAGTCTCTTGATGTCAAATGTCAAATACCACGATGGAACGTGAGGTGCAAAAGCTGCACTGACACTGTCAGACTGTCAGACACCCCACCCCAACAACAGACAGACGGAGAGAGCCACAAAACACACACACACACACGCACACACAGCCCCAGCAGCCCATCAGGCACACACAAGCACACCTGCCATAGAAGGTTGATGGGAAAATATATTCCACACAGACGACATGATAACAGAATCATTTCACACTTCAGTGATCCCCTGCACGTCCTCTTTGTGTGCATGTATGAGCCTGTGTGTGTGTGTGTGTGTGTGTGTGAGCACCAGCATGCACATCTATTAGTGTGCTCATGGGTTGTATGTACTGTATGTGCCTTGAGAGACTCTGCTTCTCACAAATTTCCATATGATGAGCCCTGAGGCTGTCTTGACAGCAAAAGAGAACACAGACTGAGAAAAAGGGGACAGGAAGACACATCTCAGTCCTTCAGGACATTACAATGTGGAATGTGAAGCATGTATTTTTGTGATGGAACGCCACTGAACATACTGTTCCCACTGTAGCATCATTAACAGGGATCAACATTAACAAAACGAAGCTGTCATAATTCATCCGTGGTGCATGGTGCGGCCCCTCTTCACCTTAATTTTTTGTGTATGTGCCACATTGGTGCTCATGTTAGTCCGTCCTCGGGCTTACATGTTTATGAAGCATCTGTGCAGGTCTATCAGTGTGATGTGGTGTATGACCATCCATCCTCACGCCTCACAGCCTCTGGCAGGCTGAAGGCTAATAATAAATGCAAATTACAATCAGAGGAGCAGATCGGAGCTGGAGAGGATAATTGCTCCATTATGGTTGTGTCTGTGTGTGTGTGTGTGTATGAATGTGTGTATCTTGTATAACGAGAAGGGGGTTGAGGTTGAGGGTAGGGTGGGGGATGCCGGGTGCTTACATCACAAACAGACTGCATAATGGGACAAGTGAGGTGTTACAAGTATTGATTTATCTGTCGGACAAAATTCTACTTTTCCAGTGTGAGGGCCAAGTAAGGCTAATTAAAGTGTGTGTGATGTAACTGAGAGTCACACATCAAAATAGAGAAAGAAAGAACTGAATTACAAGCTGATCATGAATGCCACTGTCAGTGTTTGGGAACTGTGTGGGTTCATTGTCATTCACAGAGAGGCCTTTCGCGGTGACATTTCATAATTTTCCATTTCATTTTAGCATCATCATTAGCTTCATCAAAAAAGAGGCTAGTATTTTCTTCACACACATACACACACTGCATTAACAATCCAAAATCTCATTCAACACGTAGCACCATCTCACACCATGAAAAATACTTATTTCATATTTATTACATATTTCTGACATAACATAAAGAACCAGGAGAGAAACCACTAAACCAGCACTACCCAAAAGTATCGAAATCTGCCTAGCCTCTACCAAAACTTCAATATCTCATTCACTAACAAAGACCACACCAATATGTATATATATTTAGACAGCTTTATTGCATACTGTGGATGAAGGTGAACCAAGATTATGTGCACAGTGGATAAGGGATGAAGGGATGAGGGTCGAAGAACGAATGGTAGGTGGTTGGAGGGTAAAGGCTGAGAGGAAAGATTAGGGTTGTAGATGGCTGGAGGAGTTCGGAGATGGACTGTCGGCTGATGGCGGGAAGACGGGGGGGTGAACCAGGAGGGAGGTGAGACTGGTGGAGCCGTCTCTTTGTCACTCTATGAATTAGAGCCCCAGTGGTCCCTGTATTTGAATGAGATACTTTAGATGCGGAGTTGAAGGCGTGGTCTTTGTTCCTGAACTTAGTTATAAAACTTAATTTAATTAAAACTATGTGAACATGAACTAAAGTGTGAAAACAAAACCTTTGTGTGTCAATTAGTGAGATTGACGTCTTTAGGATCATCACCTCTTCACCTTTCTGTCTGCTTCTCCTTCATTCATTTTACATTATCTTAGTGCAAACACACATCAGTTTATTGCATTAGCTCTATTAATTCACTCACTTGTTGTGTCCTCGTAACATGAGCCAAGGGGTTTAACTGCTAATATTTGTATCATTACACATGCTTTGCTTTTAATGTGAAATCTATTTAAGAGGGTGACTCCAGCCTCTGGGCACTTTATTATGGTGTGTGTGTGTGTGTGTGTGTGTGTGTGTGTGTGTGTGTATGTGTGTGTCATCATCATAATCATCATCATCTTTGACTTCGTAAGCACTCTTTCACTTACTCTTTCCATTCCTCTGCCGCACAGCTCACTGGTGAAGCCGGCCCATCTGTCTCTCCTTCAGCCCATTCATCATTTCCTCACTCATCAACTCTGTATTTCTTCATTTTCTTTCCTCACTCCATCTCTGTCTCTGCCTCACTTATCGCTTCTTTTTTGTTCCACCTCTTCCTCTCCGTTCCATCCATCTGCCTCCCACTTTTAACTATCCGGTCTTTTCCTTGCTTCATTTTCTGCCTGTGTCATTTCTGCTGGCTGTCCATCCATAGAGGAAGATATCACCATGGAAGAGTCTAACACGGGCTCACTGTCTGACTAAAAGTGATGGGGTCCTACATGAACACATTATTATCTGCCAAAAGAAAAACAAAAAACGATTATTTCACATGTGACATGTTGTGTTTGTGTGAGCGGTTGCACCTGTAACCACATCCAACAGTGATGTCACAGTGTACTGACACAACCTGGAGTACATTTCTACATCACTGCAGCAAGGTGAGAAATTAAACCACTGGAGGCAAGCAAAAACAAGAATTTCACGGGGTGTTAAAGCCACATGGTGTAACAGATTTTAAATCATTTTGATGCTACACTGACGTGTGATCAGGTGAATTGTGTCTCTGTCATTCACACTTTGTGCCCCGTATACCTGTTCTCACACTAAGTCACACACCACCAACTATTTAACTCATTTTGGTGAAAATGGATGTATTATTATTTTTTTATGGAGAAAATAATTTCTGGTTTTCCCTCTGATCTCCTGCTCTGCATCAACTCTCGGTGATTTGCAGATTTTCCTGATGGACAGTAACGTAAACTGCTCAAACTATAGCTGCTGTTAACTGGTCTCAGTGGCCTCTATGGACATAATGGCAGACGCAAAGAGACCAAAGAGGAGGTTGATGGCCTCCAGACAAGAGTAAATCTGGGACTGACTTTTAGTCGTTGGCGAAAGCTTTGTGAAATAAAAGGCTGAAAGACAGACACCGAGCTGGACTTCTTGCTGTTGGACTAGTAAGTAATATTAGCTGGCTGCTATGTCTTGTGTTGTTACACTTGCTTGATGTTTGGCTGTTAGTGGTCAACTCGTGAGGGAAAACTGTTGAGCTACAAAATGCTACACTTCACCGCTAGTCATTAATTTGTCGGTGAGTTACTTATTCAGGACAGATAGAGCCAAATGATGAACTCAAAGACTGTGTAGAGCTGCAGAATCATTTGGTATTTGGTTATTGGTGTCTCACTATGAATGAACCATTTCACATTCCACATTTCATCCATTGAGAAGTGCAGCTTCAAATAAAAATGTTTAAGATTTGAAACCACAGATGCTTTAACGTGTTTACATTTTGTCTTCAGAATGCCATCGCTCACACGTCCCTGAAGACTGATAGGTGAGCCCGCGAGGTAGCACCTGCAGAGAGAACACATTCCCCATCCTTTCTGTCCTCCATCCATGACGCAGTTGAACGATGAGGTCATTTGAGTGACAGCTGAGGCAGCCATTTGAAACAGCGTGAAGGAGACAGAGAGGCCTGAGCAGCGGCAACAGCTCAGCTGCATCTCCTGGTGTGTCATGTGGTAGTGGTGGTGGGGGGGGGGTTATAAAGATTTATTCCTCAGGCGCTCCAGCAGCACTGGCATGATTATGATACCATAACACAAGGTGCCATAAAGAAAATGCTGTCAGCTAAATGAAGAGCAGAGCGCTAAAATGTGCTCGCCATTATGTGATCAATCACACCTGTCAAGCTCGTAGCCCTCGATCAAGAAAGCTGTCACTGTCAGCTGTTGCCTGTTTCTCCCTCGTCTCCGGCTTTCTTTCATTTTTGTATGTTTTCTGGTCATCTGTATGTGTGTGAGTGTGTTTCTGGGTCATTTCGCCTCTTTTCCCAGGCAAGTCTCCCAACGACAATACCTCATGTGAGCGCTGATAAGAGGTGAGGAATTACCAAACATGTTGGCCACATGCTGGCTGAGATCACACACACAGGGCCCCCCTCTAATATTTCACAGGAAGGAAGAAAGGGATGCATACATCATTCTGACAGAGCCAGAATGGAGAGAGACATCCCTCTGTTATCTCCACACACACACACAGTGTCAGAGATTTATAGTACAAGGCTTTAATGGTGCCCTCACACACCTCTCTCTCTCTCTCTCTCTCTCTCTGTACACCTCTCTCTCTCTCTCTCTCTCTCTCTCTGTATACCTCTCTCTTCTCTCGCACAGACACACAAACACACATCAATCCATCATTCAGCTTCCTCTTCCTGTTTTCCTCCTCTTCTCCATCTTTTCTCTATCTGCTGTCCATCTCACATCTCCCTTTACTTCTCATTTCTCTCCTCCTTTTCTCCCTCCTCCTCCTCCTCCTCCGCCTCCTCCTCCGTCTCTCCCAAGACAGCTCCCAGTGTCTCTTCCTTCACTCAGTTAATTGAAAATACAGTAAAAAATAAAGATGTCAAAGTCTGCTTCAGTTCAAAGGGAGAGATGAGATTTCCATCATCCAGGGGATGAAGAGGAGTCGAGATGCTGTCAGGTGAAGAAGAGGGAAACACCACTGTGTTTTTATAAATAGCTTAATGTTCCCAATAAACACCATGCTGACAGCCATACATGACTTTCTAATAGGCAGTGGTTAAACCTTAAACACAGACCATTTACCCCTGTGATTTATAGAGCATGGCTTGCAGCCACTAGGCAAAGCTAACCTCCTGTTTATCCCCCGTAAAAATCCTTGGTGTGTTGATCCTGTCATGCATGTACTGTCTCAGGTTTGTAGGTACACCACAGATATTGTTAGCAATTATGTTGCAGTTTAATGAGGAGTGAGACCACAAGTGAAGTTCACTTTAAAGGGATGGAGCGGGCATTTTTAAGTAGGGTTGTATGACACTTATGCATAGTCAGTGTGTACCTACAGTAGACGGCAGTCAGCATGTCCCCAGTTTTGAGAGGCAGACAGGGATCCTGGTACATAAGCAGAGCTATGCAGTGCTGTGGACATGGTCAGCCGAAAAATTTATTTTAACCACGTAAAAAAAAGGCCCACCTCAAAAAAATTAATATCCGTTTAAATGCATGCTATATTTAGAACATTTTCACCGCTTTATCACTAACTGTAAAACTTCCAACTGGACCGCACACTGTATAACGCTGCAGATCAGTGATTTGGGTCAGAAATTTGCAAGATTAGAATGAAATCAAACTTTCTAAAACTTTTCTAGAAGATTTTAAAAATGGTGCGTGCTCGTGTTGTTCCAAACAGCTGATCTGTGCCGTAATACAGTGAGCAGTTGGACTTTGGCATAGGAATAAGGAATTTCTCCGGTTAGTGGCAAAGAAAAGACTGTCTGACTTCAAGGTAAAGCGAACAAGTGAACATATAGAGTACACTTGCCGACCCTCTTCACGGCAGTGCATAGCTCTGCATATGAGGTGAAATCCCTGTCTGCTTCTCCAAACAAGGGGTGCCAACATTTGTATGTAATATGCTGACTGTGCTTAAGTACCTCATACAAGACCACTTCCAAATACTCGAACTATCCCTTTAAGATACTTTGGAAGTGATTCCATCCAGAGGCAACTCTGAGCTAATGAGTTCACCATAGCAACTTTGTAAGGTGGTAATATGTCACTGTTGTGTTAACAGCCTTAACCAATGAATTGTCCTGAGTGGCAAAAAAAAACCAGTTAATTTTTAGTACAATTTTAAGATGTATATATGTAACCTGTATGTCAATATTTTAATTATTTAATTATGCTTTTAATTATGATACACTCAAGATAAACTTTTTACTTCACTAAGTATACATGTACAACATTTTATATACACAAATGAATAATTTAACATAATAAAAAACATTATTTAATAATAATAATAAACATTATTTGTCATAGTTTAAACAACTCCATAGTAATCCATATAATATAATATAATATAATATAATATAATATAATATAATATAATATAATATAATATAATAGTTCTGGTTTACGTTAACTTAAATGCACCCAAACTCACACACGTGTTTTCAGTTATTTTGATTGATTAGATGTTTACTTATAGGGTGGAGCTCTGCACAGAATGATAAATATTACTGCTACTACTATTAATGATAATAATGATAAATGTTACACCACAATAGAATAAGAAAACAACAGGTGATATGGGGGTGGAGAATTGTTGTCACATTTTGGATTTCCATTTTTCTACTTTCTAATTTTGACATTGTTGAATACTATTTTACACTGAAAAACATTGTGATGAATAAATGACAGTAAACTTAGCTTCTTAAAAAACACAATTCAAGACAATAATTGCTGTTCATCTTAAATGTGTGTGTGTGTGTGTGTGTGTGTGTGTGTGCGTGTGTGTGTATTGGTAGATGCACCCTGGTGTATTATGAGTATGACTGAGTCCATCGCCCAGTGCTGCATGCTGCTAAAATGACTGGAAGGGAACAATCATTTCCTCTTGACCGTCTTTTACAGGGTTTATGTACAGTGAGAGTGAGTATGACCCCAACATCTCCACACGGAAATTGTATCATCTGAACCCGACTGCTCCCTCTCTCTTCTCATACCTGTACACCTTTCATCAGTGATGGAGATTATTGCAAGGTCACTGGAGACGACATCTCTCTCTCTCTCTTTTCTGTCCCTGTCTCTTCTTTCGTCCACAACAAAGTCATAAAACATCAGTACAAGCTCTGTGTTCTGTCTAATAACTGGTACTAATGATCCAGGTCGTGTGTGTGTGTCTGGTATATGTGTGAATGTGTGAGTGTGTGTATCTGACATCGATTGAGTGCAAAGATCATAATCGATCATCCAATTCTGCTTTCCATTTTTCACCTGAACATCAGCTTTTGTATGCAGGAGAAGTTTGCACTCTCCTACAATCACACACACACTCACAGCAACACACACTTTACACTCTCACGTAAACACACACACTCTCTCGCCCTTCAATACAACCCTATAATTTGCCAGATGCAGCGAATGGCTGGTTACTATGGCAACTACAGCGAGGAGAGTTTTTCGTTTTTTTTTTCTCAATTTTGGCAATAGGGCTGCGCGCACACACACACACACACACACATCAGGGCTCACGCATACATACACGCAGGCATCATGTGATCATGGCTGAGGCGCTGAATGGACGAATGAATCAAAAAACCAGCTCAGCATCTACAGCCAATGGATGTTGACTTTAGATGTCGATGACAGCAATGATTGGTCATGTTAAATCATCCCATAATGAAGTGAAGGGTGCTGATTTTCATGTGCAGGTGGACCTGAATATAAACACACACACACACACACACACACACACACACACACACACACACACACACAATATGGATGAAGAAAGCAGAAGAGCAGGCTGGTAGAAGCTTAACTGACACTAACACTCTTAGACAAGCTCAGTGACTCACTATGTACTAACACACACACACACACACACACACACTGATGCTCTAATACAGTTAGCGGATGTAAATACAGACTGATTTACAGAGAGTTAAGAGTTTATAATGAATTTTCTGAAATGCCACTCTCTGATGTTTCATGTTGTAATCACCGTTGTGCCATTTAAACGACACAACCTTTAAAATCCTAAATGAAACACTAGCTGCCATTTCTAAAATAAACCCCAAGTCATCAGCTCCACCAAAAAATGGGTTAGTGCTGAGCCAATGAAAGCAAGGCAGGGGATTATCTTCACACACACACACACACACACACACACACACACACACACACACAGTGCAGCATCTGGTTGGGGCTGATAAGAGGAATTTGCCTCCCTTAAAGGAAATCAAGCAAAAGGAAAACACGACCGAAGGAGATGTGGAGTGAGGGCTCGGCACGCGGGGGAGGAGGAGGATGATGAGGAGCGGTGGGTGGGTGACAGTTGAAAGTTGGAGCATGCACGTGTGTGGCGTCCCCCGTCATCACCTACGTTAACACTGGGTCAAACATGTTTCTTTTAAAAACACACAAGTGTATCAGTGTGTGTGTATGTGTGTGTGTGTGTGTGTGTGTGCGATCCAAGCTGCTGCCTCAGGGTGCCTCTGACTTTTACAGGCAGGTTTAGGGAAATGGCAGCTAATCAATAAACAGATGTAGACACAGAGCTGCATAATCATGCACACTGACCTGAGAGGAGGAAAAACGTCTTATTTTGAAAGGGAAATGTACAGATAATTGTGTTTAAGTGGGAACCAAAATAACTTAGTCATAGCTCTGGATTTCATTTTGGGTGAGCATCAACATCTAGAACTGAGACATTTTTCATTGTGTGTGAAAACAAAACAGAACAGCTCCGGGCTTGTCCTTGATTAGTCCTTCATAAGAAATGTCAGCGGCTCAAATCTCGTGCTGCCCATACATGTTTTTATCTGAATCATGCGTGGGTTTCTTACGTATGTCTGACAACTGCCAACCCGGTGACGTCAGCTGACAGAAAGCCCTTCCTCTCTGCCTCCTCTTGTCAAGCTATGCAAATTTGGATTTAAGCTCTGAGTCTGCCTCTGCAGGGGTGTAAAGCTCTGGCCAATCAGAAGCAAAACTCTGTGGCAGGAATTTACATAAATCTGCATGGCTAATGTACTGTGCAAATTGACGGAGTGACACTGTGACTTCACCTTTTTTCAGCGATAATATAATACAACAACTGACCTTAAACTAAAAACGTAATTGCCTGCTAAATCCATTCATTTGCCTTCCAGTCGGACTGAGGGGAAAACAAACTGCATTTGTTTGTGTAATTGCCCATGAGCAAAGAAAGATGGAGGGAGAAAGAAAGTGTGTGTGAGAGGAAAACTAGTGAATAAACAGAGGAGATGAATGAGTCTATTAAAGCAGTGGTTAATCCAGGCTATTAGGAAGCAGAGTGAAGGAGTGTGGGAGAAGAGGATACATACGTTGGGTTAATGGCTCTAAATACAGACCCACACTGAGAAGAGGAGTGTTGCAGATTATTATAAATGTACCCAGGGGTGTCGCTTGGAATTATGGGCCTTCTGCACTCAAAATGACTCCCCCTACTGTCTTCATATAACAACTCACACACACATTTAATTGAAAATTGCATCAATCAGCTGTTCTAATACTTTTCCATTTACAATTTGTCTCGAGAGGATCGTCTTGGTTTGGTCTGTGAAGGAAAACACAGGCAAATGTTGCAGCGTTTGCTGTATCCTATTTTTGACAAGATTATATTTCAGACATGTCGAGTCACTTTGAAACAGAACGACTGGTTTTGACTTTTCAGTGTCTCTGCGTCAACACTGGAAAGTTAAAACCACAGACTTCCTTGTGCCTTCAGAGCATTTTATTGCCTCTGCAAAAATGTCCACATATTTTATTGTAAACACAAACAGGAAAGTATTTTTAATACCTATACTTAATATATAGACGATTTTGTTGGTTATTGTTTTTCTTGTGAGGTTTATTGAGAGTTTCTAGTAGACTGTTTAGAAATGTCTCCTGTGTCTCTGGGCTTTTGTGTGCACAGTGATCCTAAAAGTGAAATGTTTTCTTTGTGGTCAGTTGTTAGCTGTTTTCACAGGCATCTCGCACTTTAATAGAGGGACTAAAATTATTCTATACAAATATAAATGAGTAATGAGTAAATAAGTACAAAGGTCAGTTTTTGTTTCAGAGACCTGAGTGAAGTAAAACTTATTTTCACATGTATAATCACATAGTGCATCCTGATCAAGGTCAGAGACTGTAGAAAAACCTGAACATATGTGTATATGTGTATGTGCAAGTTGGACTGTGATTGGCTTATAACTAGTTGTGATGTCGTGAAATCATCCTGGTACATACACTCAAATCAAAGGTGAGCAACGAGCGCAGACTCAGCAGATCAATGTCCAAACAGCCTTCTAGTGTCAAACTGACCTCAGGAAGGTCAAACATCCAAGTGAAGTGACAATGAGTAAAAAAGATATGAGAGGAGGGGGGCTTTAGATTGAAGAAATGTAACTGTTGCTTTGTTCCAGTCTTTCGAGATCATCCTTCCTCTCATGTTACAACTTCTTCTTCTTCTTTTCATCTATTTTGCAGTGATACTTCTGCACACTTTCAGTCATAACGCTTCATTCCTCAGTAAAAGTCACCTGAATTCAATTGGAGATGTTTCTTTCACAGTCAGAGTTTTTGATCTGATGCACTGATGTGTGATAACCTTAGAATAATAAATCTCTTATATAATTTCCTAAACTCAGCATGTTGTTTCACACACTATCAAGTGCCTTACTAATGTGCATGTCAGCAGAGCGTTTTGTCTCTTTCCACATTTCAAATCCAGTCCACAGACTCAAACTGCTGCCCACTCCCCTAACTCTTTGTTAAAGTCAGTTCAAGGTAAGTAAGTCAGCTTATTAGCTATTAGCTGATGGTTAAGGCCAATGTCCTTGGCAAGTTGAGCATTTATCTGAGTTTTTAACAATTTCTCCAACGTGACCACTTTTAGAGGATTTTCTATCACTGAACAACCTTCCACCTTCAGCCTTGATAAAGATCCTGCTGACGGGGCAGTAACCCTGAGGAGGATGAGTGCTTAGTGGACAATCAGGAAGCTCAAACCAAGGTAATCACACATAAAAAAAACACATACACACACACACATATGTTTGCAGGTGTTCAGGTATAAAGGACATCTTGCAGCAGAAGAGATTAACAGGTGGAGTATCAGTGAGCCATGGGGATTTGTGGTGACGTCTTATGAGAACTCCTTCTATGGCGTCAGAATAAAAATTCAAAGCATGGATTTATTGGAATGAATGTGACTGTAAAAATATAGGTCTGGAAAATCACTGTTAATTTTGCGTCACTATGATGTGGGGGTTTTGTATAACTGAGGTTCACCTCTCGCATCCAGTCTGGATGCAGATTGGAGGAGCGCTGCTCACATCCGGCCAATCAGAATGCAGCATGTCGCATTCATTGTCGTAGCGATGAGTCCACGCTCTCCTCTCAGAGCTGGAGGGTGTGAGGAGCAGAGTGAGAGGAGAGGGGGCATGGTAAACAACTAGGACAGACCCTTACACACACACACACACACACACACACACACACACACACTAACCATAGTGGACAAGCCTTCGCTTCCCATTAAGTTCAGTGCTGCCCTGAGGACGGTGTAAAAATACTTCAGAGAGGGACCATAACAACACCAGTGTGTGTGCGTGTGTGTGTGTGTGTGTCTGTTATCAGTGTACGTTAGTGTACTCTTACCTTGAACTGATTATCCTCTACAAATAATTATTTTAATTGTGGGAACATAATTACTTTAATGTTGATGGTTCCAATTTAATGCTGTATAAAAAAAAGGCATGGGCCTACTAATTTATACGAGGAATTAAAAATACAGCCACTAAAACTGGGATAAAACTATTATCAGTATGATTGGTGGGAAGCTTATGAAAGCACACTGATTTAGTCATGTAACACTTGTATCAACAATTACTGGATCCAATCAGGATTTCCAGCCATCTTTGAGTCATTACGTGTGTGTATTTCCTGGAGGAAATAGAGGTATAGAAACAAAAGAAGAGGTGGTGGTTTCCTTTATATAGGACACGTGTGGGTGTTTAAACCCTTCAGCATGAAAAGGCAGCTCAAGCTTTAACACCTCCCCCTTGACTTCCATAAGCACTCACTATCTGCCTGTAGTCCTGCCTCATGAGCTGAAAAGAATAGTTTTAAATTTTGGGAAATTTTTTGGCTTATTCACTTTAATGCTGAATGCTAAGACGCGGTGATTGATACCACTCGTGTACAGTAAATATTAAGCAACAGCCAGCATCGGTGAGGTTAGCTTAGCTTAGCACAAAGACTGGAAACGGGGAAACAGCTAGCCTGCCTCTGTCCGGAGGTAACAAAATTAACTATTTAACATCTCCTTTATTTAATCTGTACAAAACAACAAGTTTTACTAAACTAAACTAAGCTAAACGTCTCCTGGCTTTTACTTAATATTTAATGGACAGAGTTGAGAGTTGTAAGCAATCAAGATAAAACATATTAATTAATGAGCTTTGGAGGTGCTTGTAGGAAGGCTAGCTTTTTCCCTGTTTCCATTCTCTGTGCTTAAGTTAGCCAGCTGCTATATTTAGCTTCATAATCAGTTCACAAACATTAGAGTCGTATGAATATTCTCTGCTCACTCTCGGTAAGAAAGTGAATAAGGACGTTTTTCAAAATGTTGAATTATTAGTTCATCCAGTTTATACAGTAGTAGTGGCATATAGTTCATACAATTTTGCATATGTGAGTGATGTTGCCTGTGTTTTGTACAATTAGTGCAGGGTTATGCAACATTTTCTGATTCAGCCCACATACATCCACTGTCACACATTGTACTGTGTTGCCTTAACTCACTGTCATATCTTACAGTACAACACACACACACACACACACACACACACACAAACACGTTTTGAGAGAGATTTGCTGGTGTAAAACAACCAGTCGAGTGATGCTCAGTGACATTAGTACGATGTTCCCGCAGTCACTCATGGTGAGCTCAAAACAAGCGCTCCCTATTTAGCTGACACAATAACAGCACAATGCACTATGTGCCAAAGGATAAAGCAATCAGTGTTGAGTGTGTGGGTACGTTTTTACATGTGTGTATAATATGGTGAACACATGAAATGCTGGTTTTCAGTTTCCCATATATGTCTCACTTTGGTAAGCATCAAAGCGTCTTCCCACACAATAATAAACTGTTTTTAGGCCTACACATCTCAAGAGTGAGTGTGCATGCAGGTCAAACAAATAACAAATATGTGTATGCACTCTTACTCTCTCAACACAACTATATTCTCCTTCCTTATTGTACACCACCAAACACAGATATATCCCCTCCTCTTCTATCCAAGGTCTGTTCTCAGGCTCCTTATGACAAATGACCACATTAAATGTGGTCATTTTTAGGCGCACCACACTTCCCTCTGCTTATTGGTTTCAGATAAAACTGCAATATTTCCATTCATCTATTTCCGTTTGTCGATTCTGTGCTAAGCATTGGTCCACACACACACACACACACACACACACACACACACACACACACACACACATAAATGTACACAGTTATACACACACATCCTCTTTTTCCTTGGTCGTTAATAATGTACTGATGGCAATACTGAGGTTACTGACCCATAGCCAACCCATTAATCAAACAATACAACTAGCATATGATCATAATAAATATGCTCTAGATGAATGTCTTGCAGCCAGGAGAATAGACCCAATGCTCCCCAGAAGCTGAGAGCAGAAGGACAAATGTGATAGAAAACAGATAGGATGAAGCAGAGGTATTTACACAAGCAATATATTCATCCTGTGGAAATCTGTTTTGATAAGCAGAGGACACTTACAGTCAGACAAGCATGTCATCCATGCTAAATCACATCACACAGACAGTCCTCTGATGTTTATTATATTACATGTACTATATATTGTCATTCAAACATATGTGTTACCAAATTAGCTGCATAGATAGTGTCCCCTCATTCAGCAGGGATTGATTGACCTATTTGTAATATATAAGCGGTTGGCTCGCCATCGCGGCAGACTGAGCTGCTGGTTAATGCTGTCAGTAATGTAGGCCCGGGTTGGAAGAGTATTAAAATGGTGTTGCCCTGACCTCTAGTGGCAGAGGGATAGTAACAGTTACAGTAAAACACAGTAGAGCCAGATGCCTCTGATTAAAAATCACTGGTTATCCTGATATTTTACAATTGGTCTTTCACGTTTGACTCACGTATTTGTTAGTTTTCTTTGGTTTTGTATTGTTTGTTTGTTTGATATGTCATTTGTGGTTTATCCATCTGCCTCCTTGGTATTTGCTTTATGATTGGTAATAATTGTATGGGCACGGGTCCAAGAGGATAATCACCATGTTTGAGGATGTATTTTACTGCAATGTGGGTGGTGGAGCTGGTGGTGCAGTGGTTATCACTGTTGCCTCACAGCAAGAAGGTTCCTGCTTCGAACCTCGGCCTTTCTGTGTGGAGTTTGCATGTCCTCTACAGTCCAAGGACATGCAGCCTAATAGGTTAATTGGTGACTCTAAATTGTCCGTAGGTGTGAATTGTTGTTTGTCTCTATGTGCCCTGCGATAAGCTGGCCATGCCTCTCGCCCTGATGAGGATAAGCAGTTATGGATGGATGCTCTTTGAGAATCATTCACCAAGTGGTCCGAGATGACAGCTGGTGTCTTAGCAGCAGGATGCATGTTATGAGTACTGTTCTGTTGTTGTGTATATAGTGTGTATATAGTGGTGGGCAGAGCAGATCATGAAAAGTATGGTTATGTTAGGACACACTTAGGGAAGGTGTTGTTCTTGTAAATATGAACCTCTGAAGAACTGGTAACTGTGATAGTGGTTGGATCGTGTTGACGAATGACCTCAACGTTTCTTTCAGGTGTCACGTACATGTGTTATTATTATGTTACTGGTCTTTAATGTGATATTTTAGATTTTTTTCCTAGTAATATTATGTCTATTTCTGGGGTTATAGATGTTTTGTTATTTCTGTGTGCATTTTGTTTTGCACTCTTTTAGAAATAAGTCAAACATAATTTTATAATATTTAGAAAGATAGATATACTGTATAAACCTGAACCTTATGATGAAAAATCTAAAAAAAAACCCCCGAAAAAACAAGGTGTATATGCAGTCACACAGTAGTGACATTTCAATGTTCCACACATGTATGTGACTCAGTGACACTCCCTACATCAGCGCATTAAACAAATGTATAGTCCCATGTAAACATAAACATGTTCCATGTATTGATATTAATCCGCATGAGCACACAGTAACATTTTGTCAAAATTACACATTGGTTTAATGGCATCATGTAATAATAGCGCGAGGACAATGCTGTTTGGTACTGAGGCATGATGTTAACATAATGAACTACAGACACATGATGTTGCCATTAAGACATAATGACATATTGATTCAATGATAGAGCAACTGAAGACATAAATGGCTTCTTGACTTAACAGTGACTGTTTGTCCTTAAAGGAAAGTTGTTGGGGTTTTTTTAAAAGAAGAAGACCTGTAAGAAGGTTTGTTATCATTATATAATGGTGGCTGATGAAAATCTGGAATGCTGCTCCAGTGCTGTGGTGGTATGAGGGGAATGTTTAAGATGCTTGTCAACAGTTTTTCATAAGTCTCACACTCTTACCTTTAATAAAATGGGTTGAGTATTGGACTGTTCACCTGTATTTGATATTCTTGGTTCTTCAGTTTTTGAATGACTGGTTGGTTGGTGTTGTCTATGATACTACTATTTTACCAGACTGTATGCCTGACCTAAATACCTCTTTAACATGACACTGACCATGCAGGGATGTGCGTGCCTTACTATTGTTCATTCATTCAGCTTGTCGTCCACGTGGTCCCCTGGCAGTTATAGATAAAATGCTGACCTTCTTCTGCGTGAATGTATTGAACATTTATAGTACAAGACAAATGGTGTTAAGGGTGAGAGGCCTCCACAACCTCCTCACGCTCCTCCTGCTCTACTGCCTGTTGTGGAGATGGCGGAAGATAAATAAAGCAGAGCATGCACTGACACATGATACACTTATTGATGGCCTAAATGTCATATGTAAGGCAATTCACATATGTGCATTCCTATATCTGAGCTTACATGACAAAGGATTCTTGGTGACACTTCCTGTCTGAACATGTCAGTAATACTCTGTCATTTAATGTTATTTATCCCCATTTTATTGTTTATTCTTCAATGGAATTTATCCTTTACTGCTCTTCATTGATCATAATTACACTTTTGTCCAATGATAGGACGGTAAACGTTAGGAGTAGCTCTCAGTTAACTGTAAACAGTGTGGAGAACCCTGGATCACATCTTGACTGGATGTCTCAAAGCACCAGAAGAAGGCTGATACAGGTGGAGGCACAAGATCCATACAGATGATTGGACTTGCATAGGGTTAAAGTCAACAAACACATGACATCATCACCTGAAATTGTCCAAAGGGAAGGAGATAAAACTCCAAGGGCAAGAACAACTGTCAGGATCCAGGACCGGCCGCCAGCATAAGCGGACTATGCAGTTGCTTAGGGCCACAACTGCTAGGGGGGTCCACACATTAACTTGGACTGATGTTGCTCACTCTTCACTTTTTACGGTGTTAAGTTGAATGACTCGCACATGCCCTCACGCCACTTCAGTCCGTCAGTTATCAAATAGTTTTTGACTGACTGGCTCATTCTGAGATGCAGTTTGTCAAGTTTTGTGAGAACAGGTCTGACAAAACGGCTTCATTTAGCAGCTCTTCTGGCAGCAGCACAGCTTCTCTACCTCCCCTCTGGCACCGTGAGTTCAACATCATGTTTTCTCTTATTTATCAGACAGGACCTCTGGTTAATATCTTCATTTTAATATCTTCTGTAAACATGTCAGAAGATGAAGTGCCTGTGTAATCTTTTAATAACTTAGTCTTGTTTAATAACTGCTAGTTTCTTTGTTTTCTGCATAAAATGATCCTCTGTGATCTTTGAACAGTTTGTTTTGTTTTCTCCATCATTTACTTTTCACATTATGGTTCTGTTTGTAGCTACTAGCCAACCCTCAAATACAGCAAGAGATTTGATGTTGAATGATTTATCCATCTCTATTTTGTGCGTGTCGTCATTCAGTTATGAGTAGTGTGTACAATTTGTTGACTGCACTAGGAGTTTTTTGGGGCCACAAACTAAATCTTGCTTAGGGCCACTAAATGCTTAGGGCCAGCCCTGCAAGGATCCCATAGTCCATTTTGAATCAAGCTTCTGCCTTAGAGAGTAAATGGACCTGAAGAAGAAACTTGTCTTTCCAGAAGAAGAAGCCTCACCCTGACCAGACGTTCGTCTATCTAGAAGTACAGTAGTCAGACTCACAGTGCCCTGAGAGGACAGGCTAGCCATCCATCCACCAACTGAAGAAAGCCAAGCACCAGGATTTAATTGATAAGGCTCTTGTCAAAGGATGACCTTATTTCCCACTGAAGTCAACTGCTGTGGTTTCTCAGCAACATCAGTCCACTACTTTTTACACAAGGTTTGCTTGGAATCCAGACAACTAAAGAAAGCCAGTATATAGATAACCATGGCAGCTTAGACCAGCTCAAGATGGTTGTAGTTGAAGAGATCCTGCAGTTGGAACACTTCTACAGGTGAAGGCTAATGTAGTCTTCGCTGCCCCGCTCAGCCAAGGCGTACAGACAGGCAACACTTAGAAGGTACAGAAGGGTTGTCAACAATGCCAATGATCTGACCATGCTTCCACCAATGAATACCACCAAGAGTGCTTGTAGCAAAGGATCCCAGATGTTCTCATTTACTTACTTTCTTCAAAGTTTCCTGTTATTGCACTGCCTAAAGAGACCTAATATGAGCTCCAGGTATTTTGTGACCGCCTCTCTGCAGAATGCACAAAAAGTTTTTTTTTGCTGGAATCATTTGTCATTAACCTATGAGTAGAAGTATTTGCTGCAATACTTTAACTTACAGCAACAAATCTGGTACTATTGAATCAATTTTACATAAGTTACAAAAAAGTGGTTCACTGACGTATATGGTTAGAGTGAGCACTGTGTTTTTTCCCTCTTTGTTTTTCTTTAAACAGATGTCAAGTCTTTGGTATGCCTAGGTTGCTTTTACTTTTACTAGCTCTCAGGAATTTAACAAGAAGTTTAGAGAAACACATAGGGATTAGTCTACAAACAAGTAGGTTTTCAAGATTTTCAAGGACTCTGTGCTCCCGCAGTTGCAGCAAACACTTTAATTTATAGGTTAATAATATCTCATTCTTATTTTGTTTTTGTCCTCTGTGCAGAGAGATCAGAGGTCACACAACATCTGGAGCTCACATTAAGTCTCTTTAAGCAGGGAAGTACATGAAATAGACTTTACATATAGTTCAGGTTATTTATTTATGTGTTTGTTTGTGTGTGTGGTGGGAGAACACCGTGCTCCTTTCCATGAGTTTCACACACTTTTGAGCTTTTAATTACTGCTTATGTTAAATTGCAATGCGATCAATCAAACCAGAGGATGCTCTAAAATTTGGGACAGATTTAGATTGTTTTTTACTTATGTGTGTGGAAGTTGCCTAACATCATAATTAAACTGTTTTTGTGGTTGTCATTGCATGAAGTGAGCCTATTTTATGATCTGGTCTTGTGGCTGGCTCCTCTCTACTGTCTGGCACGGTTGCTTAGCAACAGGCACTATAGGCGGGGACAGTGAAGATGGCGGCCAGTGGAAGGAGCGGTGGGCGGAGCTTGGTTTAAGATCTGCGACAGGAGGGGCTGAATGGGCCGGACTCCTCGTACACCGGCGGGGGTTGAACATCGCCGTGAAACGCAGCTGCTGCTCTAGAGTATTTGCTGCAGACTTTAGGACTGGTCCCCCCCCCAGCTTCGCCGGGAGGTTTTCACTGTGACTCGGTACACGACTGGAGAAAATGTCTAACGTCAACTGGAAGCCCTTTGTTTACGGCGGGCTAGCTTCTGTGACGGCTGAATGCGGTGAGTGATGAGAGGAGCGGCGGGAAGGCCGAGCTGCGTGGATTAATGTTAATTATTTAAACCTCTGTCGTGATTCACCGTCTTATAACGGTAATATCTCACGGTTTGTGTTACAGGGACCTTCCCAATCGACCTGGCTAAGACACGTCTTCAAGTTCAAGGCCAAGTGGGCGACAGCAAATACCGAGAGATTCGGTACCGAGGCATGCTGCATGCCATAGTGAGGATAGGACGAGAGGAGGGGCCCAGGGCACTGTATTCAGGGTCAGTATGGTGCATTCATGTACCTCTGTTTCTTGTCTTCAAACCTGGACTTAGACTTTGTTTAAAACCCAGCACTGCTTCGCATTTCCTCTGAATGCTTACACTTCCTCTTTTAGGTACACTTCCTGTTTTTGTAACAGTTTTTGTTTCATCCTAACCTCAACCCTTTTGCACCCCCTGTCTTAGATTTACATGTTTTAATGTTTTCCTTATGTGCTGAGACTTTTTTGGGGGGGGAATAGTGTCCTTTGTTGAACACAGTTGTGTGTCTTTACATGGAGATATGGGGTAATGGGTGATTAAAATAAACTTGACTTTTGCAGGATAGCTCCTGCCATGCTGCGCCAGGCCTCCTATGGGACCATAAAAATTGGCACATACCAGAGCTTGAAGCGACTGCTGGTTGACAGACCAGAGGGTGAGTCCCAGTTTCTCACACACAGACACGCACATGGACATTTCAACAGGCGGTGACCCGCCCCTATCGACAAGAGCAGATTCCTCTTGAAGGGGGGGGGCAGATGTGCGTGTGACCTACTTAAACATGTCCCATCATTTTGTCTCATTGTGCTTCTGTAAAACACTGATGCGTGCTATCAGATGCTGCTCGTTCACAGTTACAGTCTGCCTCCCACTCTTCTCCCCCTCTTTCAGATGAGACGTTGCTGACTAATGTGATGTGTGGTATTGTCTCTGGAGTCGTCTCCTCCTCCATCGCCAACCCCACCGACGTGCTAAAGGTATAGCTGCTGTACCGTGTGTACTTTTTGCACACACACGTTGTTGATCATCTTGTTGTCATGAGAGTTGTAGCAGTAGCGCTTGTCGGACAGGTTCTTGGAAATGCACCGAGGTGTGCAGAAAATGAGCTCAGCTGAAGAACCAGCATGCTCCTTTCACTATTGATACATAATGACAGTGATGCTTTTGCTGTATTTACTCACACAGTGTCACTCATTGTTTTGAAAGACTGAGGAATTCATATGCCCTTTCCAGATGAGTCTGTAACAGGCCCAGGCTGTAGGCGTGGTCTTTTGGTAGCATGCCGAGTAGAGTGAATGGTATCTTAGTGCCCTCAAAACCCCACTTGTGGATTATTTATAGACAGACGCCTGTAAGGCCTAACATAGTGTTCTGTAAGCGATATGGGTGCATGAATATGATGTGTGTGTTTGTGTGTGCACACGCTTATCTGCACTCACGATGTTTTGCCAGGCTTCTTCTCGACATGCATTGTTGGGCGTAATGACCTCTAGTGTTAGTGTGTGTGTTAGAGTGTGTGTGTGTGTGTGTGTGTGTGTGTGTGTGTGTGTGTGTGTGTGTGTTAAGAGTTAATAGTCTAATGGATGTGGCTGCAGGTTTGGAACATTGCGTTTTCATCATGTGTTCTAGGCGCATTCGCCAAGTCATCACAGGGCCAAACAGAAAACCAAAACAGATCTGTAAACAGCAGGCATTATAAATGAAAACAAGCCGAGCAGGGGCTGCAGATTTCCTGGAAACAATGACAGAAAATACTTTTCGGACATTGAGCCTGCCAAAACGTTGTTTCCTTTGCATTCCAAAGGGAGCCAGATTAATACACCCCCGGACTTGGCTTGGTGAACATACAGCATTCCAAACTAGCTCCGCATGCTTTCATTGTCTCAAGTTTATGGACATTGCCTTTGTCTGCACTTCAGATCCGCATGCAGGCTCAGGGAAATGTGATCCAGGGCAGTATGATGGGCAACTTCATCAACATCTACCAGCAAGAGGGAACAAGAGGACTGTGGAAGGTACAAAAATCCTGAAAAATGCAGATACCTGAAAAATCGATACATGACCTCAGTTTGCATGGGTTTCAGGTAGCACAGCCACTCGGCTTTAATACTCTGATCTTCAATCGTGTCATGTTCCCTCTCTTTCTGCACCAGGGCGTCTCATTAACGGCTCAGCGAGCGGCCATCGTGGTCGGGGTCGAGCTACCGGTCTATGACATCACCAAGAAGCATCTGATCCTATCGGGTTACATGGGGGACACCGTGTACACACATTTCCTGTAAGTTTGCCAGTCCTGCTCCTGTCTCATGTGATGGTTGTCCCTGGGGGGGGGGGACCATTTCTTAATATAGAAATCAGACATTACCCATTGGACTGTTTAATATCAAATATTCAATTCAAAATTAAGAGATCACTTGAACTTGTGTCTTGTCATCCAACAGGTCCAGCTTCGTGTGTGGTCTGGCGGGGGCTTTGGCCTCCAACCCGGTGGACGTAGTCCGGACACGCATGATGAACCAGAGAGGAGGAGCTCTGTACCAAGGAACACTGGACTGTATACTGCAGGTCAGTCACAGTCTCTGAAGAAATCGGCATCTTACACGTGATCCTGTTCAGATTGTGTTTGTAGAGGAAATGAAGATCAGTTTACTCGTCATGGACGCTGCTGTTCAGCCCATGAAAGCAGTTGTATGTCTACTGTGAGGGAGCTTTAAAAGTCTGAGAAACTAACTCATGAGGAAGATGTGGGTTGTGTGGGTGGGACTAACAAAATGATACTATTGGTTGCATTCTGGGAAATGTAGGATCCAATGTTTTGAAGCATGACACACACTAGGAACTAAAAGTCAGGATATTTAACCCTTCACTGGTTCAAAAGTAATTTTTTGTGACTCCACAGACTTTATGGAAGTGCATTAATACATTGTTGGAGTACCTATTATAAGAAGATGCATCCTTATGACTTTCATCAGTGATTGGCCATGCAAATGTTTTGACATTTAAAGCTTCAAATTATTACGTTCTTCGACTTTTACTGGCTGATTGCCATGAAGAAGTGCACATGGGTTTGATTTTTGCCTCCTCTGATGAATATTTAATATAACATCGTAATGTTGAATATCAAGATCAAGCCTTAATGTCACTGATTTTCCAGTTTATTAAAAAAAAAAACGCCCAGAGAGGACTTTAAAAACGACCATCAGAGGATAAAAAGATAAAATGGGTTTTTAAATGTTTGTTTTCTTTTTCAGACGTGGCGCTCCGAGGGCTTCATGGCCCTTTACAAGGGTTTCTTTCCTAACTGGCTCCGCCTGGGACCGTGGAACATTATTGTATCCTTTAACCATCTCATTAGTGCAGCAGTCTGTTTACATATTTCCTCTGTGATGCAATATCTTTTGAACTGCAGAAATCTGCGGGGAAAAGTTGTAAATTCTGTTATGCATTCAGTGACGTATTGAATTCCAAGCCATGCTTCAGTGGAGGAAGGAGGCTTAGCTTAATGCTAGTTAACTCTCTTATGTAACTTTGTGAAACTACTGCCTCAGTACCCCACTGCCCCTGGATAGAAAGGACATATGGGGGCCCTAAATGAGGGGTAAGAAGGAAAGGAAAGAGAATGAACTTTATGGAAACCTTTCTGCAAAGGCCAAAGAGTTACAGTGGGAAGAGAAGTGCTGGCAGGTTGACATCGAGCTCCAACCAAGCCTGAAAAAAGTAATGAGATTATTGACTTGTTACAGCAGAGGCTACTGAGGTAACAAGAGAGGCATTGAGCTGAAATACAGAAAGAGCCAAAACTCCTTAGTAAGCCTCGCGTTCGACAAAACAAACAACAAAAAAACATCCACCCCTCTTGCCTGTGTTCCTTTACTCTGTATCCAGTTCTTCCTCACATATGAACAGCTGAAGAAGATCAACGTGTGACTGACAGAATGAAACGGCGAAGAAGAGACGAGTACGAGCGCGCACGCCGACGAGCTGAAAGGACCAAAATCAGGAATGGCTGGATGGGGATGGATCCTTGATGGGAACCATTGAAGAGTGTTGGTGTTGACCCACGTGTGAGGGGGGCGGCATGAGAATTCGCCTGATTCCTGTTTGGGCTACATGTCGTCTAAAGCCTGTGGCAAGTGTGGAAGACACTCATACCTGATGTTTTAGCTCATCCAAATGCTATGTAAAGCTTAACCGCTCTTTAGATTTGATAACTGCCCCTTAAATTCATGTCACATAACGTATTGACTGGTTAATGGGGAAATGTAAAATGCAGAAGCAGTCCCAGACTTCTGCCTATGAGGCATTTTGTTTCAGTCACAAGCTGCTTTAAAACATCTGTAATGCCACGAGGAAAACACATGAGAGTTTTCGGTCTTCTACACTTAAATTGAGTGCCTTAGTTTGTGATGCAGGCTGCCTGCGCCTGGGTTGTGTACGGACTGAGAATGTCGGATAGCAGCTGACAATCGCAGTGATCATTCCCTTTTCAAAATGTTTGTGTGCATGAGTCAACACACCTGGACTAGGATCTGGTGTTTTTTTTTTTCTTTTTCTACATTTCTAAATTGGGACTTGGGTGTGTGAAATCAGTTATTTTAAGAGTCTCTGGAGTATTTACAGAGCAAAGAGCCAAGAATACAGCAAGGTATACTGTAATATCAGTTGTATAAACAGCTTGTAGACCAGTGTGTGTGTGTTCTCAGATAGGACACACACGTCACATTGCCCATATGTGGTGAGGCCAGCAAGTGCAGACAGTAAATATAACCGAGGCAGCTGGGGGTTTACTCTCCCTGGGTTCTTGTGTTATCATATACGTTGATGTAAAGACTTATTTGAGACACAGACGTTATGTAACCCTACATATGATATCCCACCCCGCTTTAAAACCACTGGGTCAGATTGGAGCATCCAAGGCGCATCATTAAATGGTGTTTAAGTCTCTAAAAACCTCTGCACATGATCCGCAGTTAACTCCAGGTATATTTTCCTATCCTGTATTTGCACGCTGTATGCTTATCTGTGAGCTTTCATTGTAAAGAATGAATATGTGGCTGGTTGTTGTTGGGTGTACGCGTGTGTGAGCTGACATTGCTGCCAAAGTGTAATTTTGTCATACTTTTGATGTCAATGTAAATGCTGCTGTAGCTCTGTATATTTGAAATAAAAGAGAAAAAGTCACCATGTCAGTCAGTGTTGTGCTTAGTTGTCACCACAGTGTGGCGGTGTGGAGCTACGCACGGGCTCCCCATAGCTCGACCCAATTCAAACCAATAGATGTTTATGATTCTTCTTAAATTCCCAGCCCTCTACTTTGAGGCCACAAATGTAGCACAGTTGTGTTGTTTCTGAGGGATTGCCCAGTTTCTTTCAAACACACATGTTCACGCTGCATTCCACAAACAATGCCTCATAAATTATTCAGAGGAATCTAAGATGTAATTGCGCTTTTTATTTCTGCGGGTAAATTCCCAGTTTTCCCTCATCAGAGCTGTTTTGAGGAGATGATGGGGGGCTCAGGGGAGAGCAGAGGGAAACTTCTCAGTGAACTTGCAGTCTCTGTGTACGTGTGCCTTGTTCTTTTATTTAGGGAGCGTCACCAGGGGACTTATTACTTGTGTGAAAACTGTGATTGTATCTGCTTCATCTAAGCCACCGTGAGTTGCTATGTTATTGCTGGTGTGACAAGCATGGCTGCGTTGAATAACTCCATTCTGCCAAAGAGCATGATGGAGGAGCCGAGGGTCTGTACGCATGTATATACATTATTGACCTGAAGGGCACTTTTACCAGGCCGGCTGACATCTATGTCAAATCAAGGCACAAAAACATCCCATAAGGCGAGTTCAATGGGAGAATAATGTGTGTGCCAGGATGTGGCATCTATAAGTTGGCATTACAGGCTGCTGCCTGGCATCACGTCTCTGGCACAGTCCTCTACAAGCTGGACAAGTATGGCCATGGGGGATTCCGGCAGTCACAGACATGCTGCATTATGGGTATTATTTGCTGCCTGGCCCAAGGGTGCAAGGGGCTGGCTCTATTGTGTTCCAGGGATCAGAGTGAGCTTTTGTGTCAGAGGGATAAGGCTCTACACCCTTCCCTTTCTCTTCTCTTCTTTTTTGTTCTTTTAGCCATTACTCATATGAAAACGCTGCTCACTGCAACACACGGGTGAATAAATGGATGGATAAATGGACAAGCGGATGGAAATGTAGACAAGGAGACAAATGTATCGTCCTCTTTTGATCCATTTGGAACGAGGACCGGGCTCCTTCTGGGCTGCACAGTGCTGACAACGGGAAAAAAAAAATCACATGCCCATTGCAATTTCTTTTTGCTCAATATTGCAGTTGAGATATGGGCTGAAATACAACAGAACAGTTTTTCTTTCTCAGCTTTTGAAAGATGCTCAGAAAATGCCCGGGTGCTTAGTTTGAGTAAAATGAATGACTTTCCCCCTCGTGAAAATACATTGTTTACATGCCACAGATTCTGCATAACATCAAAATACCTTACGTAGTAAGCTGTCTGAAACATCTTTCTCACAGAGAAAGAAGTGCACCCTTCTGCAATTTGAAATTGTGCCTGCAGTGAATATTGTGATAAATCGTGCAGCTGTGTCTTGTCTGTGAACAACAAGCTGACAAAGTGTGGATTTCAAAGAAGGGGAGGCGATATATCCTGCAAAAATGTCAAATGATGCTTTAGGAACTCTTTTTTTTCCCCCCCTGACAAACATCCGAGGTAATTCTATAGTAAGTTTCAGAAAGAAATTCACCGCCTTTTGTTGGCTGGGAAAAATAAAAGCAAAGAAATATTCCAGCACATAACTCCCCGTAAAAGAGTGAATTCTTAAACCTTTACATGTCTTTGTAACAAACAATGCATAACTTTTTAATTAGTGAGCTACAGCGAGGCTGGTGAGTGAATTTTGTACCTCTTGGACAGAACCAGGCTAGCTGTTTCCCCACGCTTCCAGTCTTTATGCTAAGCTAAGCCAACCAGCATATCATCATGTTTAGCATACAAACAGGAAAGCGGTATCCATCTTCTTCCTCGGCGTGAAATTTAATTGTATTTCCCAAAGTGTTGAACTATTGTTTTATTTTAGTCCAGTTTCTAACCAAATGTAGTGCAGCATAGCTCCCCAGTTATTAGAGTAGAAGAAGAAACAAGAAGTTGACAGAATTAAAACCAGTCAAATACCGAAGATATATAGAAAACATGTCCGCCGTGATTAATGTACTGCCACTGTGCTGCTAAACAGTAGCATCTTTACCCCTTTGAGTTTTGTAGCTGGCTTTAATAAGAGACAATTTGCAAAAGGTGCCTCTAGTTATTGTTTGTTACACCCGTAAACATGCTCGGGTGCCTGATACGATAATTCATCTTGACTAAAACTCCTCATTCAAACAAACAACAGGCCCGCTAAATCACAGCGCAGTCGACCTACATTTACACACCACTGTAAGGGGACCGGGACCCCAGGGAGACAGGATCACAAGGATGAGCCGCTGGTAATGCTGCTCCATTGTTCCATTAAGACGAGGACAGGCCAACAGAGTGAATGTTAAAGGAGATAAAAGGAGGGGGAGATTTGTTCCACATGTTGGCTTGTTTGACTCAGTGACTCCAAGAGTCAGGGAAAGTTAAGTTGTGTCACTTGAAGGCGCTTTAATGATCCTGTGACGTCTGAGTTTAAGTGACCTATTAGTGGTTTGGTTTTTAGAAAAGAAACAGTCTGAAATGTTATTCACTTTCATGTCTAGAGTTAGATAATAAGATTATTACCACTCTTATGTCTGTACACTAAATATGAAGCTAGAGCTGGCAGCATAAAGACTGGGAACATGGAACTCTAATTAGTGTGTATAAAAACAACAAGTTATGATTTTGGACAAATTTAATGGGCAAACATTTTAGTGGTGTAAATTTTCACAGAGAATTTTGCAAGAAAATGAATGTGTTTTTCCCCAAACATGCCTACATGGATTTATAGTGTCCCTCTGCTGTATGATTTATAGCATCATAATTGTGTTTTATGGTGCTTTTATCTCTGTCAGACAGCAACATTTCATAGCTTGTTTTTCGGAAATCAGGTTTTCTCTTCTTGATCTCCAGTTAGCCTCCTTATTTGATTACTGTACATCCAAAAAAATAAGACTGTAGATGATCACCACGTCCTTGTCAGATGTGTTCGGTCTTATGTAATTCCAGAGGATAAACACTAGGCAGAGCTCCTGTGCTTTCTTCCAGCTAGGACATGAAAACAGACAAGTAAACATCTGTCTGTCCCCCCCATCCGCCAGACTCTGTCTCTCTCTCCGTAACTCGCTCACGGTTCCCTCATTAATATCCCAGCTTCTGATAAGAAATAAATATTCAAATATTCAGCTGTATCAGTTTCCTTGGACGCCTTATTTAAAATTCCCTGCCCTCAGGCGCAGCATGCACAATCCATACAAACACACACACACGAGTGGGGCCTCTGATGTGTGTTGGTGGCGTTAGTGGGATTGCTCACTGACACCCAGCCCTCCCACATACACACTACAGTCTGAAGCGGCTGTTCTCCTCTTCTGTTTATCTCTCGCTCTCACCATTTTTTTTTTTTTTTTTAAAAAGGATAAGGATGAAGGATAAAGTGGGAGAGGTGAAAAACTGAGGTGGGGATAAAAATGAACCGATGGAATGAGATGTTAGGTGGAGTCAACGTGGAGATATGCAGAAAACTTTATTGGAATGCGGCTGACGCTGAAGCCCAGGATGAGTGCCCGAAGAAAGAGAATAGAAGATGACAAGAAGAGAAGGGATCGGTAGGAGAGAGGAGAGGATGTAACACATGTCCTAAATCTCTCTCCTGCACTCCAATTAGCATCCATATGAAGCCTCTAAGACAGTGGTTGTCAACTGCTGTGCCAAGGACTCAAGACACAAATGGGCTGCGAGACAAAGGGTTACTGGCCCTGACATTATTTGACTTGAGAACAGTCTAAAAACTAGGTAAAATGGGAAAGAATTTTTTTTTTTTTTTTTTTTTTTGTGATGCCAGATGCCAGCAAATATTAGCCAGTGCAAAATCTTCTCTCAGTCCAAACCTGAAAAATACATAAAATCAAGAGTGATTACTCTTTAATGAAATGCTTATAAAATACTTCTACATTGACTGTTAAGGTACTTTTTTAATTTGTTAGACAAACTAAACCCAAAATTTGACTCTCTTCTTGGTAAGTTTGCTTATATAGTCAAAATGAATAATACTTTTATAATGTAGGTTCACAATGTAAAGTGAAAATATGTAAACTGACCCTAATTTTGCTAATGAAGGTCCTGAGAACTACTCAGCCAATGAAAACATTTGAAAACTGCCAGGGAGAAGCTCTGTCAAATAACCAAACAGTTACAAAGTTACAAGTTACAAAGTACTTGTAAAAGTATCGCTGGTAAAATCAGTTTGAGGCATCACAGATCAAAACTGGTATACATGATTCATGCTAAAAAGAACATAGAAAAGAGATGGGTCTTAAAACAACTTTGCTCAGAGGACCTGAGGGGCCTAACAGAGGTATACTCATTAATATAATCAGGAGCTAGATTATTTAAAGCCTTATAGGTCAGAAGGAGGATCTGCTGGAAAGATAATAGAGGATATATATTTACAATGTTTTTTGGGTGAAGGTAGTAGGACTAAATTACTGTCTTTACATGTTTATCAAATTTCATCTGGTAGTCGAAGTGATGCCTAGGTTTTTGGCAGAGGGTTTTCTGATAGTGGTCAATGAGCCAAGATGCTTCTGAATTGTAGAAGAGACCTGATCTGGTGGCAAAACCTGATCCGGTTTCACTGTGATTTCATTGTATAACGTTTTGAGACATCCAGTTACTAATTTCAGACAGACATGCCACACTGCAGTGGGGTTAAATTTAAGGTCACCTGGCTTAACACAAAAATAGAATTGTGCATCATCAGCATAGCAAGGATAAAACACAACCAAATGGACAGATTAAGTGTCCTAGGGGGAGCATATGTAATGAAAATCAAATGGGTCCAATAATTCACAGAGGCACAGGTGAATACCTGGCCATGAGTAGATATAAAAAAAATATTCTGGTTAGATAAATAGGAGGGAAACAAGTTCAGTGCTACAGCAGATCCATTTTCTGAGTAGGTCAATTAGAATAGCATGATGATTCTTTTGTGTCAAAGACTGCAAAAATCCCCCCAAAAAACTAATGTAATTTTCTTCAACCGGTTCGAGGAGTTGCTTGCAGAACAACTTAAAATCTAAAATCTAAAATCTTCTATGTAAAAGGTAATTTTGAAATAGGTCTGTAGTTCCTTGTAATGTGAGGATCTAGGTGTACCTTCTTTAGAAGACATTGAACTGCTGGTATTCTGAAAGATTCAGGGACATACCCACATGAAAGGTAGTGGTTCATAATTGCAAGCAGTGATGGTCCAATAATGCTTATTGCTTCCTTAAATAGTCTGAGAGGCACAATGTGAGGCACTAGTGTGGGAAACAATGTCAGTCAGATTGTTTGCTTGTCTACATTTTCTTTTCACAGAGTGGATTTCATTTATTCAGGGAGGTGAATTAGTTTTAGACACTGATTTAGTCTTGAGAGGGCCAGCCGTTTCTAGAGCAGATGCACATACGTATATGATAATAATGGGTGACCGTGCTATCAATATTTGGAGGTCATGACCCATCTGTACCAAAAACAGAAAAAGTAAATGTAGCTATAGACTGACTGTTATTGAGGCAACGTTTTACAGTGTGTTCTTGTTTAAAAAATTGGGTGTAAGAAAGTATGAAACATAATGCATTTATGATGAAGTGTCATGACCAAGGGGAAAAACTAGGTGAAAGCTATGCCACAGTTATGGGTGGGACCCATGTTGTAAGTAATTAAAGGACTCAGTTACACTAATAAAATCACTTGCTGCAGCATTAAAATTATCAGCCATAATCCCTTTATCATACTTGACAACTGCAGCATAAAATCAATGAAATAAATAAGCCAGAGAACGCAGATAAAAAGTTACTGTTTGGCTCTGCAGGGCGGTAAATGACAACGCAACATACAGGATTAGTGCAGCTGATAAAAAAACATGAAGGCCTCAAAGCTGGTAGAATTATTAACAGTAAGATGAGAGCATTTAAAGAGATTTTAAAAAAACACAACCAGGCCACACAACGACCACTTAGCCTAAAGGAGTTAAAAAAGCTTACATGTGGGAGGCACAGCTCCAAAAGTTGACTACATTCTCCATCTTTCAGCCACGTTTCAATTAAGAAAAAGAAGTCTAAATTGTGGGACAGGGAGCTAACACTTAACACAAATGTTCAGGAGAGGAGTTAGAAATGTGTGGTCTATTACTGATAGTAACTGGGACTATAGAGAGGCTCTTTGGAGTGTCACAATATTTTGGTCACTGGAGATGAAGATAAGCAGTCAGTAACCAGTGTGTAGTCCAGTGTTGTTGAAGAGCGAGTAGTGGTCAGTCAGTAAGACGTGAGGCTGTAGTAACTGCATGAAAAATGTGCAGCACAAACCTGGAAGCAGGTGAAACCAATATTAGTCAATTCATCTGAGGCAACCAAATAAAAGGCTGGATACAAATCTATCACCGAGTCTGTTTGTAAAACATGAAACATGGCGTTTTACCAGATTTAACAAAGCAGAGTTGTTGGTTGCATTATGGGAAATGTAGGATCAACTTTTGGAGCTTTATACTCTAGATAGAGTTTGTTCACATGTCATGCAGATGGAACCATTGACATGCATGCTCTGTTGGCGTTATGTTTTAATTCCCAGCACTTCCAGGACAGATAGTTCTCCATGGCATGGCAACTGAGCAAACTCCATCTATAGATGGACTCACTACACAGTGAGTACACAGGGTACACAGTGTACTAAGGGTAGTATCCGAAAAAGCCAGCAAGTGGGCTTTGAGTCCGTCTTTTTTTTTTTTTTTTTTTTGCCAAATTTTTGTCAGTTTTATGTGAGATGCAAAAATGTCATAAAACGAGGAGAAACATGGAGTAATGACTGGAGAAATAGAATAAATACAGATACTTCAATTCAGGGTAGTCACCAAATGGTCTGAAGAGTATAAAAATAATGTGAATCACATTCCTTTGCCTTCAAAGCCACCAAATCTCAAACTATTTGAACACCTGAGAGATTTTGGATCAAGAATTGTGTCATCTGTCCCGTAGATTTCCACAGACTTGAAGAATCTAGGTGGCTGAAGACTTTACACCACTATATGCTTTCACTGACAGATAAATTGATGATTGAAAGGAAAATTACCTGTTGAATCCAAACATTTACTGTCTTCATCTGTGTGCTACAGCCTTAATGTCTGCAGTGAGAGTCAGATTCTGCACTCTACATGATGTGTTTAAGATTTTTCTCACTAAATCTCTGAGCTCCATGTCATCTCTGGGTTTAAAGAGAGAGAGAAAAAAAAAGTCACAAATACTGTGAGGACTCACCGCCTCTGTGTGTATAAGCAGCCACCTGTCTGCCGCCAGTCGAGTAAGTGTGCCTCTTAAATAATGTAGGAGTTGAGAGCAAAGTCTCAAGAAACATTTTGTGCAGAAGTCTCTAAAATTGGGAGCGTATTTGTGCCACTTTCACAATTTTCTTTCAGTCAAGAAGAGATTTTCACAGAGTGGCTTCATAGGTTTGACCATGAGTTCAGAACACCGTGGCAAATTAGCCAAGTAGGCCAGGCACTGTAGGGGTTCACAGATCAATAACACACACACACACACACACACACACACACACACACACACACACACACACACACACACACGCACACAGTTACACAGTGTAACTCTTCTCCTATCTCAACTAAATAAGAGTCACATGTCTTCTGAAGGCATGAGGCTTCATATCACACAGTAATCTGCTGAGGGAACAAACTGTTGCTGCAGACTGTCAGAGGTGAGAAGCCTCTCACATCGCTCTTCTTCTTCTCTCTCTTTAGAGACACAAACTCTGCTTCAGGTGCAGTCTGACACAGTCATTGGCAGTGTGGCAGGAAACTCACATTTCAAAGAACACGGAAAAATGTGATCACGGCAAAGCCGCCTTCTGATCGCAACCCAGATAACCTATTCCACACGCACTGTGTGTGTGTGTTATGTAGACATTTCTGAGTAAATACCAGCTGTTATGTGAAACTGAAAAACATTACCAGCAGAAGAAAAGATCAGCTTTGTGTTCATTAATAGGGGGCATTTATAACTGATCTTTTCTTGCTTTTGTCAAATAGTGATCTATAAGACAAAAGACCACAAGCCTCCTCCCTCAGGACAGAGGAGCTCTGTAAACCTCCATTCATTCAGGCACACAGAAACACATACACAATCTTTGACAGCAACTGGATTTATTGGAACTATTTTTCCAATAAGGTCATAACACCAGTTAACTTCACTCAATTAAGTCCTTACTGAGCTTAGCTGTTTGACCTCTGCGCGTACAGAGGGGCCAGTGTATTTATTAAAGAGGTTGAGTGCTTGCTCTTTCACGGTTGAGAAGATACACACAAAGATCAATGTCACGCACGCTACGTGTGATATGTTAATAGTTAAGTGAGCTGCTGAAGCCAAATTAAAGCTTATTCCTGCTATTAGATTAAGAGCAAATCCCCTGCTTGTGTGTGTTTGTGATTGTGTTTGTGTGTTTGACAGATTTCCTACAAATACTCCATTTCAAATTGTTTTACCCTCCAAATTTTAAATGCTTGACTTGGTCTATGTTTAATAAGTTGAAGCCCTCTGTATGCTAGCCACTACGAGCGACCCCTTTAGCACTAAACATAGTAATCTGATCCATTGTTTATTTAAAAATATCGATTACAGCAGCTTTAAATGAGCATTATTGTAAACTTAGGTTTACAATTTGAATTGAAATGTATGAAATTGGGCGGCACGATGAGGCAGTGTTAGCGCTGTCACCTCACAGCAAGAAGGTTCCTGGTTCGAACCTCGGCTGGGGCCTTTCTGTGTGGAGTTTGCATGTTCTCTACATGTCTGCGTGGGTTCTCTCCGTGTACTCCGGCTTCCTCCCACAGTCTGCGACTCTAAATTGTCTGTAGGTGTGAATGTGAGTGTGAATGGTTGTTTGTCTTTATGTGACCTGTGATGAACTGGCGACTTGTCCAGGGTGTACCCCGCCTCTCGCCCAAAGGCTCCAGCCCCACTGTGACACTGATAAGCGGTTACAAATAATGAGGATAATGATGATGGATGGATGAAATTCTCAATACATATATTCTAAAAAAGAGACAATAATAATATAAAAAATATAACAAATGATCTAATTTAGTCTTTCAAGTAAACGTGACCTTTCAAAAACAAACAAAGGATAATGAAGCCCTTAAAATCGCTGCTAGAGGCTGTAATGTACAGGAAAGAATAAAACAACATGAAGCAGACTTTGAGTTTAGAGATTGAGTCCTTCAGGGAATGTTACTGTAAGGTAAAGGTCAGCTTTTATTTTGTCTGTTTCCCCCTCCTACTACTGGTTCGCCTTCAGCTCACACAGATACAAACATGTGTAGGTCAGTGAAGTAACACGGATGAAAACTCCTCCTCTGCACCGCTGTGTCTCTTTTTCTCATGAGTCCTGCAGATGTTCAGTGCACATGCTCATCATTTTTTGTTTTGATTGTTTTTTACATCCTGGTCTTAATTTACACTAGATTGCAACAGACGCACACAGACAGAGACACAGACAGAATTCACTCCCGTGGCAGATTTTTGTCCTTGTAAAGAGAAGCTGTAATGGGAGGCATGCATCACCATTCTTGGTATTAGTCCTCATTCCAGTGTTAACCTATTTACAGTGTGTCTGTCTGTCTGTCTCTCTCTCTCTTGTTCATCACTCTCTTCTTTCAGCCTTATCAGAATGACACAAAATTTTAAGAGTTATGTCTCTTATGCAAAGAAAGCACAGATAGTCAGGAATTAACAGAAGAAGAAAAGCATGAGAAACATTAAGGCCATGTAATAATTAAATAAATGTAAATACATTAAATGTGCTCACTGGGTTGAAACAAGACTAATAGTCTGCAGCTCTATTAGAGCACTTCTTTAGGCTAAATGCTGACAATGACCAGTGTTAACATGCTGAGGTACAAACGAGCACCATGTTGTGTGTAAGCTATAATTTGCTAATTAGTAAAATAGAGTTGGGGTTAATGGGAATGTCCCTGTTTTGTGCAGATGTTTGGTCATAAACCTGCCATTTTCATCTTCAGAGAATCAAGTGGGCGTATTTGAAGGTCTGGACCCAGGCAAGTCATAAACCAAAGTGTTGAACAAAGGGAAATATTGACCTGATGATGGCACTAAATCAAAAGTTAACATGTGATCAAATTCATTACAATCCATCCTGAGGGTGGCGTGAATGTCTTTTCAAAATTTCTTGGAAATCGATCCAACCTCAGGGAAAAGTCAGGGAATCATCCAGTTCTTTAGGCTTGTACAAACGTACCATTGCATCCACTAGATGTAAAAATATTTCACTAGAATAGTGAAAACTTGCTGGTTGCACTAGATGAAGTGTCAGGGCATCACCAAAATCAGTAGGTCATCTAGTAGTTGTTGCGATATATAGGTCTGGACTTATATTAAAAACTATTTTGTAGCCTGTCCAGCACACTTGAACTGAAAAAAAGGTAGGACATTACTATGTAATTCAATTTATCATGTGAGTATATTGGAATTATTATGTTAGATTTCCTTGAATGAATGCTGCAACCTGTCTGTGTTGGATTGACATGTGAACACCATCTCATCTGAAACATATCACACTATTAGCAATTTCCACGAATCATCACTCTGTCCTTTACAACCACCAAATGGTTCCAACTGTAACAGCTACACTGTCGTTGACACCGAACATGAACACTGAACATAATGATAGGGACACACGCAAAATCAATTAGATCAACGAGGACAAAAGCAGTTTTCCTGTACTCGTTTCTCCACTTTAAACCAATCCCACGGGAAGAGACGCAGAAGAAGAGAACCGCAATCATCAAAGAAAGACTTATAAAACAACTGAAATGCATCTGCTTTTGCACGAGCAAATCAATATCAGAAGGATGTTCTTGATACTTTTATGCATTCGGCTTATTAAACTCCCCCAGAAGGAATGCACAAAGTGTACGAACATTTGGTTTGTATTTCTTTAGTTCCAAGATTACCATCTGTGGGTTTGTCTCTCTCTCTCTCTCTCACTATCTCTGCTCTGCACCATGACACTACCAACAGATGTGTATACACACACACACACACACACACACACACACACACACACACATACAGTATCTCACAAAAGTGAGTACACCCTTCACATTTCTGCAAATATTTCATTAGATCTTTTCATGGGACAACACTGAAGAAATGAGACTTTGATACAATGTAAAGTAGTCAGTGTACAGCTTGGGTAACAGTGTAAATTTACTGTCCCCTCAAAATAACTCAACACACAGCCATTAATGTCTAAACCGCTGGCAACAAAAGTGAGTACACCCCTAAGTGAAAATGTCCAAATTGGGCCCAATTAGCCATTTTCCCTCCCCGGTGTCATGTGACTCGTTAGTGTTACAAGGTCTCAGGTGTGAATGGGGAGCAGGTGTGTTAAATTTGGTGTTATCGCTCTCACACTCTCTCATACTGGAAGTTCAACATGGCACCTCATGGCAAAGAACTCTCTGAGGATCTGAAAAAAAGAATTGTTGCTCTACATAAAGATGGCCTAGGCTATAAGAAGATTGCCAACACCCTGAAACTGAGCTGCAGCACGGTGGCCAAGACCATATAGCGGTTTAACAGGACAGGTTCCACTCAGAACAGGCCTCGTCCTGGTCGACCAAAGAAGTTGAGTGCACGTGCTCAGCGTCATATAGAGACGACCACTGCCTTGCTAAAGAAGCTGAGGGTAAAGTTGATGGACTGGCCAAGCATGTCTCCAGAACTAAACCCTATTGAGCATCTGTGGGGCATCGGAAGGTGGAGGAGCGCAAGGTCTCTAATATCCACCAGCTCCGTGATGTCATCATGGAGGAGTGGAAGAGGATTCCAGTGGCAACCTGTGAAGCTCTGGTGAACTCCATGCCCAAGAGGGTTAAGGCAGTGCTGGAAAATAATGGTGGCCACACAAAATATTGACACTTTGGGCCAATTTGGACATTTTCACTTAGGGGTGTACTCACTGTACCTCATTGTATCAAAGTGTCATTTCTTCAGTGTTGTCCTGGAATATTTGCAGAAATGTGAGGGGTGTACTCACTTTTGTGAGATACTGTGTATATATATATATATATGTACTGTATATAAAAAAATCTCTACTTCCCTCCACAATTTACACTGAGACTGAACATGACTTTGGTGATCCCCTGACTTTTCCTTTAACATCACCATGAAGTTCACATCTGTATTTTAAGTGAAATGTCTAAACAACTTGGATTGCCATGAAATTTGGTCCAGATATTCACGTCCTTCTCAGGATAAACTTAAATCATTTGATCCCTTCAAATTTTAGCTTTTCTTTTAGTGCCATCATCAGGACAAAATGTGTCCAATACATTTCCACCCTCAGCCTCAGCTGTACTTTATGTTTAGAGTTAATTAGCAAATGCTACTGCTGCTAGCATTACTGTAGACTCTGAGGGCACTTTCACACTAGAGCTGTTTGGTCTGCTTTAAACAGACTAGAGTTTGTTTCCTCAGATAGTCCGCTTCATTCAGGTAGGTGTGAAAACTCATCTGAACTCTGGTGTGGACGAAACAAGCGAACTGTGGTCCACGTGAAAACGTGGTTTGGCTTGGTTTGCTTGCAAGTGAACCCTGGCGTGGTTTACTTACAGTGGGAGTGATAGCTCACCTGGCAGTTTCTTGTGAAAAAACAATGAGGTTTGAAAATCAAAGTAAAAACAGACGCCCCAAGAGCTCCATTGTTTGTTTTTGTTGTGAACAAGTGAAGGGGAACGCTTTCTGTTTTCGGTCCTGGACAACCGATGAGCCGGGTTTTCTTCTTCCTCATTGACTGCATGATGTTGTCCAGGTGATTAGGTCCGCTTTCAAACATGCAGTGTGAAAGTGAACCAAACCAAATGAAGCCAAAGCCCCCGGACGATCCTGGTGTGAAAGCACCCATAGTCTTTTTTATTTGCTAGAATTATTAGTTAAAAATAAAAATCTGGCTATCTGCTATATTTCTGGCACATTTCTGAGCATTAGCACCATTTTTATTTAATTAATGTGTTTAGATCTGCTTTGGGTGACTTCCATTTCGGGTTAAAAGCAAACAATGGCAACAATTTCTTTAGTCACATGAGCCACTTAGCTCTAGAGATGCCAGTGTTGTTCTGGTCCAGACTAAAAACTACTGAATGGATTGCCATGAAATTTTATATCCATGGTTCCCACAGAGTGAATCCTGATGACTTTGATAACTTTGCTTCTAGAGTCACATTTAAGTCAACATTTGTGGTTTTGAGTGACATGTCTGGACAACTATTGATGGATCCAAGCATAAACACATTATTAAATTTATGTGCTTGGTTTTTGCTTTGGTTTGGTGTTCATTTAAGAGTAAAAACAAATAACAGACTGCTGATGTTTTAATGATTAACAAAATACACCACAAGTATTTGAAGGATGAAGGCAACGGGTCAGTCGTGAGATAGAGGGAAAGCTGCGCTGTGAAAAGCTAGCAACAATACTGTGATGACTGAATGTTTGAAAGAGAGACTGACGGAGGGAGAAAGAGAGAGAGAGAGAGAGAGAGAGAGAGAGAACCTCCTTTGTGACATATTACATGCGCTAAGCTGCTCTATCACTGCTTACACCATGTGAAGACTATCATGCGTTAAGTGCCACTGCTGGAGGGATGAATAGTGTAATAATTATTTTTGAACCGCTTTAATTACTGTGAGGGTTTTACTAAAAGACAAGAGACAGAGCGGGAGATGGAGGGAGAAATTGAATTAGGAAAAGTCACATTTCCTCATAGTGAATCCTTTATAACTCTCTCTCTAACACAGTCTCAAGTCAAAACAACATGTTGACGCTGAAGCAAAATTGCTGTTCCACTCGCTTTCTCCCACCGGATACGGCTACATTATTGTTTTTTTCCAAAGATAAGCAGGGCCTCAGTGGTGATCCTGACCCCGTCCAAGGTGAAAGTATGTCTTTAATCGATTCACACCCTGGTGGTGCTGTAGTGTGTCTGTGTGTGTATGTGAGGCCACATGTCAAATAAACACAGCAGCTTTCTGGGGAGGAGGAAGGAGAGCAACAGAGACAGTAAAGATTAATCTTTCCTTTCAGAAGGGAGGGAGTGAAGAAGGAATAATATACGCATAAGGGAGGCTGGCGGTGTATATCTTCATGGTCTGAGTCCAAAGGATGGTGGAAGAAATGCACGGAGTGCAGGAGTTCATGTGTGGAGGAGAGATCTAACAGGGAAATAAGAAGAACCGTTTTAATCACTGCAGACAGGTTGTGTTCAGACGGTCACATGGACATTTAACATCTGTTAAAGCACATACGGTATACACAAGCATGCACAACATACATCATGTGAGAGCGAGATAACACGTTATCATAGCTTCCTATCATAGTCAACATTTTGATATTATTCATGTGTTTTCCCACTCCTGTGTAATCTTTGCATGTGTGTACTCACAGCAGCCGTGGATGACAACCAGCAGCATCCTTTCATGTGCAATATGTGGAATAATTAAACTCGCCGCCCTAATATCTGCAGTACCCAAGCAAAAGCACAATATTTAGTATGTCAAGCTCCTTCTAGAAACTCTAGTTTCTCCCTCTCAGTGTGTGGTGTGAAAAATCAGCAGGTTTTCTCTCTATTAGCTGTGTGTGTTCTGTTACTCATGCATATTTGCGCTTTTGAAAAATTTGCAGAGATCTTTACAGAGTGCACACACACATAAGGGTGTATTGTGTTGATGTCAAAAAGGGCTCAGTGTAATGGACCATTATCACAGGAGGACAACCAGACAGAAATGGAAAGAAAGGGAAAGAGGATGGCCTAAAGGGGAATAAACATGCACACACACACACACACACATGCAGATACAATAACATACACACACACACACAGTGCTGCATCCTGGGTGCAGGGTTAGCCCGAGGGCTGCAGTTTAGTCATTTCATCGGTGCCTACTGTTGAGGGGCACAACCTCTTCTTTTTGTCTCTCAACAGAGGGGAATATCAAACCCTGGAGATGGTTGGAGGGGGTAAACACAGATGGGGCCAGAAAAGACAGAGGAGGGAAGAATGGAGAGAGAAAGGCTGCAAAGATAAAAGGGGAATGAGCGAAGTAGAAGAGAGGGAGGAAAAAACGGGACGCATTTTACAACAGGCTCCTACCTGTGTAACAAGTCTATGCTGTAATGACAACTGTAACAGCACCGAGTCCTTTCATTGTGGAAGAGCCTTGTAATTACATTACTGTCTACTAACCTTTCATGTAGTCATTTAGGAAAGGATTGGCTCCGACTGAGACTGTGACATGGTAAAATGTGCCAAAACTTGGTTACGCATTAAGTATGGAAGCCCAGTATTAGGGGGTGTGTGTCAAATATTTCTGCAACTTTCCAAACCCAACAATCACGCCCACTTCATGACCGAGGTGGTTAGGAGGCCGGGTTTGAACTGTCTGTCTTTTTCCTCCTTTACACAACAATTTTTGGTTAGTTAGCTTGTTAGATGGTTAGCTTCGCTCATTTGAGGCTAGCTAGCTCTGATGGGTTTATTTAAAATATAAATGTATAATACCAATGACTCCTGTCTCATAAAAATGATTGCTCTTTTGTGGAGTAGTATATACTCAAACAGTAAAAGGAGCAAGTTTTACACTTAACATGCTAGTTAGCTTACTATGTCAGTTAGTCAGAAAGTTTTATTTCCAGAAATGTTTTTCACACATGCATCATGTTCATGAAATCAACGAAAGCTGACATCACGGATGATACATCCATGTTTTATACTGTTTAAGGTGGGAACTTTAGTTGTTTGGGAGTTAAGTTGAGGCCCATGACACCAAGAACACCAAACAGTGGATTTCATTTTTTCAAAACCACCATCCTCTTTATCTGTCCTCACATATTCATCACAACCGTCTGAAGCCAGCTAACACTGTTTGGCTATAATCAGTTCCTGAGACACCACACACAGAAGCCTCTCCTTGCCAGTTATGAAAGCACTTTTACCATCAAACAATGCAGCCCACACTACCAAGTCCATGTTTTTCAGTGCCTGAGCTTTACACGGACATGAACATGTCAAAGACATGGCTAACATAGCCAAGCTAAATCATGTTTATCACAGCTCATTAAGTTTTATCACAAACAAATTTCTTAAACATCGTTGCTTTCTGTAAAAACAAAGTTGGATGGACTTATGGATGGAATAATCATGTTCTGATCTATAAAGCTTGAGAAGATAAAGACAGAAAAGATATGAACTGCTGACACAAAAGTCAGTGTAAATGATGGGTAAGTACTGAAGTAAGTAGTCATCTTAAAGGGTAAATTAACAGTAAATCACACAGAAAACTGTGGTGCAAGGCTCTCTGTGGGTTTTAATTCGACCTCCGAGTCGGGTGTAAACATGTGTTCTGCCCTCGCCGCAGATGGGAAAGACCTTGAGGATATTTACTTACAAAAATGTCCTTTATATTATTAAGACATGATGATATTATGTCCAAAGAGGCCATTCCCTGAAGACTTTCATATACCTGTCAGTTTTTTTTTACTTAATGGCCTTTTGGAAAGAACAGACGAGGACAACAGCAGATGAAGTGACTATGAGAGAGGGAACAAGCTGTGAAACACACTGTGATGTTCACATGAAGAACAAAATTTTCTTTTACACAAAGACCACGATTAAAGGGAAGCTGGGATAAATGTTTAAAGAGAATTTAAATATTTCTTTGTTAGAAACAGAAGCTTCTTTCTTAGTGAAACATCAATATGTAACTAAAATTTGTGGATCCAGTGGAAAGAACAAAGACACTTGAGGACCATAGAGAGGGAACAAAGGACTGATAGAGACAACCAGGAGTATGCTTCTTTTATAGATCTAATAAAGTGGCAGCTAATTACTCTCAATTAACCCACCACCCAGTTCACAAGGCTGCAGGCCAAAGGTCAGCCTGTTCTGACCCCAGGGGATGAGGACACACACAATATGTATAACAACACACCGGTAGGCATAATTCAGCTGTAAAGTCAGTATGTCCTGCTCCTAACAACGTGAGCTCTGAGGGTGTATTGTGTGTTGGGTAAGGTGCCCTCTTGTTGATACTGAGGGCGATGAATCCCCGCTTGTTCAAAACAAGTCAGCCCTTTGTCCTTGTCGATGTGGTATATGAGAAGATGATTTTCAGCCCTTAAAGAAATTAGCTCTGAGAGATGGGGAAGGTCTCCACACATTAACCAGCACAGGCGAAATGTTTCCGTAAAAGACATGAGAGGAAAGAGCGGGCCTCTCTTTGCTTTCAGCTTTAAATCTGTTTATGGGGACATCAGTCACTGTCAGACAAGAGCAGTACAAGTCTGTTACTAATATTGTGGATAGTAAAACGTGAGTTTGAGTGACAGCTACCCATTAGCCATTGATGTTTGGGCTTCTTTTAAAGTAAAAGGCCATAAACTAGTGGAGTCACGTAGGCTATGTTAGTATTCACAAGATTCCTGAGCAGTGTTGGGCATGTTACTTGAAAAATATAATCAACAAAATTATATATTACTCATTAAAAGTTACACTACAGCTTAAGTAATTAGTTAATGCCAATGTTTCATTGATTACTAACCATCAACAGCTAGCTTAACATTAGCAATTAACACTGTGAGCTAAACCAGGTGATTCCTGACTGTAGCATTACACGTGCAAGCTAGCTAAGAAGACACAACATGTAAATAAGAGTAAAAGAGTTGCGGGGAGACTCATGCTTTTATTTTTTCAGTCACGTTAATGATTCCCAAGAGAGAACATTTCTTTCTTCGTTACAGTTACTGAGTCATGTAGGCTTTCAGTGTTTGATGCTCGTTGCCTCGGGTGGTTGAACCTGAGCCAGAGGACTGTCTCCCTACTCACAAGGCTCACTTACTGCTCCTCACATCTCCGGCGTGATATTGTGATAGCTTCGCCATCACATGGCATGTAGACCGTCCCACAGAAACATGAACATAGCTGCAAGCAGCATCTAATCGGAAAGGGAGCAAACATGTTGAAATGGTGATAATGTTGTTGAAGGATGAACGGGCATGAAAGAACGTCTGTTTGCAGTTCCAGGTTATCACTCAGCTCTCTGAAACATCTTCATATTTTGGCATCCAACCTAATCCAAACAAAGATCCAATATTAACCTTGGAAACAGTAGTTTGACAACAAATTCTTAGAATAAGTTCTTTTTGAGCTTTCAGACACTTTTGTCCAGGAGTTAGTTGATGGTTTGGTTTGGTTTAGTTTAGTTTTCACTTCAAGTACCTCAAAGTTGTAGTTTAGCACTAGAGTAAATGTACTTAGTTACATCCCACCACTAGGGTGACCAGATGTCCCGCTTTGTGCGGGACAGTCACGCATTTCCATTACTTTTCACACGTCCCGCAAATTGAGACGTTGTCCCGCATTGTTATTGACAGTCAGACCCCAGTTTTGAAATGCGTGTTTTATAATCTGGCATTTATCAAATAGCTGTTTGGAGAAAGCAGTGAGGGCTGTCATCAGGGGGCGGGGCGGGCTGTTTGATCATGTCAATCAAACTGGGACGCGGACGCAGGTTAAGGGCGCGCCCACCAACAACAAACAATGCAAATCAGGTCAGAACGGCATGCAACGCGAGACATGGAGGAAAGCACAACCCGCACGGCTAAGAAGAGGAAATGCAGCTACAATAAAGATTGGGAAACTATCTATCCCTGGGTGAAACCAGTGCAAGGCGAGTCTAGTAAAGTTTTGTGTGAAGAGTCATTTTTCCGTTTCACACGGAGGTGAATACGACGTGAAACGACACAGACAATGCGAGACTCACAGAAAACATGTTGCTCAAAAGGAGGCTTCCCAGTCTATGCATACGTAGTCAGGTGTGCTAACTTGAGAGGCACTGTGAAATAGCATGAAAGCAAAAAGTTTTTATTTGCAGGCTGTTATGTGCTACTGAATCAACCAGATGGCAAAGCATAGTAATGTTATAAGCAAAGGGGCAGAATAGAAATGTTTATTTTTTTAAAAGTTCTTTTAGACTACCTTGATGCATTGGTATCCCACATTGTCCCACATCTGGTGAATCGGGATCTGGTCACCCTACCCACCACTGGTATATAGCACATGTGAGGTCGCATGATACAATACAAGCTTACACTGTACAGTAGCCTACTATTCATGCGGAGTAAATATGCATGAAGCATGAAGGAACATGGATGTTTATTAAGCTCTTTAGGTAGGTGTTTACAATTCAACTGTTTGATATCGTCAATACTCCAATAAGCCTCCTGTTTTTTGCCCCCTCCAGCAACCTAATAATTTGAGTACAGTCCCTAAATTTGTCACATTAGCTGAAGTCGGAATAAGAACAAGACACAAAATTGAGACAGAAACAATCTTGTAATATGAAAATAGGTGTAAGGACACACACACACACGTTGGGTGAACTTCTATGACCACTCACATATAATTGTCTTAGATCTGGTAGTAAAACTAACTCTGTAATTTTAGTGAGTAGAACGCTAATTTAACAAAGATAAACATCTCTTTCTGTTATAAAAATTAGAATTATACTGGGGTCAGATGTTTTTTAATCATAAGATGTCTGTGTGTGTTTCTATTTCTTACATGTCTATTTCTTACATGTCCATGGATAGTATTAAAAGTGCAGGGAAAATCAATAACTTTCTTGTGTGACACTGGAGCCTGTAGAACAGTCGTGCGATGTAACAAAACAGGAACAAACTTTCCCTTGCAACAAGCAGTTTGAGAGTTAGGTCAGCGACAGGGCATGTAACTGTTGAACCTTTGACCAAACCTCTAGAAATAAGCGATCCTAAAACAAAGAAAGGCATTCTAGCCTCAGTAGCGTTATCACAACTGTGTCCCGTTAACCTCTTAGGGAGAGATTTGATGACAAAATTAGGGATAGCAGCGGTACCAGACCAAAATGGTTCTGGTATGAAAGCGTGCCGTGTAAATCTAAAAACAGCAGACAGTGATGACGAGAACAAAATAGAAACGTTCGTGCGCGAAGGACTAACATTAAACTACTGGTACAGTTTAGATTTGATTCAAACAGGACCAAGTAGCATACCTCGAGAATTAATGAAATTGGTAAAAACCCACATTCCTCCTACCGAGATGAAAAATGTTGAAATGCACACACCCGAAGAGTTACATTGCACAATGTACTTTCGACACGAGCGCGGACAATATCATGATAAATTCTTTAAAGAGCCTGTTTGTAAAATAACTCTCACTGAACTATACTGGGACGAAAAAAGGAAATTGTGCTTGCGCAGTGAGCCTCCAGGAACCAGAAATGAAACTGTTTGGAGGGGATTTCTCACCGCAAGGTTCCTGTTTAAAGACGTCTGATTCACAGTGGAGAGGCCTGCCTGGACTTATCAGTCTCCAGAGCCCAGAAATGAAATTGATCAGGGGGGGGGGGGCTCACACCACACATTTCTTGTTCAAAGACGATCAATTCACAGTGGAAAGATTTGGGTGGGTTCATCTCAAAAATAAAAAGATCAAACTGTGAATGGAAAGATCTGGGAGGGAAAGTGCTGTTTGCACCTAAATTGAATGTGTATTGTACCCATTTGAACTGGGTCACTCAAGCGGTCAAGGCTATTCACCTCAGTGGGAAAACTAGCCTAAACTCCACCACCGCTTGATACGCTTTAACTGCCGAAGAGGAGTTAAAGGATTATGGTCCAAGGGGTCAGCTGATGTGGGACTCATTAAGGGAGTACAACCAGTTAAAATAACTCCAAAAAGCTCCTATAGGCTGTACCAGAGACAGTATCCGCTTAAACCAGAAGCCGAAGAAGGAATCGCACCAATAATACAGGACTTGTTAAATGCAGGGGTCATTAGAGAAAGCCCAGACGCGACATGTAATAGTCCTTTGTTCCCTGTAAAAAAGGCCGCTCCATCAACAGGATGGAGAATAGTACAGGATCTACAAGCGCTAAACAAAGCAGTAATACCACGCGCTCCCCTTGTTCCAGACCCACACACGCTGCTAAACGAACTCAATCCAAAAGCTAAATATTTTACAGTGATAGATTTAGCTAATGCATTCTTCTCTGTACCACTTCATAGAGAGGACCAATCTTGGTTTGCATTTCAGTACAGAGGGAAAAAGTGGATATTGTGAAAGCCCGACTATTTTTTTAATGGCAATGTCATCTAATCTAGCACAATTCACTCCCCCGAGAGGGAGCCAGATATTATTGTATGTTGATGATATTTTGCTAGCCTCAGAAAATGAACAGGATTGCAAAATTGATACTATTGCGCTATTAAAATACTTAGCAGAACAGGGCCATAAAGTAAGTAAGAATAAATTGCAATTATGGAAAGAAGTAGTGAAATATCTAGGTTTCAATATCTCCTTTGAAGGTAAACACCTAGATGAAAATAGAAAAACTGCAATATTACATGCACCCAAACCACGGACTAAAAACAAATGATGTCTTTCTTAGGGATGACTAAATTCAGTAGAGCATGGATTGCAAATTATGCTGAAGTAACACATCCACTCCAAATGCTTATCTATGACCAGCCTATGGCTGCTAATGATGTTATCACATGGACTACGGAGGGAGAACATGCTTTTGTAAAAATAAAACAATTGCTAGTGAGTTCAGCAATTCTAGCGCTCCCAGATTATAAGAAACCATTTATACCAATGTGTGATGCTAGAGGAGGATTTATGATCAGTGTGCTGACTCAACCTTTCGGAGGTAAACTTAGACCTATAGCGTATTATTTGTCTAAATTAGATCCAATAGCCAGAGCAAATGGTACAATCAAGGCTAAACTCAGGAAAGCCATGGATGAGACAGGGAAAGGATGGGTGACCTGTTTGCCAGCAGTAATGCTAAGTCTTCACATACAACCTAATAATACAGGACTATCACCTTTTGAAATTTTGTATGGTAGACCTTACAGAGTACCTTAGTAACCTGAAAGGAGATGACACAGAATTTGAGTTCTCCAAGGTGGGAAGGTCCATTTCAAGTGCTACTCGCAACACCTACAGCAGTACGCATAGCTAAGAGAACAACGTGGATACACCTGACACATTGCAAACGAGCACCGATACCTACAGATAAGTAATAAACAAAACAACCAAGCAGATGACAGTTATAGAAGAATATACATTTGTAGAATTAGGACATAGACCAACTCATCAGACTCCAGCAAGATGGCGATTGCTGTTTTGATCACTTGTGGAGGCTGTTGTATCCCATGTATGAGAGAATTGACACAAAGATTGATTACTACTGCACTAACGAAACAACAGTTGTTGTATCAGCCTGTCTCCACAGAGGACGTGTTCGAGAGGCATGTGGTGACTGGAGGACAGGTCGTGATTAGATACAGGAATGAGGAGGAGTATGGACAATATGTTCAGCTCGAGCAACGGGAAGAGTCCATCTACGCACCCATGAGAGGAGTAGCACCTGCTGAAAATGACACGCCTGTTTAATCTTTATTCCATAGCACAATGAAGAACCTATAGAAAATCTGAAAAGAAGTTATAGTGTTCTGATGTAATGAGAAAAAGACTGACAGCAAATTGTATATACATTTAAAGGTTTTGTTTTCTTTTCGTTTCAGGGACAACACCCATAGGCAGGGAAAGGTCCCTGTGACTGGGTCCGCTGAGTCGATCAGCCCATCTGAGGACAAACTTATTTTTCTTTATTAGATTCATAAATGTACTTATACGTTTGCTGTTGTCAGAATCAATATTTACATTGTGATGTGTGATTACGCATACTAGCGTGATTGTAACAATTACTAACATAGATTATTGTTCGCCGGGGCCGCGGGGCCGTGTGGAGAATTTTCCTGTCTAGAAAGTAACAGTGTGAAACAATAAGAATGTTAGAGAGCTGCCAGACAGGTTTTTCGCTCCCACATCATTTATGATCATTTGAATCCATTACCTAACAATGATTAATTTTTGCTCTAATGATTACATTTTTGTACCATTTAAAATAGTACAAACAGGGGGGAAATGTTCTAAAAATTAGAATTATACTGGGGTCAGATGTTTTTTAATCATAAGATGTCGGTGTGTGTTTCTATTTCTTACATGTCTTGTGGACTCTTCCCCTTTATTTGCGTATTTGCTGAGGCTGGCAGGGAGAGATAAAGTTCAACTATATGTAAAAGCTGAGGAAGTACAGAACAGAACAAGGGTCGGGGACAGGTCAGGGAGGTGTCTTTTAGACTAAGGGATATTCTGCTGACTTCTGATTTGGGAACAGAAAAGGATGTTATGATGCTATCTGTATCTATGGGGAGGTGTCCAAAATAGCCAATTAGAAAGTGTATAAGAACTAATTGTCAGGGCTCTTCGAGAAGCCTTTTTCTCTGTAACCCCTCCTGTGTGTTGCACTGTTAAACGCTCCTTCTTGTACAAGAATAATAAATTCAACTTAAACTTTGATACACACAACACTTTCTCTTGAACTCCTCTGCTGAAGTGCACAGGCTGCAGACAAACGGTAGAAAAACAACACTGAGTCTACCCAATAGAAGTTCCTAAGGCCCCACTGAGATGGTAATCTATCAACGGAGAAACACATCTGGTGCTGATGTCCGTCTGGCCTGAGTGTAACTCTTCTCAGAAAAGGGCCTCACAGGGGGGAATAAGACTGGACTAATACAGGTGTGGTCTAGACAGTACGAGAAACACAATATCTCATATCATGAATGTAAAACAAATAGGAGACTCACCAAAAGACTGTTAGCTTTGACATAGTGTGTCACTGGATCTATATGTGAGCAGAAAATTGCTTTACAGTTGCTTTACACAACATATTTATCACTGTCAGTAAAATCAAAGAGAGAAAATAAATGCACGTGGAGTGACACCAGGGTGAAGAGGAGGGTGGAAGAGGAGAAACACCCTCCCCCCGTGACAGCAATGAAATATTTTCATGGGAAACATGGTTTTATTTTATTAACACTAGCAGAGGTTTGATATAGGAGCTAGATGTCACCTTGAGTTTTCTCACTTTAGAAAACATGCATGGTACATACAGAAAGATATCGTGCACAGTTTTTACAGACATTCGTGGCCCTCAGAGGATGTATCCTACTGACTTAAATCATCCACAAGTGGAAACCTCTGCGGCTGTTAGAAACTGCAGTTCCTCGAATGTCCACTTGAGGCTGGCACCAAAATGAGTCAATCTCCATAAGCCCCCATATAAAAATGCCCAACTTCACAGCAGCAACCAACCCACCACACTCTGATCATTACATTGACTATTTAGAAACCTGTTAGTGACGTCTATGGTTGCCGCATGACTTTAAAGCAACATTATGCAGAAAACTGTATTTTTGTGATTTAGCTCCTCCAGTTTCAGAGTGCACTACCACTGTCGTAAATATGGAAATCTGTACACATGTATTTGTTGTTTACTTATGATTAAAAAACTTGTGAGTCGACAACTTTGGTAACAGCCAAACATCAAGTAAGGTCAACAACACAAGACATAGCAGCCAGCTAATATTACATACTAGTTCAACAGCAAGAAGTCCAGCTCGGCGTCTGTCTTTCAGACTTTTAAAAGTCAAACTAAAAGTCAGTCCAAGATTTACTTTTGTCTGGCAGCTTCTTGCTTGGTCACTCCTTTTCTCTTCTTAGCTTCATCTCTTAGCCACTGCCATTAGCTATGACCATTCCGTGATCAGTCCAAAGCTCCTGTGCTGCGAGTGTAAACACCAACATTCCCCCAGTGCTCTGAGCACCCAGACTAATTAAGCTACCATTAGCTAACAGCAACTGTAGTTCACAGCAGTTTACTTTACTGTCCCCCAGGAAACTCTGTAAATCACAGAGAGAGTTGAGGGAGAGCACCCGGAGGACATGAGAGGGAAAACCAGAAAACATTTTCTCCATAAAATCTGATCCAGTTTCACCAAAATTAGTGATTTAATTGCTGGTGTGCATCACGCAATTCTCCCAACCCAGAGCCCAAATTTACACAAAGGGAATGACGGAGGCATCATTCACCCTATTAGAAGTCATTATAGCATCAAAATAATAGTGAAGTTGTTATTTTAAGGTAGAAAAGTTACATGATGTTGCTTTAAGTTTTTAATGTTGTGTTGCTCCTATTTCAAAAAGGTTAAGTAAATGCTGACAACAACCACATTTTAGAGATAAAAAGTTAAACGTAGCAGTGGCTAATGTGTCTTCTGAATCATTCTAGATGTGATTTCTCACCACAATGAGTAACAGCTTGGCAATGGTGCAGTAATCTACCATTTGACAGCACATTGACAGGACATTGACAGTCTGATAAGGTCGAAGTGATAGGACTGTTGTGGATGCAGATTGAATGAAAAGGCTCAATATCATAATAATACATGTAAATAAATGTTACGAAAGAGAACAATGGTAAAACGGAAACATTTTAATAGGACAAATTAAAGTAGCAATGATCAACCCTTTAAGAATATTTATGGATGATACAGAGATAAAATATAACAAACATAAAGTAAGGCACTGTAAACTCACCACTGAGTGCAAAAACACACTATAACTCCTCATGAACTGACTTTACCTGGTTTCCTCCTTAAAATAAAGCTGCGTTGATGAACACTGAATGACTTGAACGTGAACATCCTGACTGAATTTCCTCTGTCTTCCTCCACCCCCTCTTCTGCATAAGAAGAGGAGGGGTTGGAGGGCAGGATCAGCTCAGCAGACTTGAGGCTGTGTATACTGAGACTCAGCAGTCAGTACTGGAGAAGAGTGAACTACCAGAGGAGCTGCTGGAGCCTCTGGATCACAGATCAGGAGCTTTTTCACTTTGACACCAGTGACAGAGAGGACAGCTGCCGTTGGAGATGACTGGACACTACAGGAAGAGCAACATCCACTCTGGGAACTTTTCTCTGTCCTGAAAGTTTGAGCTTCACTGAGGAAGTTTGATCTAAGAGGCACAAAGATTGGAGGACTTCTGCCTAATTTAGGAATTAAGTAAGTCAGAGAATAAACAGCACTGACTGAAGGACATTAATTGACTGAAATAGGGACTGTATGAAAATTACTTTGGTGGTGAGTGTAACTTTATGTTTGTCTTTGTAAAAAAAAGAAAAAGAAAAGAAAAGAAAAGGCCCTCTTTAGGGGTCATTAATGTTTTTCTTTAAACTCCTATTGACTTGTCAAAATAATATAAGTGTTAAATTGGAATAATTTTGTGTACCTTAATTTAAACCTTATTATCATAACAGAATTTCTAATGTGCGTCACCAATGAAAACATCAATTGAACCTGATTTAGAGACTTCAGAACTGCTGCCATCTGCATGTGGCAGTAAACCTTTATGAACCATGGCCCACATGAAAGTTGTTTTTCTGATGTAACTATTTATGTAACTATTAACCATGGTGCAAAAAATAATAGATCCTTCCCTGCTCTGCAAAAAAAAGTCATACTATTCCATCCTCAGCCAAATTAATAAATAAATAATATAATAAGTAATAATATAAAATTTTAAAAAAATTACAAATTGTCCTTCTTTTTTGACCCCCTCTCTCCCCCTGATAATTTTTGTACAGTCCCTAAACTAAAAATGATGCTAAAAATGTTTTTGCAGGGTGTGTCTGTGGATCTAATTTTCTTGTGAGCTTGTATGAAGATGACAGCTGAGTGGGATAAAGTCACATAATTAATCCCAATATCCTGACTAGACAGTGAGGCTGTTGTCAAATGGTATAATAATATTCTATATTCTATAGTCAGATAACAGGCATCAGTACAGTACTTTCTTTGTGTTCCAGGCCCTCAAAGAGGATCAGTTGGATAATAGCCACAACCAAACTTTAAGATGAAGACTCGTCTCCTCTGCTTGGAGTTACTCCTCTTGGCGGGTCACATCCTTGTGGCCAGTGGTCAGCTGGAGCCAAAGAAACAAGTGCCCCAGGACCCTCCTACTGTTACACAGAGACTTGGGCTTGTGGAGAGAGACGTGCAAGGTCCGGTGAGACCAAACATTACCATGCCCCGCCGTCGGCTACTTCCCATGTGCACCGGACCCACGGAAATCCGAGACACCTTCAAGTACATAAATACGGTGGTGTCCTGCCTGGTGTTCGTTGTGGGTATTATTGGTAATTCCACTCTGCTTAGGATCATCTATAAGAATAAGTGCATGCGTAACGGGCCCAACATCCTGATCGCCAGCCTGGCACTTGGAGACCTGCTACACATCATCATCGGCATTCCCATTAATGTTTACAAGGTGAGTCAAGGTGAAGAATATGGCTGACTAAAAAGTTTATACCATATAGGCGCAGTAACAGGTTTAAAATGTCATAACTGCTTTTATTTGCAGTCAATTCAAAACTTTGTTTTCAGTGAATCTCCTCTCCTCTCCCCTTTAGGTTTATTACAATAACTTTCTAAGGTCATATGCAAATATTTAGCTGGATATTGGACTTTAAATCCTTTACACACAAACCCTCTCCACACACACACATGAGCACACACATACACACACTAGAAAGAGGGCTTCCAAGTAGTTTTTACATGTTATTACTTTACTGGATTCTGAGCTCCTCTATATCCCCTCCTGTCTCTGGCATGTTATTATCTGTTTGTGTGTCTTTGTGTGTGTTAGAGAGACAGAGAGAGAGAAAATGTGTGTATATTTGGGTAAGGGGGCAAGCATGTTAAAACAACTGGACATGGTTGCATACCAGAGCAGAGACAGGAGAGACCGGGTGGTATGGGGAGACACAGGGCCACATATGATTCCAATTGATCTACACTCACATTCCAGTCGCTCATCCAAAACAACCATGAAAAGTCCCATACTGTACACGTTAAGCAGAGTTTTGTTGTTCTCCAGGAGCTACCGTACCTCTCTGGGTTATTGGGCTTTGAGGTCAAAGGCCTTTTTCATTTTCAAGGAAAGAGCAAAAACTTTAAACCTGTCAAGGAGAGAAAAAAAAACGTCTGAATGGTCACAGAAACCGATAAGTTCAGGTTCATGCATATCAACACTGGATGCCTGAGGCTGGGGAAAATAACGTGGGCCAGACAATTCGCTTCACTCTCTCTCACGGTTCAACTCAGTCATCAACTCGTTCTGTCTCCGTCTCTCCCTCCAGCTCCTGGCAGAGGACTGGCCTTTCGGCGTGACTCTCTGCAAGCTGGTGCCGTTTGTCCAAAAAGCTTCTGTGGGGATCACAGTGCTGAGTCTGTGCGCTTTGAGTATTGACAGGTAAAAGCCACAACCAATGTACAACCCAAACTCACCCTTCCTCACACGGTTAGCTCCTATCTTCAGTTCCTACATAAACAGTGAGGGATTACAAACACTGTCAGAACAATGACTTTTGACCTGACTTGTGACCTCCTTGCTGCTTTTAACTTTGGTAATCAATATATTGACACATACAGTATGACTGTCGACTACATTGTGAGCTTGGGATAAGGAACTTGCGTCTCATATTTTTATTAAAATGTAGGTGGTTCTTAATGTAGTTTTCATATTCATAATCTTCAGATGTTACTTTATATCTGTCTAATGTTAGTTTTAAAAAAGCTAGAACATTTTAGTTTTGTCAGTCGGGATGGGACCAAAATAGATCCTCTTAAGATTTTTGACATTTTGTCAGAGTATATCTGTTAAACTTACACTGAAAGATGAAACGATGAAAAGAATAGTGTAAAATCTAAAATGTCTGTACAGTAAATAAAGTGTAACAACCAGGAGGTGGTTAGCTTAGCTCTGCCTGCTAGCACTTAACCTTAACATACCAGGTGAGTCATGTAAAAAAAAAAAAATCACCCTCACAGTTGTTATGAACAGAATATTTAGTTATAGAGACTAAAACAGTTTTTTGTACCAGGCTGTAAACATGTTTATTTCTGCTGTGAAGTTGGACATTTTAACATGGGGACTTATGCAGACTGACTAGTTTTGTCACCAACCTCAAGAGGCCATTCAAAGAAACTGCAGTTTTTGGCCCTTCCATGTTGGCTTCACTTCACAGAAGCTGCTGCTTGGTTTCAGGACAGTAGCCCAGAACAGACAAACTAAACTCTGCCTCTAGATAGGGCTTTTCACTTCTTTTTTTTGGCGCAAAACGCAACCACCATAGTTTCTCCTAAATGCTAGGAAGGATAGCGTAAGGTGCAATCAGCAACTACACCACTAGGTGCAACTAAATCCTACACACTGGTCCTTTAAATCACTCAGTCAATCATCATATCTTGTTTGTTTAATCAGTACAAAAAGAGTAGAGTAAAAACAGCACTTTGTAACTTTAGAGGGGCTGGTTAGCCAAGTTAAGCTAACTGAGAGTGGTATCTTTTCACTCTTTAAATAAAGTGAATATGTGTGATTCCGAAATGTATTCCTTAGATTAATGTTCAGTTGTTTGTTAATTGACTTCACGTGTTGGATCTTCCAGATATCGTGCTGTGGCCTCGTGGAGCCGCATCAAAGGAATCGGAGTTCCAAAATGGATGGTTATCGAGATAGCGCTGATCTGGATATTATCCATCATCCTGGCTGTGCCAGAGGCTATAGCCTTCGACATGATCACCATGGACTACAAAGGAGAACACTTGAGGATCTGTTTGCTGCATCCCATGCAGAAAAGCAGCTTTATGAGGGTCAGTTGTGACACACAGATGCTCAGCATATAATTCATTGTAGAGAAAAACAGTGTGTTGACACAGCTGTGAATGCTGAAAACCCGCACATGCACATATCATACACACACCGACTCGTACAAACACATGGAGATGCAGATGTTGGCGCACATGCTGACTCCTATATGAATATATGTGTTGTGAAACTGATAGAAAATACGCATGCGGTGTCTGCATGCGTGCGTATATGTGTGTGTTCAGGTGTCTTTCATTAGCCTAAAAATAACATCCATGACCACTTTTAATTCCACTGGGATACTCTGATGAATTGATTTTTAAATGCAAGTCAACTTGTCTGAATTTGAGACACACCCTCACTTCGGTTTAAACCAGACTGAGGATGTACTCCATAAATTTACTTCTGACATGTTTCACTTTTAACATTAAGATCTTTTGTATGGATGTTCGTGCAATAATCCAGAGCCGTTATTCTACTTTCTTTGTGTAGTTTTATAAAACAGCGAAGGACTGGTGGCTCTTCAGTGTATATTTCTGTCTGCCGTTGGCCTGCACTGCTATCTTTTACACCCTGATGACGTGTGAGATGTTGAGGAAGAAGAATGGTGTCCAGATCGCTCTCAGTGACCACCTCAAACAGGTTTGATGATGGCTTTCATCTCATTGATTTGATTGATGACTGTTTACATGTTGGACGTTTAGAGTTAAAATGACATTTTTCCAATTTAGTGGGAAGACAAACACAAAACTGACCATTCATACATTTACATGTGTGTTTTATTAAAGTTATAAAAAAGAGTTATGACTTCTTTTTTTTTTTACCACCAGCGGTAATCCAGTGTAACTTCACACTTCAACTTAATTTGTTTTGATTTATGAAAACAATTTTTTTAGAAAAAAAGTTTCCAATATAAATTTCATCATGACTCTTTCTGAGCCAAAACTGTCAGTATGATCTGTCACTATACAGTGATTTATGTGTGTTTATGTGTGTGTGTTCAGCGAAGGGAGGTGGCTAAGACGGTGTTCTGTCTGGTTCTGGTCTTTGCTCTGTGCTGGCTCCCTCTCCATCTCAGTCGTATCCTGAAGCTCACCATCTATGATGAGAGAGATCCAAACCGCTGCGAACTGCTCAGGTATGGAGGAAAATACATGTCCCACGGTGCACAAAAAAATAGAGTAGAGAGTAGACTAGATCATTTAGGAGAAAAATGAATCACCCTTCAGCAAGGGAGAGCAAGAACACTAATGTGTCTCTGTGTGTAACCCTTTTAGTTTCTTTTTGGTGTTGGACTACATTGGCATCAACATGGCATCTGTCAACTCCTGCATCAACCCGATCGCCCTCTACATGGTCAGCAAGCGCTTCAAGAACTGCTTCAGGGTAAGGTCTAATTTAGTTATTAACATACACCACATGCAAAGAAGTTAAAGAACTTATTTTTGGGGAATACTCTTATTCACTTTCTTGCTCATGAGAGTATTGAAACACTCTTATTTCTATATGATTATTAAGAAGCTACCACCAGCATTTGGTTAGCTTAGCTTAGCATATAGACTGGAAATGGGGGGAAACAGCTAGCCTAGTTACAAAATGGGTTACTGCTTACCTTCTAACCCTTGAAGTCCACTGGGCACAGGTCTGTGACGTTGCAACCGTGACGCTGTTGTGGTCCATTCTCCATATGGAGAGCTCCCACAGCTCCCATTTCAGAAGCATTTTGCCCGCTAGATTGTTAACTTGCTCAGATTTGTTGATTTTTTCTTAGTTTATGGGCTTCTACCATGGGAACAACTGGGTATTCTCCACAGTGCAGAGCGGAGAGCCGTTTCTGGGACGCTTCTAAAACGTGACGCAGCGCTTCTGGTATAATCACAAGCATTGTCTAGAACGGCCATGATCAACCCCAGCAGCTGCGACATCACACGTCACAGCCCCGTCACAGTGGGACCGAGCCATAAAGATGGCTAAATTTTATAATTAGCATAACGAACTAAAGACATGGATTTGGCGAGTTATGTGTGTTCAGCTTATATAGCTATATTTACAGACATGTAAGTGGTATCGATCTCGAACTCTTGGCAAGAATGTGAATAAGCATATTTTGTAGTTTGGACTACATTTGAGGCAACAACAAAAAAGAAAAGTAAAAAGACAGAAACAGAAAAAAATGAATTACTTGAGTCTTTCTTTTACCAAGCTGTGAATATTGTTTGCACATTTTAACCACCTTTCTTCACCCTCTAGTCCTGCCTGTGCTGTTGGTGTCTACCAGCGGAGATGCTGATGGATGAGAAGCAGTTGTGCATGAAGCTGAAAGTGACTGACCGAGCCTCCGACCAGAGCAACTCCCGCATGACCAACAAATCCACTACAGCCTGAGGAGGGGGCTTAGAAGTAAGAAAGGAGGGGATATGAGGTCAAAAAAATCCTAAATATTGAAGTATGGATGACTGAATGAGGCTAAGTGCCCGTTCTTGCCTCATCTACAACACCATATGAAGTCTCTTTTAAATTTGAGCAGACATGCTTTTGGAAATTAGCCCTCACTGAGACGAAACTCCTTCTAAACTCAAACTCTGAACACATGCCATCATGGACCGCTGCACGCTCTCCCTGTCCAAGAAGAAATTAGCGTCAGTGCACTTCAAAAGCTGTATTCTTGGACAACAAATGTGAGATGCGTGAAGCAGGCAAATGGGTGTGAACAAAACCAAATATCGAGAACTGAGCAGGGTCGAGGTTCAGCACAAATGTTATGTCAAATTGTCGATTAGCAAAGACAGCTCATCAGGCTCGCTGCCTGGATAGTGAATGTTACTTTACAAATCAAAGTGCTGCATTGTTTGGACACCAGTGTGACACTGTGTTTTCGTGTCGATACCACACACTGCAGCAGCTTGGAAGAGTTTAACCAGTCAATCTAATGCTCTTGTTGAGATTTGTTTATTTTGTGATGTATTTCCTTTAATATGTATGTATGTATGTATGTATGTATGTATGTATGTATTGAGCATTTTGCGTACTTTAAATGCCTTTAAATGCATTGTCTCTGTGTCATTTTCCCATTAGTTATTGAACTACTGATGTTGTGTGATTTTAGCTGTTTGACCATTCAGTTACTGTATTATACTGTTTAATATCGGGCCTGTTGTTGTTTTATGCATTTTGTGACTGTACTTGCTCCACTTTATTTTAAACTAACTCCTTACCTGAGCTGGTATGACAAAAGCTAGCTTTTTCTTCTTGCAATAAATATAACAAACAACAAACTACTTAGTTGTGTACATTTTTTTTTTAAAGAAAAGCATTGATTTTCTAGCCATTTTCTGTTAAGACACATGGTCATAATCATTCATGACTGTAAATGTTTAAGCTTTGCCTGTTATTGCAGCCTGACTCTGTGTGTGAGTCTTTGTGTATGTGTGCATGGGTTTGATTTAAGTGTAACGGCAGGCGGCATCATGTGATGGTGAACGCTAACACAGAACATTACTGTGATCTCTTTATTTTTCTCCCCACTTCTTCACTGCAAACACACACACACACACACACACACAGCTCTGACCTGGGAATGTTCCTTCAGGCTAAACCAGTGTCACGCATGTCACATTAGCTGTCAAAGAAGCTCTCTGTCCTGTGATCTCTCACCACCCCTCCTCGACTCATCTCTTCATCCGCTCTCCTTGCCTGCACTTTCTTTTCCTGCTTGTTTTTCCTTGTTTTTCACCTCTTCCCCGTCCTCTATCCTGGTTCCCCCCTTCTCTCTGCATTCCTGACTTCACTCTTAGTCTGTTCTTCCAAAGCGGTTTCAAACAATTCACTGTGGTTTGACATTAAATCAAACCCACCGGTGCTGAAAGCAGCCCTAAGTGAAGGAAATAACATTCAGTACATTCCTTGCTTGATTATCTCCTTTTCTACACTGGACAGAGGTCACACTAATGTATCTGCTTGAGAAGTATCTGCTAGATATTGGCCCTCTACTGGTGTGACTGTCCTCAAAGTTCTTTTACAGGGAAAAAAAAAAAAAAAAGAAAGTTGCTCAGGGAGCTACTTACTGTACAGTATATAAATCAAAGTGTAATTAGCTCAGGGTCAATTTAGAATATCATATTTGGCTCTAAAAAATTGCGCTGGAAATTAAAATCATTTATTGGCCCCAGCAGCCTTGATTTATGGTGATTTAGGAAGCCATAAGAACTGTTGTAATCTATCACAGAATATGCGAACACGTAACAGATTCAGTACTTCAACCTGCATTGAAGGAAGAGTTTGAGAATTACGCTTATTTGCTTTATAGCCAAGAATTACATGAGATGATTGTATTGATTAATATCGATGTGTGTATGTTAAATATGCTACCGATAACCAGTTAGCCTAGCTAACCTAAGTACTGTAATTCTTTTTTCTTTGGTTTTTTTTTTTTTTTTTTTACAATTTGTAAATTTGCGTTTATTCAGTTAGCTCAATCATAACACATAATGCGAAATACTATTAATGGAAATAGCATTGCCATCATGGTAATATCTAACAAAAGAATGCGCAAACAAACTAATAGCTAACTAAATCGGCTACTCTGCTGCTTATACACTCTGCTGTATACTGCTCGGCTACAGCACCCTCTAAGGGTCAAAACTCAAAACGAAAAATGCCATTGAGTTTAAAAATACAACCGCCACTAGGTGGAGACGTTGCATGCCAGGAGAGGGTCACACATGAGTGTGGTATCAATCTTCTCATCTAATTCTTGGCAAGAAAGAAATTAAGTAATGTATATTTGTATATTTGCCCGAATGTCAAACTATTACTTTAAAAGGCGTAGTTTATTATTTTTAAGCTTCTCTGCTTTACTCTCACTGGCCCTGTGTAGATAGACATGATTCATATTCACATTCATTACAGTCATTCATCTTTTTCTTCTTATAATGCAGCTGTAACTTTCTAACTAGTCTTAGAGCAGGAAAACTCTCCATAGTTCAGCCACAACTGCAGTCACATTTTTATTAGTATTTGGAGCCAGAAAACAGAGATGAAAATCTGCAGCAGATTGATGCCAAGAGGTTAATGAGAGAAAGCGCCTCGTTTAGCAATAAAAACTACTGTAAACTTTTGATAGACTTCTGCTATCTTGGCTGGGAGCTTCTTCACACTCAACATTGTGGATTTTTCCTTTATTAAAAGCACTCTTGGAGGAACACTGAGGCTGTACAGTAAGTCCTTCTCTGTACATGCACACTGTCTCTTCAAACAAACACACACATATGTACGGGACGTATTCACAAACAGACCCACACATACCAACGCAGACAGTTTGTCTTTTCCTCCCCACAGTTTTTGAAGCCAGCATGAAGCGCTGGAGCATGGCGGATTTTGGAGGGTTGATAGTTTTGGGTTCTGGGTCTCGAGGGTTGGGGTGTGAACAGACCTGACTTGGCCCCCTCTCTGCTTTTTCTTTCTCCAAACATTCTTTCATGTTTTTCTACCCCGACAATGAACCATTTTGCATATTTACTCGGCATGTTTGGTAGACGCGTGCCAGCAAACTGCATTCAAAACCAATTAGCAGCAATTGCATGAACATGATCTGACTTAACTTAAAATATTTGAGAGTCAGTGCTTGCTCCTTTTCTAACCTTTTGGTGCATATTGAACAGTGCTGTATGGCAAACAGCACATAAGTATGCAAACATTTGACAGAGATAGTTTTCTCAGTTAATAAGGACCTTCTTTGGCTCTCCCTCATGTCTTTTGATCTCGTCTGAACACACTGCGTCTGACGTAAATGTAATAATTGCAAAGCATATGTACAATTCTTGATGTATAAGACGTGCTGGCTTCCCTCTTAGTGTGAGAATATTTATTCTGGGTTGATAGCACAAGGAGTATTCACTTTTGGCGTAGCTTCTACCAACATTTGGGAAGGACATGCTTTCATTACAAGTGTGAAAGTTTGTGTGTCTGTAAGTAGTTCAGCCATGGAAGTACTTCAAGGGAAAAATGTTGAACCGAGCTCAAACTACGACCCTCATGCTGCCTAAGAGAGCACAAAACAAAGCTACGTGCGCTGGAGTCTTCGTATCAGGGATGCATGTGAGTGCGCACGTGAATGCTAATTTGCTGTTTTTGGTCGCACACCATTGATTTCACACTTCAAGAAATGGTTGATAAATGACACAAAAACGCAACTCATCACTCACTTTCACAGATGTACAAATGTCACACATTTGAACACATGCATAGACAACGCACACAGACACACACGCGGCAGCAGCAGAAGCAGCATAAGGTGAGCAGACGTGGCCAGCAGAAGGAATTCATCAGACTGACGTACCATGGATATGATTGCATTTCTTTCATCTCTTTCCTCCCTCAGTTCTACATCAGGGGACAGTCAAACTTTGTGTCACAGTCCTACACTGCTTATGAATCTCCCTTTTATTGCTTGTCTGACAATGTGATGACAAATCTATTGGGCCTGAGTACAAGATAAAGAATGATTTATCAGCCACACATAGACATATGCCGTGCATTTTGGTCAGAGCCAAAAATTGTGTATAGGACAGTCGTAGCTTACATCAAGTAAATGTGGAGTTTGCAGTTTGTCATTAAGATCAAATATGTGAGAATAAAGCCTTACTCATGTTGTGTAACAGACACATTATTAGTATTAGGGCTGCAACTAACAATTAATATCAATTAATCTGCCAGTTATCTTTACAGAATTAACTGTTTACTCTATAAACTGTCAGACAAAAGGTGAAACATGCCACAGTAATGTCACAGTATCCAAAAGCAATGTTTTCGAATTACTTGTTTTATCTGAGTGAAACCCAAAGATACTCAGAAGACTAAGAAAACAACCAAATATTTACATTTGATAAGCTGGAAGAGAGAATTCTTTCACATTGTTGCTCATAAATGATAGCAATATATCCATCCATTTTCCGTAACTGCTTATCCTTATCACGGTTGCGGGGGGGTTGGAACCGATACCAGCTGACATTGTTCAAGAGGCGGGGTACACCCAGGACAAGTGACAAGTTCATCACAGGGCACATAGAGACAAACAACCATTCACACTCACATTCACACCTACATACACCTAACCAATACATTTTCTATCAATAAATGTATCAACTAAGGGATTGTAACAAACCTTAAGTTCCTCTTTTTTTAAAAAGCAAGGCCTACATAGGGTTATTGATATTGTCTTTGGTTTGATAAATCATGTATCTTAGTATAAACATTAATATCCTTAATAGAACTTTGAATCTGTCATCAATGAACACATTAATAAATGTGTGGCAGATGTCAAAATCCAACATTATGAACAAAGTTATCTTTTGGATGTAACTATTAATTATATTGAATCTGAGACTAAATATGTCTACTACCCCTTTTCCCCCTCTAATAACTTTCATACAGTCCCTAATGTTTCAGCTTTACGCTTTATGAAAGTGTATTTCAAACAAACAAAAAACAAACTCATTAGTGTTATAACTTGTTTGTGATTACTACATAAACTGAAGATGTCTGTACTTTATTTTGGTGTCCACTAGATAACTTCATTAATAATGCGATGGTAACAATACTTCCCTCCCTCTTTCACACACGAGTACACATATTGTAATAATAAAACCCTACCGTCTGCTACTTTATCAAAACATTATGGGAGTTAACCTTATTTCTGAGCCAAACCAGCACATTCTTGGAGCTGCATGCTGTTGCAGAAGTGAGAAAAAAATAAAGGAATACAGGAATGAAGGGGAGGCTTGATTTATTCGGCCTTATCAGTCAAACTCTGACATATGGATGAGATGAAAGGAAGAAGAATAATTTAAAGAAAAAACTGCACATTGCACATATCTGAAAGATGCAAATGTTGAAATCATCAAAGCCTAGTTAGGTGACTATGACATTTATCAAACACTTCTTTTCTTCTTGTCTTTGTCAGAATATGCGCTATCTACTCATACTGTAGATCATCTCACACTCTTCAGTATGGCCAAATAAAGCTCTTAGGACAGCAAAGAACATCTTTATTAATAAGCGTTGTCAAAGAACGTATCACGCCACATGTTCCATTTTTATTTATGTATCTGTGAACGTATGCACAACAAGTTAGATTCTGTTATATGAAGTTCACAGAGAGGGTAGTTATGCAACCATCACAGCAGTGACAGTATGCATAGACAGTATGTCTGGCTGCAGAGGGCCCGTTCTCATGAAAGCTGATGAGTTCCAAGAAACTAGTGTCAGTGATCACATAACCTCTACCAGACCCCCCCAAGTATCACTGAACCACACTCTGCGATGATAACCATATAAGCCCATTTTGTTGTTTATTGAAAAAAGAGAGAGGAAGGAACGGAAATGCACTTAACACTTTTTGTTACGGGTGTTGGTGCAAAATTTTGCCACTAGGGAGCATCAGGGACTGAATAAAGACAGACCTCTGCTTTACTTCGTGTGTCTGTCTGCAAGCCTTTTCTGTCTTTGTGTCCACATTTATGTATCTATATCTACATTAGCCTGATATGTAATGACTAACTGAGCAAGGCATCAGATAAAATGTCATAATATTAAAAAATCCTCACTCGTGGAGCTGAAGCTGGCATAATGATTTAATATCATATTTAGTGAGATCATCACACACGTCCACTGTCTGTCAACCCTCATATAATCCACACTGTCGGCTGTTTGCAGATCGGTTGCTTGGCTCTCTGCTGCTTTACATTGCAAATACGCCCATGTTTACATTTGCTCCACACTGACAATGGTCACTATGGGTTACCTTGACTCACAACACAGGTAACCAATCAGAACTCACAGGGGGGCAGTTCTCTGGAAAAAAAAAAAGAGGAAGCAATAACTGAAAAGCGCTGAAGGGAAGAAGAGAAAAAAAAATCAACAGGATCTACACTGATCTAATGTCTGTCACTTTCCTTGGTGAGTGGAAAGTCACAAAGGGGAACTGGTCCCAGGTCTGTAGGCAGATGAAGGCTCTTGGTTTGCCAGAGGGGATGAGAACAATTTCCGTTTCTCTTGTGGATCCTCCAGGCAGCTGCTGCTCTGCCACATTCAAGATATAAACACAAGGTAAGCCCACCTCCTCTTATTCCACACAACAGGCCTGCTACTCTGTATACTGACAAATACTTCACACAACTAAGAGGAAAAAAACGCTTGTAGCTCTTTGTGTGAGTGTGTGCTCCGTGACATGTGCTGAAGGGAAAGTGAAAGTGTTTTTCACAGAGTGTGTGTGAGTTTCTGAGCGTGGCTGTTTGACGCAGTTTAATCTGCCCGCCAGAAATGTTTATGAAAAAATAACAGTATATGATTTCTACACACGTGTGTGTGCACCAGGAAGGGCGTAACAACAGAGGTGTGTTGTGACCACCTCCACACACACACACACACACACACACACACACACACACACACACACACACACACACACACACACACACACACACACACACACACAAAAACACACACACGCACACACAAAAACACACACACGCACACACTATATTTCACTGTGTTCATTTAACAAGGCCCTGTTACCCCAAGCAACAAGAGGGGCTTATCAGCTGCTCCCTCACTTGCCATACTGTTATCAGCCTGGCCTACTTCACACATACACACTCTCTGCCACTTTCTGTCAAACACACCCGCACTCTCTCTATCTCGGTCTCTGACTCTCTGACACACACATACACGCACGCGCAAACTGGGGAATGAATGTTATGGGGGCTTATCAGTGTCCTTAGGGGCCTGGCAGCCACTTCACAGACTCAGATCCCAGTGCCGAGGCCACAGAGACAAACCTATGTGACCGGAGTACTGATGAACACAGGCTCTGTACTGTCAGAGGCGTTCTGTATAGAAGTGGCAGGCTGCAGGGCTCGCTGACAATGAACATATACACATGGCACAATGGCAGGCAGAGGTGGCTACCACTCAAAGAAAGAAAAACAGCACAGATACGGATGTTTTGTCAGTGACCTCATTGTCTTGTACACTTGTACGGAACGCAAAATGCAAGCTGCATTTGTTATGTTTTGTACTACAATCATTTGATACTAGAACAAGCATGCCAGCTTGCCAATGTGTATACCCAGAGCCTGATTTTCAGGTTAGGAAGTGGAAAGTAGTTGTTAATTATGTTCCACGTGCACTACAACTTCAGAATAAATATATGAAAAAGAAATCAGCTCATGTTAGTTGATTTAAAAACATATGTGTTATGTATCTACGGATTATTTTTTTCATAAAATAGTGAATATCTGTGCAAAAATAGTGAAAAATAGACATCACATTTCCCCAGAGAGCTGACGCTGGTATCGTCAAATTGCTCCTTTTGTCTGACCAACAATATAAAACTCAACCTACTGCCACAGAAGATTAAAAAAAACAGCAGATATTCACATTAAAGAGGCCGACCATATAATTCTAGATATTTTTGCTCAAAGGATATACAAAAAAATAATCAGTAATTACAGATACTGTTAACTGATGCTGTAATCTAATCAAGCTTTGCATACTGCACACAGAACATTATTGAAAAAAGGACTCTTCACTCGTGTCCTCCATTTACCTCGTGTCCTACGTAAATCATAGAGCACCAAAACAACTGCACACATCAGAGGAAGTCGAAAATGAGAAGGCCATTGCTGGCAGAGATGATGGCAGCGTTTTGGCACAGGAACGCAGGAAGCGGTGCCTCCTAACTGAGCTGTGCTTCCTGTGTGATAACTGACCCAAACATGTTGTGCCTCTATCACACACATAAAGGCAAAGAAGTGCACTTGCTTTCTCTCTCTTTGCCAGCCGGGGTATTAAAAAAAAAAAAAAACTCAAGAGACTGTCAAGACAATTTCAACCAGACTGAGGATTAATGGGATTAAAATGTAGGAGCTGAATGATTATATTTAATTCCTTGGAAGTGATTTGTTCACTGTGGGAGATCTATTGAACCTAAATGTTTGCGTGATCTTCGACAGAAAGGAGCCGAAGGTGAGTGCAGGTGTGCAAACAGTGTTTACAACCTAAATTTGAGACAGTTGTGAGGGGGAGCGGCAACAGAGGAGACCAAAATCACTCAGAATTGCTTAAAAATGAAAGACGGAGGAGTGGGGCGGTGAGGGGAAATAAGAGAAAGGACTGGGATCAAGCGATTATGAGGGAGTAATGAAGAGGAGTTGGTTTTATAGCTTTGAATGTCCCCTTCACAGTCATGTTGTGAGGAATGTGGGAGTAACGCCCCTGAAACCTTGAACATTGTGCAAAGACATGATGTTTCAAGTTCAACACCAGCTGCCTCCCCCCTACTCTTACCACACACACACAACCCAGGCACACATTGCAGTGCAAATGCTTCCTTCCTGTTGCTGGTTTAGCCTCTTTTAGAAGAAAGATAAGAGCAACAGAATGAGATATATGAACACAGGAAGCAAACTTGAGCTGTTTTTTTTTTTCTGCCGCTCAGATCGCAGTGACTGCATTTCTTCATTTGGACATTTTATTTAAAAAAAAAAGTCTAACCGGTTACCAACTGATATTCACTACAGGTGCGGTGCTGTCACTGTGTGTTTTGCCTCTAACGGCTCTCCAACCCCCCACCAACACACTTCAGTCTGTTTCTCTCTGTTCTTCTCTGGCAGGTTCAGTCAGACCACAGGACAGTTTAGCAGCCCCCACTTCCTCATCGAGAGTTGAAGCAGAGCGAGCGAGCATGAGTTTCCTGTGACGCCCTCTGTGTCTCTGGTCAATTAGTATACTCACATCACTCCGCCACTGTTGAACCGTGCTGGATGGAAAGAGGTCGACCCTCGTCGTATCCTGGGGGGAGCTCTCTGGTAGATCTACACTGACAGTCAATTTGCTGTTCATCTAAAGACACACTCCAAAAACCTGGAACACATCGGACCTGTGCAGTTATTAATAGTCTTCAGAGAAAAGCCGTGATGCTGCTTTCACACAGTTAAGGTCGTGTGTGTGTGTGTGTGTGTGTGTGTGTGTGTGTGTGTGGGTTTGAGATATTCAGCCATGCTTCAGCAGTCAGAGCTCATCTTTGACTTCGCCAGCGACCATGTTAACACTTCACAGGTGAGTACATTTGCGTGTTGAAACAGAGATGGCGTGTGACGCAGCATGAAATTCAGGGGAAACTGACAAATTGTAATCTAATCTGATCAAACTTTTTTTTGTGTGTGTGTGTGTGTGTGTGTGTGACAGTTGGGGGGTTATTCAGATTACCCAGCGGTGATTGTGGAGCACGTTCCCCATCCACACCTGCTCTCATATGCAGGTCTAACGTGTGAACAGACAAATGCAGAGGAGGATCACCAGCAGCTGCTCAAAGGTCAGTGCATACAACACACACACACTCCAAACTTTCACGACTGAGGCTCACCTGCTGTCCAGAAGTCTACTCTAATGGTTATTGTTCAGTAACCAATCTTTTGTTAGGTTTTATTCAATTCTACTGAGTTAAAAGTCATTCCAGGTATCAAAGAAGGCCAGGGCCTGCACATGCGCAGTCGCCATCTAAGCGCACACATGGACCACCCTCCGCAAATATTCAGGAAGTGAAACAAAACATTCCTGGCTTGTGCCTGCACAAGACAGTTAATGAATCATATTAGGATGTAGACGTGGTCACTACGGGCTACAGCACATATGCTAAAGCTTGTTTCTCACCAGTGCTGGGAATTAAAAGTAAGTTATCGGGTTGTTTTGTTGTTTATTCCGGCTGGAGCGGGCAGCTGAGGTAGAGAGGGCATGGCGAGGCTCGGTGGAGTTAGCTAACAGTGCAGCACTCGCAGACAGTTGTGGACATTTTATTTTAAAAAGTACAAACATTTCGGGGCAGTGTCTTACCTGCTGTGTGTGTTTAAACGTGGCGTCTTGTTCTGACAGGTCGTTTTGGTGGTTTTCTCGGCGGCAGACAGTGTTTGAGCCCACGATAAACAGCTATTAGCTAGCAGATGTTTTTCTAGCTCACTGCTTCACAGCCTGTTCACGTCACATAAATAAATGCGCGCAACACAATGGACTCCCTCTTTTGTTTAATAATCCGCCTCAAGGACATACATGTGGTGAGATGTGTGCTAAGAGATGTGATAAATGACACAAGCCCATAGCTGCCCATATGGTTTGTGTGGAGGTAGCAGCACTTTAAAGCAGTGAAACATCGCATATTAGTGTTATTTACCTAACTGTGCACTGTGCTGAGGTTTAGCAAGTGATGTAAAAAGAATTAGGCACTATTTGCTGCTAATATAATTGCTGCAATCACCCGTTTGGGTCATTAAAGGGTCAGTTCACCTAAATTATTTTCTAAATTATTTACCAGCTGGAAACAGTATGGAATAGCTACTTTGAGTTATTCTGCATATTTATTGCCACATTAATCAGTGAATTTCCAGCTACAGAAGCCAGTTGCACATGGTCAGTCACCTCAATTTCAGATTTCGTGTTTTGTGTGTAAAAACTAGGTGGCAAGCATACAAAAAAAGTCCAAATAGATGGCTAAAACTAATGGATTTATGGTTGTATGCCAAGTGTAATGGCATGAAATGGAAACTTGACCAAACCTACTGACAAAAAAAGCCTAAGCATATTCAATTACTAAGGCACAATGTCTTGTATGAATATATATATGTGCAGCCACAAATCCATCTCAGCTACTGTTTTCTCTGTGGTGAATTACGATTGAACAATTCCAGGAAAGCCCATCCCGTGTATTGAGGCAATGTAGACAATGAAAGGGTACTTGAACGTATCCGATAGGGCTGTGGAGGCACATTAAACAAAAACAGTTGAGAACCACTGCCCCATGTCTCCAGAAGCATGAGTTTACATTCATTTGTGGTGTTCACAATTGTTACATTCTGTTCTGTTTTGTCACATAATTAATATACAACGTGATATAATACATTGTCTGGAAAATGTTCATAGATGAAGTACCAAGACAGGAATGTCTGCTCCTAGTTAAGCTGAAATCCAACACATGAAATGCCTGACGTATCAAGGTGCTTCATCACATTTGAAATCCTCCTCCACCTTCTAAAAATTGTTTGTGTATGTTACTCCTCTCTCTGTAGTGGAGCCATGTGAAAGTGGAGAGGAAGAGACCATGGAGACACTTGTTGCTGCCGACTCGCTTCTCAACATGGACTGCCCTGACACCCTCTCCCTGGAACACTACTGTAAGCACACACACACACACACACACAGACAAACACCAGAGTTAACACTGCTCATATGTTTGTGTGCACAGGATGCAAAACCTCACTGCCCACTCCCTTTTCGATGTCTGACTGCGAGATGTTATTTTTAGTCGAAGTGGTCACAGTGCTGCTCTCTTTCATTAAATCTGTTTATGCCCCCCTGCAGCCCAGACCTTCTTACCATCACTGGGTGATGTCATCAATACTCCTGTTACCCAGGTGACCGTGTCAGCAGAGGGGATTGTGGGAGCTGTTGATCAGCCACAATGGCACTCGTTGCACACAAAGAAGCCTGCGGCACAGCTGCAGTCCAGGAAGAGAGGTCAGTCACTTTGTGGGTTATCAGCCAGATCCGAAACTTAATCTTGTGTGATTATATTAAATATCTCATAAATGACCTGCTTTTATTCTTCAACCATGTAGGGAGAAAACCTCGGCATAGAAGGGCAGAGTCTCCAACACCAAACATTATAGTGAAGAAGGACAAATACAACAAAGGTACTGACGCACATTAAAAATAATTGAGCTGCTTTCAGACATGCACCTCGTTATGACACTGTGGTTTTACACGTTGTGGTCATATTTGAATAAGTGTCAGAGTGAGCTTTACATAGACGTCACAACATCACACTGTGTCAGACCTCATAACATTTTCATAACTCTTTTAGTACGGCGCATGTCTGAATTTAATGCTGTCAGAGGAATGTGCAGGCTGCAGCAGTACACGGTGCACAGACAGGAATTAAATACAGGCCTTGTTCACCTTCTGAAGAGCAGCTGTAATAAATTAATCACTCAATTCAAATTTTTTATGTGGGAAAAAAAACAGGTGAATCATGCTTGATAAAGAGTATTCAAAATCTATGAAACATTTTGAATGAGCAAAATTGAAGATATTTTGAAAAGTATTTTTTCTCCTTACACCATGGGGGTAAAAAATAAATAAATAAATAATCCAAACAACGACACTTCCTCTCTGTATTTTTATGGATAGTGAATGATTCTCCAACAAAAACACTTCACATACATCATGTAAGCAGTTAGGATTCAAACATCCATCTTCATGTCTTGTCATTCTGTGCTTGTGTAACTTTATAACTTCATAAGTCACTAATTCAGCCTGTGAGAGAACAGAACACTCTTCTTCCTTGATATCGTATCTTTTTATCTCCACCGCTGTTCTCTATCCGTGAGCTCTGGCTGAATGAAGTGCAAGCACATGGCTCCCCCTGCCATGTCTTAATAAAACCATAAGTAACATTTACATCTGAAAAGGGCCTTGGATGGATGGATCACAGGGGATCACTTGTCACTTTTCCGACATAACTTTTACAGATATTTCCACGTTGTTTTTATGTTTTTCCTTTACCATCACATTTCCTGTATTTGTGCTTCAGGAGGAAACACACTGTACCTGTGGCAGTTCCTGATGGAGTTGTTGCAGGACCGACAGGTCTGTCCCCGCTACATTAAATGGACTAATCCCAACGAAGGAATTTTTAAGTTGGTCAACTCAAAAGCTGTGGCCAGACTCTGGGGCAAACACAAGAACAAGCCAGATATGAATTATGAGACAATGGGCAGAGCACTCAGGTAAAGTACACTGCTCAGAAATGTGATCACAATGTGGTCATGTCTTTACTTTCTGGGACAGTATCTGTGAGTGGATGTACAGACTGCTTTGTTAATGCTGGATCATTGTGTTCATGTAGGTACTACTACCAGAGAGGCATACTGAATAAGGTTGAAGGCCAGCGTCTCGTCTACCAGTTCACCTCTCTGCCCAAAGACATGATTTATATCACAGATGGTGATGGCACCAAAGAAGAAGAAGATTATGATGACAATAGTGGCAATGATGAGGGTGTGAGTGATGACTCTGATGACAGCACGATACCTTCTAGTGACCAGTCAGTGGAGGAGGAAGATTCACACCCACCACAGAAGAAAATGTCCTCCAGCTCTGTACGAGCTCCAGCTACCCAGCGGACCAGGCCTGCTCCCAGGCCAACAGTCCAGCGTGACACCGTCCTTCGGCCTACCAGCACCAGCTTGATCCAGGAGCAGCATTTGCCCATTGTTTCTGCCGAGATGCTGCGGACCCTCCAGAACCTACCGAAGGTCCAGTCCCTGCAGCCCGCGGGTCACGCCTCTGTCTTCAAAACAGCTCAACTGCTAGGGAGTCTGTGTGAGCGACAGGCTGCTGCTGAGGTGTCTGTAGACGGTAAAGGTGCTCGGGAGACACCCGATGAAAAGTCACACCCTGGACAGAAAACTTCACACGTGGAGGCTCCACAGCTGGTGCCCCTAACTAACTCTGACCAATAGAAAAAGACCAATGCCCAGTAACGACAACACACACGTGCACACACACTCCACTGACTCAGGACCAGTTACAGAGCAGCACTTTGCTGTGGCAATGCACACCAGGGCCTATTTTTCTCAAGTGTGTAAGATTCAGAGTATTGATCTAGGATTATTTGTATTTTAGATGAATTCTAGATCAGTGTTTCCTCCGTGACATCTGAGTTGACAAGGAAATTGGCAGGAACCAAAATCTCAGCACGTCAGCAGGTTACTTTCTAAGAAAAGGCAGCCTTTTAAAGCTCATGTCCTCAATCGCAGCCTTATGTCGTTCTCTGTAGCCGTTAACGAGACAAGACACCAAAGACAGACAGACAGACATGCACTGGAATCTACTGCCTCTCTGTGTCGTGTGCCTCTGCTTGCACTTCACCTCCAGCTTCATGGAGCACATGATCTGATCAGCACGCTGTGCCTCTCCTTCTTTGCCTTCGTGGTCGTGCTCTTTCCCCGCTCTGTTTTTTTTTTCTTTTTGTTTTTGTTTTTTCACTCTCACATGCTGAATCATTCCTCTGCCTTGAAAAATGGCTTTGCACTAATGTTTTACCTCTGCTGTATGTTTTCTTCTCTAAGTGCCTGAAGATCTCAGTCCATCCTGTCCCTGCGTCCTCTGTTCCTGGTAATCATGAGGTTATTGAGGGAAAACATTCCATATTATTAATATTATTATTATTATTTTTACTGAAATATGTTTGTATTGTGAATTGTGGAAAAAACAAGGGATCACTGTTATTTGTAGAATAGTAATTTAGCACTGCTGCTGTTTAGTTGATCTGCACAGTGGACCTTCCTTTTGTTGACAATCACTAGTGAAATGGTCTTGTAGCTTTTTATTTCGCTACATTACCTGTACAGTCGTACTGCTATTTAGCCTTTCTGCTATGCACACATTCTTTTTAGTTGTTACACATATATAAATGCATATATGGACCTCTGAAGCCTTGATATCTTTATGTGTTGTGTGTTATATACTGTATGTCTGTGAACATGCTTGACATTGTGCCTTGTTGCCATTCTCTCCCTCAGGTTAAAAATTAGTTTTACCGCACAGACTGTATACTCTATGCAAGGAGTAAAACCGCTGGCCCTTTATGATGAAGTAATTTTAAGTTTAATGTTTTCTCTTCAGTTCATCTTAGTTTAGCCTCATGAAGCCAGCCCAAGTTCACCTCACTCCAAATGAAATAGGCTGCCTTCTGTGATGCTAAACTTGATTTAGGAGATGCTTACACCTGTGCCTTTGCCCCCACCTTCCCCCAGGGAACCCTATGCAAAACTGTTTTCACTTTATTGCTGAGAAAGCTGTTTATTTGGAATCCTCTCACTTTGCTTCATCTTGATACTGTAAGTTTTACCGATGTGGATTTGAAAGCCTGTAGCAGAGGGAGAGGTGGAGTTTATGTTCCTTTATTTTTGATGCGTTCGCTTTCGTGTTGAAAAATAATGGTCTATTATATGAAATAAATGTAATTTTATCATTGTCTGTGTGAAGTTCATTCTGACTCATTTATTCACCCACATTTAGTTTGCCAGCATCACACGTTTATTTTTACACAATTACGCAAGTACTGTATGTAAGTACTAATTGGAGGCACGTAGGTTACTTAAGCATTAAGTTATACTTTCAGTAGCTATGTATATATTTCTTTTTTTACAGCTTTAGTTACTTTGCAGACTTTATTGATCCCTGTGCGCAAAAGTTACCCCGCAGTATATTGAGCAATTAAAATTAGCCCCACCTTTATCAGCTGCAACACAGTGATGTACACTTTAATACATCAATTAAAATCCAGTTGTATAATACATATTGTCTTAAAATTGGGCATTCCACATCACTTTTAGTACTTTAAGTACTCTAATACATTTGTACAATCTGATTACTTCTTTCTCCATGGCTACGCTGTACCCCACTACATTTCAAGTATCCATCCATTATCTGTAGCCACTTGTCTTCATCGGGGTCACAGTGGGGATGAAGACTATCCCAGCTGACTTAGGGTGGATAAGTTGCCAGCTTATCACAGGGCACATAGACAACCAAACAACCATTCACATTTATATGTCCTATGGCCAATTTAGAGGCACATTAAGTGCATGTCTTTGGGAGAACCCATGCAGACACCTGCTGAGGTTACATGACGCTTTTATCCAAAGCGACTTACAGAGAAGGGAATCATGCACATTCACGCACTGATTGTTTTTGACAGTGATGGTAACTAGTAAGTACGTTTTTACTCACAAAACAGGAACCATCTCATAAATAAAGAAATATAAAAAATAAATATATAATAATTATATAATATAATGTAATAAAATATTAAAATAAATATAATGATATAAAGGTATAGATGAAACTGCAGAGGATACAAATGAAGCTGAATTAGCTCTATCCTCTCACAGCTACATTGAAATGTCACCTATCCAATATTTTAATGTATATAACAATCTAATAGTGGGGTATTTTTACTGTGAGGTATTGTTACTTATTCCACTTCTTTTATTTTTAGGTTACTGATGATATATTCCTATAATAAATACAGTATTTAAGCAATGGCAGCCCTTTTCTTCATGTCAAAAAAAGTCTGAAAATTAGCTGCTCTTTGAGGAAGCTGCCATGTCATGAGTCCTCCAGGCCGATAGGTGGAGTACTGGCAGTGTGAGCGCGGTGCAGTCGGATGTTGACGGGCCTGCTGCTGTGTAGCTCACGTTTCCAGTAGTCCCACGTCTTGCTAGAACTTTCCTGTCACTCTGGAAACACTGTCACAGCAAACCCATGGCAACCGAACGGCAAGTGATACCAAACATATGATATTTATACACTTTTATTATGTTTTCATGGAGGTGTTTGTGCGCAGCTGGTTGACGGTTGCTCTCTCTCTTTTTGCTTTAGCAGCTTCCCCGATAGCTTCATTGAAGAAGATCCACAGAAAGCTCTGCAGGTAAATATTAGCCAGCCACAAACAGATACCATTAGCGATTCTAGCAAACATCTGGTGGCTCTTTCTGATCCTAACACTAATCTGAACTTCTTCTAACCGCTGTTGTTTTGTGTGGTGTCGGTGTTGTTAATGTTTCTGATGTTGACGCTGTAACTAGCTAGCCAAGTTAGCTCATAACGTTTCCCGTTAGCCTCACTTTGCGTGAGGAGCTAACTTTTATAACAGTGCTGCTGTTCTGTGCTCACAAGGCTTTGTTGCACTTTGTCAGTCATAAAGGTGTCATGACTGTGTGATGTTGGTAATAAACAGCCTCGTTTTAACACATATCCAGCTGTCAGCGTGACAATCATGCAGTGTCATCCTCAACAGATTCAAGTAGAAGTCAGCAAAGAATGCTATTTACTAGTTTTATTGACTTTCAACATTTTAAACACACTCATCTTCTATTTGTTCCTTGTTATGAATATGAGACTGTTCTATGAACAGTTACAACTACATTGTCCTGCAGTAATAAGTTCATCATTAACAGCACTTCCATCAGCTTTACTTGTCAAATCCATCCCAGAATAATACATTACCGTGACATTGTAGCAAACAGAGGAGACAGCGGCATATCAGCCTTTGTTTAGAGTTACTTTTCCACCTTTGTCACGACTCTTTTAGATCCAAAACAGTACTGGAACCTGTCCACTAATGTGCCGTCTCTTTCCCTGTAGGCACTAAATGAGGCCTTGCAAGGAGACTCTGAGAACGCTGAGTGGTTTTGCCAGCGTGCCTATGCCCACACACTTCTCAAAAACTACAGCTGTAAGTTTACATACATGTGCTGACAGACATTGTGGTTATAATGCAACCTTAAAAATGGCTTGCAGGGAATATAAATGTCTTCAAATTCTATTTAAAAAAACGGTGTTGTTGTTGCTTTCTGCGTACAGTATGTGAGTATATTGTGGTCTAGTGCTGAAAACACTGACTTGAATTAATAATTTAACAGCAGTCAGCGTGTGACTATTCATGATACAGTGATGCAGTCTTGATGAATGTATGATGAACGTAGTGATGTCTTCACTCTGCAGGTGCTGTTGATGATGCCAAAAAAGCACAGCAGCTACAGCCCAGCCTTCCCCTTGCTTTCATGCGAACAGGGTGTGTACAGTAATATAATGAAGATGATTCTGTGTTTCAAAAGCTGTAATATAAAGCTGGCTGGTAAACATGAACTAAAAAGCCAGCCATGAAGTTTATGTACCAGAATTGCTTTACTTGTTTAACTTCTTTAACGATGCATATGATCCTAATTTTCTGTGTCGGAAAAGGTTTTCCCAGATTGTCCATTCTAAGTGCATGTGACATGTTTTTCTCTCCCAACTGCAGAATAGCAGAATACCACCTTCACCACTATGAGTCAGCACATGCAGCTTTCACTCAGGGACACCAACTGGATGGTGAGTACAGCCTATTTTGGCCTCCAGTATAAACTTTCCATCATCCCACTCTCTACGAACCACTGTTCGCAGCAGTACCCAGTCTGCTGCTTCGCTCCCCTCATTGAATAAAGTGCTAACCTGTGTCCCTTAGCTTTAGGGATAAAATATTCAAGGCATGGCAAGTTTATTTATATAGCACATTTCATATAAAGAAGCAATTCAAGATGTTTTACATAATGACGTTTCAAAAGGCACAAGTAATAAAAGAACATTAACAAGTTATAAAAAGACTAATAAAAGGCATAAAAAGGTAAAAAAGAGAGTGAAGTTTCGTTTTAAGGTGGTAATCGACATAAAAGTTTCAAAAGTAGTTAAAGCTGGTGCAAATGTGAAATACAACACAGTATGAATGATTAACATACACATTTTATTTATTGCTTACACTGTAGACTGCATTACAGGACAGCTCAAACATAGTTCTGGTCAACAATGGTTATATTACTATAATATTTAAATTAGCTACGACAGAGTTCATAAAAACTGAGCTTCAGCTGGTCTTTCTGCTGACTATTTTTAATTCATTGATTCATCATTTTATCAGAAAATGTCATAAATGCTCAAAAATGCACGTCGTTCAAAAAGGGGACATCTTCAGATATGACAAAGAGAAGCAGCAAATCCTCTCATTTAATGTTATTGATTAAATTAATAACTTTATTTGATGTTAATTAATTGGATGAGGTGGTTGCAGATTCTTTTTCTGTTGATCCATTAATCGATTTAATGATTTGTTGATTCAACTCTGTGCCTTGTTCAATGTTGTGGTGTATCATCATCTTCCATTTTTGTTTTTATGTCTCTTATGCATCAACACATTCATAAACAAAAGAAGCATTTTTGAAAAAACTTTCTTTAACGTTTGCCACTCCACCTCTCTTTATTATAAACACACTTTGTATTTTTTTAGGGGGTCTTTATGAGGAAATAAAAGTTCAGAATCTATAAGTAGTTAGTACAAACAGTACATCATGAATTAAGTATATGACGTCCAGTGATATGCTCAATTATGTCTCATAAGTTGTTGCAGCTGATCCCATTTCTTACACATATTTGCTGCAAACTTTAACCAATTTGACCACTTACAGTTGAAAATGTTCAAACTCCACAAAGTACCACAGTGAGACACCAAGACCTTCAGGATCACCCAAGAAAAATGAATTCTGTGCTCTGGTATCAAAAATTGGATTTTTTGTTGATTGGATGGTGAGCACTTCTCTTCTGGAAATTGCCCAGAAACTCTGTGGGGAAATATACCTAGGAAAGCCACACTCATCCTCTGAATGCTCTCAGTCTCTAACCTGTGGTTGTACAGTTTCATGAGGCTGTGATTATCTCAGAGGTCACAACAGGTCATTTTATACAATGAGGTCAAGTTTTTTTCAAGTTTCAAAAGGTCTCACTTCAATGAAATGGGTACTTTGGTAACTAACATCATCACACATGAATACAGTTGGGCTCATTGCATCCACAAGAGTCTCAGCTTTCCAGCCATACCCAATTTATGCATTTCCAATTCTGTTTAGGGACCCCGGTATGCAGAAATATTCAAATAAACTAGGCGAAAATAACACATTTATATTGCTGCATGGTATTTGCCCAAAGCTGCGCAGGATTAGCATAAAAAGTGGCCATGTCTGTAAAAGGGAGAGTGGGTACACATAACAACCATTTACATTCAGATATGTTGAGGTCAAAGGACCCCTTTGAAAATTTCACAGTGCCAAAATATTGCTTTAACTTCAGAGCATTAGTCTGCTGGTTTTATACGATGCCAGTCTCTCACTCTAGATTTAAAACTGCGTTAAACACAAAAAAAAAGGTAGCAGGCCTTAAATTTACTGACCGAAATTCTTCCTTCCGATCTATAAAATATCTAATAAATAATCTGTAACAATAAATGGACAAGCATTGCATGTCATCATTTAACAGCAGCAAGATGTTGAGGGCTTTGTTTGTAACAGCAAAACATCAGTTGTGCATTTTAAAGACTTTAAGACCAAAAATAGTCAGTATTGGCTTTACCTCGATGGATCCATCTAAGATGTTGGATAAGGATTAAAACATTTGAAACTGTTAGTCCAGATCACACAATGCGAGTGAAGCCAGTGTCTGTCTACATTGTTCACAACTGTAGCCGCTGTCAACCAAGACGCTATTATCCCCATTCTCAATATACAGATCAGCTGGGACCAAAATCTCATTAAATTCTCTATTGTAGAGTTATAATGTCTCCAGCTCAGTTTGTCAAACTGAAGGTCGCCCAAAAAACCAGTACAACAACACGTCGATTCTCATTTCATTATAAACTTGATTCTCTATTCATCAGTGACCTTGACACTTACATGTTTTTGTGACAATTAAAGCGGCTTTGCTTTTGAAAAGACAGCTGGAGTTGAGCAACAGAAGGTGAACAAGGAAATGCTAAAGCAGCGGCTATAACAACATCACTGCCATCGAGGCACGAATACATTATAATGGAAATATTTTTATAGACGCGTGTCATTAGGGAACAAGCTGGTGTTGTGCTAAAAACACATGCTTTGAGTCTTTTTTGGGGGTGCTGACTGCATATGGCTCTATCGGCAACTGAATAAGTGGTCAGAATTAAATGAGTAGGATGGTTGAAATAGATTAAAAATAGACTCGGGAATTCATTTTTAGAGTTAAACTAATTAAACAAAGTATTAAAGACACTTCAAAAACACACGTGTGCCCATTTTCTTCCAGTGAGTTCTGCTTTGGAGACAAACCTGTTCAGTTTATGCTAAATGAACGCTTTTAGCCTCTCTAGCACTTAGTCACCCCTTTAGACTCCATTAACACATCCCTGATACCCTCAGATGTTTTTATTAAATACTTTTAATTTAGCCTTTTTATATCAGCATATATTACTTCATAACAAAGAAAGACAGCACATTTCTGATCCTTTTTTTTGTCTTTTACAGTTTCTGACAAATCATTTGAGATCTGGATCCAGCGCTGTGAGGAGGTGATGGGAAGTAAGTAGCTTTTAAGTCGCTTAAGTTTTATTTTTATTTTTTTTTCATTCAAGGTATCAAATATTAGCACACAGTATTGCCTGTGGCGGTTTCTAAAAAGTTTAAGACTTCAAAATCCATTATCACTTGCACTCTAACTTCTATATATGTATATATCTTGCTCCCTACTATCAAACACTAAGCTAATTGGCACAGTCAGGGAGCTGATCAGCCCATCTGATCAAACAAATGAGCTCGCGCGCATCCATGAATCTACAGTATGCGTTCGCAGTGGTGGTGGAGGAGTGTGCAGGCAGAGCTGCTTTGTCCAATAAAAGATGCATGCCATGTCTGGGTTGGTGTGTCTCTGTTTTCTGGTGATGCCTGGGCCCTCTGGATCATCTCGAGTAAACAAGAGCATGAGTTTTGACAAACACGCTTCACACCCGCATGCACACGTACTCCCAGGAGCGGTATGATTCATCAGAGTTAACGTTACTGATGTTTGAAAGCCCCCGATGAGACTCAACCCACCCCCTCCTCCTCCTCCTCCTCCTCCTCCTCCTCCTTCGTAGGCCTGCTCGCAGACAGCACGCGCGCGCACACACACAAACACACAAACAACTACAGACCCCCTCCCCACCTCCACCTCCCAACCCCCCTAAAACTTGAAAGCACCCTTCTTGCGCTTGCTCGCGCTCACACCAGGAGCAGTCGTTGTGTCTTCTGGTGACAGTGTGTTTACCACCAACCAACACACACACAACACCGGGTTATTCTGTCGCATGTGGCAGCAGCCTGCTTGTTTAAAAAAAAAAAAACAGACACACACACAGTGTTTTTCCCCAAACAGCCCCCCTCCTCACCATTTCAAATGCGACCTCATTAAGACAACATTAACACGCCTCCCATCATCTCTTCGCTCTCTTCGCTCTGTGTTCTCTCACTCGCTCTCTCTGTAATGAAGTAAGTGAATAATGTATGATAGCATGCTGGTAAACGGTGATCAGGCTTGCTTGGGCTCACAGGGCTTATAATGGGCGTGGATGGACCAGTAAACAAACTGGTGGCGAGGATGGGAGTGTGGGGGAGGGGGGCATATCTGTCTGCTATCTGTGGTCAAGTGTGTGTTGGCTTAAAAGTTGCCTTCTTATAGGTTCACGATCATATTTAAGAGTTCAATTTAGCTTAAGGGGGGGTTATTAAATTATTTTTCTTCTCTCTTTTCAGAGCAGACACAGATCGACAACGACAACAAGGTGAGTTTCCCTGCACGGCCACCTGGGGGCATTGTTGCTCTCAGCATCAGCAGAGAGAGCATCAGCCGTGTGCATGCTCCTGCTTCAAAGAAGGAAGCCTTACTAAGCTGCTTTTGTTGTTGTTGTTTTTGTTTTTTTTTGTTCCTCATTTTTGTCCTTTTTGTTTCATCCCTCCGCCTCATCTCCACCATCTTCCTCTGTAATTGTCGTCCCGTCTCGGGGACCGGGTGACCCAGCAGATGGCAACAGTTCCACAAGTGAAGTAAGTGCATAAATGTAAACACACCTTATCGAGGCATCTGTTTGTAATGTTTGTTTTATTTGTTATGCCAGCGTAATGGTTGACCAAGCCTTAATGAGTTGAAGCAGCACCATTCTGTGTAACTGGGTGAACACAGACGATACATGTTAATGATGAGCTGAAGTTTCTTTGTTCTATTCATCATGTTAGTGGTGAGAATAGAAACGGCCTTCAGACTTTTCAGTCAGTTTTGTTTGTGTGTCTCTTTCAGACATGACTGGTACCAAACAGAATCTCAAGTCATCGTCACAGTCATGGCAAAAAATGTACCCAAGGATGGTGTGTGTGCCAACTTCATGGACAAAGAGGTACAAACACACACTTAAAGGCAGTATCGAAGTGAAGAGAGTCTGTGTTTTCGGTGTATGTATGTGTGCGTCGAGCAGAGATGGGTTAGCTCTTGGGTGTTTCCTCAGGGGGGCCCATTAGATGGGTCTCACACACACATACACACTCACACACACACACACTCACTCCCCATGGACCCAACTATGCCTCCAGTGGTGCCTTGTTAACATTGCTCCCAAAGTACAGATCTAAGAACAATTTACCCTCCCCAGCTTCTCCCACCTCCTAATTGTCTGTAGATAGAAGGCATAACTGATCTAGGATCGGCTGCAGAGCCCTCGAGGGACAATCCTCTTTCTTTCTTTCTCTTTTTCTTTTTTCCTTTGTCTCTTTCCACTTTTTCTTTCCTTCTCTCAGAGGGCTAACTGCAGGGCACCCCAGGGAGCGGCTTTGTCTTTCCTAATAGAATAACAAACTGAGTTTACCCCATTTCAAAAGAAATAGTTCACTTGCTCTGAATCACACAGTCACTTGTTAATCCTCCTCTGTGGTGTGAAGTACAGATAAGTTCATATATTTTTTACTAGGTCAGTATATACAAAAGAAATTAAAGATGAAAGGCGGTGGTTCCAGTTATTTTCCCCGGTGACTGAGCATGCAGCTGCTGTATACCTACAGACGGTGCAGGAATTCAACTGGAAATGAATATTAAGGCTTTGATAGTTTTGTGGAATTGCCCAAAAGCTACTTTAGTTAACTTTCTAAGCTTTTATCCCAGATGAACTACTTCTAACATACGTTTGGTCTCAAATCAAAAAAAAAAAGTCCACTTTTAGAGAAGTGGTAGGTGGTGAATTGCAGACAATTACAAGTTGAAGTGATGTACTGTACAGGCGAGTTATCCCTCGAGTGGGCAGTTTTCTAGTGCTTTTTCTATACGAGGGCAGCGTTTGCCAAGTGACAAGTGTGTAAGGAGAGTGAGGATTTGGGCCACAGCCGAGGCCATGTCTCTCTAAACCAACAAGCCACCCACCCAGTGAGTGACAGGCTGTTAGGAGCTGTCTGACCCCCCCCCCCCCCCCCCCCTCAGTTAGTGGCTGAAGGGGACAGGGTGAGGATACTCCTGGCCGTCACACCAGCCACATCAGATGATTATTCTCATGGACAAGCTGACACCTTCACCCCTCTCACTTCTTATCTTTCTTTTTGTCTTGTGCGTTTTCTGCAGACTGCAGTTCAATGAAATGAGAATATGGACAGCACAGTTTCACAACATTATTTTGAAATAATATATTTGTATGTTTTCCTTGTTGTTTACTGACACATTTAATGAATAAGGATTCATGACTATTCTGTTGTCTCTTCAGCTCTCTGCCACGATACAGCTGGCATCAGGAGAGAACCACAACCTCCACCTCCACCTCATGCACCCCATCATCCCTCAACAGAGCAGCTTCAAGATCCTCTCCACCAAGGTATCACTCGCTTTTAGTTTAGCTAATGCTGTCAGTGTGTCGTTGAAACTTCTACTTCCTATTTGAGTCCACTGCTGCTGTGCATATTTTACACTCTGACATACATTTCTGATGATTTGACGTGTTCTTGACAGGTTTAACAGACATTTTACTGTGATGGATGACTTGCTCATGAAGCAGAAATAAACTGTGTGTCAGGCCTGTATGCGTTCAACAGCGATTGTGTTAAATGGTCCATTGTGCACTAAAAGGCACATCAAGGCATTGTGATGTGTTCTCTAATGTTAGAGCATACAGGACCAAAAAAAAAAACGCACACTGGCCTTTGTCCTGTCTGGGGTCACAGTGACCACGATTGACCAACATGCAATAAAATAGCACCAAAGTATGGCGATGACATGGCTGCCTGCATACAGTTGGTTATGGTTGTGTCATTTCTGTCAATCTGTGAGTTTTCAGAGAGGTCAGAGGTCAAGTTAAAGTCAGGATGTGTGAAACCTTCCTCTGTTTGCTCATGAAATAACGATGTATAACCTGTTTTTCTCCACGGCAAGCAGCTGTAGTGGAAAATAAAACTGTTAACAACGTTTCTGAGCTGGAAAACACAAACAAACAAAGCAGAATTTTTAGGTCATGGAAAGACTCGAAGACTAAGTTTTTGAAAGTCAATGAAAAGTCATTGAAATTGACTCAGAATCAGTGAGAGCACTGTATGTGGCCTTGCTGTCCCAGTAGTTACTCTCATCAATAAAGAAGCAGACTATTAAACATGTCAGGGACCATCTTTTATGTAGCTATAAAGAAAATATGATGTAGTAATGTCACACGCTGGAGGAATGCGGTCCCTCCTCTGACGACGCTTCAAATCTTTGAACTGCAACAAAGCCAGAGAACATAAAATAACATGATATCCTCTGTGTGTGTGTGTGTGTGTGTGTTCAGGCTTTTATTGTGATTATTTTTGTGTACCTTTTAACCACACGAATGAATTCAGGTAACAATTAGAAATGCAAAGCAGAAAAACACGCGAGTTTAAGCAGCTCACTGAAACTGTGACTGATCATTACTCGGGTTACCAGTCTGAGATTAACATCATAATCTCTTCAATAATTTAAAGCGGTGTAAAGTAGGGTGGCACTAATTCCTTAATGCTGGTAAAGCTCACTGTGGCTGGAGCAGAAATGAGAAAATCCACTCTCCCTGTGTACAGTGCGGCTCCCGTGGAGACGTTATCTGAGCAGCTAACAGGAGATTCACGCATATGCACAAATCCTCACTCCTACGCACACACACATTCATTTGGACTCTCTGAGAGTTCCTCTGCACTGTTTAAGGTGATTATGGGTCTAATGAGTAGGAAGGGCACTTTTTACTATAGACTAATTAGTGTGTATTCTAGAGGATGTGGGCTAATGAGTGTGCTGGCTGAATGTGTGCTGATTCAGGCTTTAGACCACTGTCAAGTTTTAGCCCGAGGATCAAGAAGGCAGGTTTTTGTACGAGTTGCTTTTGATTGGTTTTTTTAATCATTAAGGAGGAGGAATTTGTTTTGTAGGGCATTGATCAATCGGTCTTGTCAATACAGTACAACATTAAGCTCTGCTTCCTCCCTGAAAACTATTATTCTGATGGTGGTGGATGATCTTTCCGCAGAGTTTAGACACAGCATCTTTAGTTGTGTCCTGTTCTAAGTAACTCGAGTCGATTCACACTTGTAGAAAGTATTTATGGCTGCATATTGAACACTTTTTAGTTTCAGCCAGCTACTATTGAATGTCAGGGCAAAGTACTCGTTTTTTGATTGGATTCTTTCTGACTTAATTCATGTATTTTGACAGTGTTTGGCCAGACTTACTCAGCAAACGCAAACATGAGCTGCAGTATTCAGTTAATTAGTTGCTGCATCTGCATATATTTAACTCCTTATTTTCTAAGGCAGCGGCTCATTACGAATTCAGTTCCTGGACTGATCCCGGGACGGCACTCCAGATGGAGTTCAGCCATGAGATTTCACCAAGGCTCGAAAATAAATTATAATGTAGTGATCTTCACAAAGTTTACTGCAACCAAAGTTAAACCCCTCATCAGGGAAGAAAAGTTTATCACCCAAAAAGTGATACTACAGCAATAATCCTATCATAAACCAATGGGAGACAGACAACCTTTAGGGGACATGAAAAAGATCTATACTAAGATGCACAAAATATATACAAGTTATCTCCATAAGTAGAAGAAGATTATATTAATGCGGCTGATGTTTGACTAGAATACTAAAATAAATGCTGGCAAATGCATATAAATACTTGATATAAATGTCCTAACAATAGTTTAGATTTTTTCAATAACCACCAAAGCCTGATTGAATCTGGCAATAAAACAATAAGACAATATAAGCTTTGTTGAACAATGGATTTTTAATAATATTTACCATTCAAACCTGTAATAACAGATTTTCTTAGCCACTTTCTGGTCGTGGAAACAAGTATATTTTAAATATTTAAATCTCCAAAACGTGTTTTTGCCAAAGACTTTGAGTCCTCTCATTTTGGTGACTGCTTGGTCGAACACAGTGTATTCATATCCCTGCTTTTATATAAGCCCTACACTTGTGAACAAAAAGTTGCTTTTTTTATATATTCAGCAGTTTTTTGGGGCAACTCTGTCATTCATTTGTCGTTGTGCTGAGTCATGTTTCTTGCTCCCCGATGAATGTAAGTCCAATATTCACTCTTTTAGCTCCGTTTTTGGTCTCCTCCAACTCTGAGAAAAAATGCCGGGCTCCCGAGCTGCTGAATTCTCCACTATGTTCACCAGCTAGTCACTAACTGTGTCTGTCTGCTGCTGAGCAGATAGTGTGCTGTGGGTTTTTACAACATTTTTTGCTAAAAACAGCTGCCTGCTGAGGCTGAAAACGACACTATGAGAGTGGTGAGAGTGAAGTAAAACAGTACTGTGTGACAGCTAAACAAGAGCTGAAACTCTGCTACATTCTTATTATAAGAATATTGATTAGAGCTGTTTAACAAGTTTGGCTTCTTTTGTGAAATGAAAAAAGGTTTTGTTCAAAAATACTTTGTATACATCAAATAATATTAAAGCGTGGGTGCCAAAACTCGAATATCATTTCAAACAATACCCAGCCTTATATATACAGTATGTTTCTATTAGATCTGTATGTGTAACATCGATGAACAAGCATAAACAAAAACTAACAGTTTCCACTGAGTGCCTAAATAGATATGCTGCGGTATTAAGATTGAAAATCCCCAAAGAAGCCAAGCCACAGAGTTCCTGAAAGCAACGGTGATATTTATTTTAGTTTATTTACAGTAAGGCCACAGGGGGAATGAAAGGGCAGAGCACGATCACAGGTGCTGGAATTATACTCTGTATGGTGCCACAGTAGCAAAAAGATGTGTGGAAATTTGATTAGTAGCGTTATATAACCTGACATCTATATTGTGTTCGGTATATGCACTGGCTACACGGTGCCGAGCAGAGGCCGACCTGCACAGAAACTGCCCCCTCTCAAAAAAGCTCTCACTCACTTTCCCACTTTTCCATGGCAACAGCAGACACTGCATACCAGAGGTGCACGTGGGTTGCAGCTTAAACAAGGGCTCAGTCTTAGAGAGACCACAGCTGAAGATAGTCTTCGACTCTCTCTCATCTCTCTACAGTCTCTCTGTTGTTTTTTTTTTTTTTTCCTCTTTCTTCCTCATTTTGTCTTTGTTTTGTCTCTCTCGCCACGGCCCCTCACAAACACACACACACACACACACACACACACCTTCTATCTTCCTCTTATGCTCTTACAAACACACACACCTACGTCTAGGATAACGAGAGTGAGTGTACAAGCCCTCCTCCTCTCCCACAAAGCCCTGACTGTTCCCTGGTCCACTGGGCTCCTCCGGTACACATGGCCCCTACACACACACACACACTCACACACACACACACACACACACACACACACACACAGCCCACCGAGCTGTCAAGACAGCATAGAAGCACCTAACTCTTTAAAACGCCACAGGTGAAATGTGTGTGTGCACACGTGCACGGCAATGTGAGAGACCCCAATAAACTGAGCAGCTTTCTCAATGCTGCTCTCATTTAAATATTTTGGAGCCATTTCATTTTTCTGAAGCCAAGGAGCCACTGGGGAGAAAAAACATTCAAATGAACAACGGCATCAGCAAATCAAGTTTCTCCAGATTGGCATGCATCCCTAATGAGCATTTAAAAAAAAAAAAAAAATGCATTGCCCTCGGAGCTGTTGATTCCCAACCAATGTCGGTCTGTCTGTCTCTGTAATAGGCTGCCCTGCACTCTTCGCTCCACAATGTTTACGCTTCATCTCCTCGCTGTCTTTAAAGACAACTTAGCAGGGGGAGGCTAAGCCGGGTGTGAGTGTGCAAGCGCACACACACACTCACACACACACACACACACACACACAGATACAAATACAGAGGCTGAACAGTAATCTTTCAACACACATGTGCCATTTACACAAAGTATTTGCAGTGTGTGTGCGTGCGTGCTAGCACATTATCGTCAGTGCGACCTCCTCCTGTCCTCCACCACGACAGACATTCCAACCGCAGGGGTCACCGCGACAACGGGGAGCCAATTACACACCAGTGTGTTTGATCAGAACAGACGGCCGGATGCACACACACTCAAACGCGTGCGCGCAAACATACTTTGAACGCTATTATCGAATCCACGCGCGCTCGCTCGCTCATTCAGTCCAACTCATCTCTTTTTGGAAAATAGCTAAAGTGGCGTCCCCGCTCTTTAATTTGCATGCCTGTCAATGTCTAAGAATGTTTATATTTATTTCATTTCCGCGTCTTTCTGGCCAAGTTTGTTTTGAAATCCGCTGGGATCTGGAGAAAGAAGCAGAGGATGCTGGGTGAGGAGTGTTGGCAGAGAGGAGGAGGGGGTGATGGTTACAAACACATGTGACAAGCGACACAGGACCCCAGTGCCCCTCTGTAAATAGCATGTGTGTGTGCGTATCCACATGTATGTGTGTGTGTGTAGTGCAGTATTGTATAGTCCAGCGCCTGGGGTCCTGTGGGTGGTGGCCTCTGTATGTGGCTCTGCTGTCACATCCCTTTACGAGCCATTGCTTTGCCTGTCACACACACAGAGAGGCACACACACACGGCGCCTGGCCTGCCATATCCCTTAAAAGCCAGGAAACACAGATGTGGCAGCAGATTAATGTTGTATGGCCCAGGAGCACGCAGAGAAGCACACACACTTTGACACACACAGAGTGGCGGCTGGAGCTCGGCTGAACTTCACACTACAGAAACATTTGAAACAATGAATGGCACCTGCAAACTCCGGCTGCCAGTAATTTTAATTACCAGTTAAATTTCTCCATCTTTAATCTTTGGTCCATTTCTATTCTTAGACTTTGTTCATAAACTTTGATCATTAGCAAGTCCATTAAAACATGACAATCAGACTGAAAACTTAAATTCTACTGGCTGGATAGATGGACTAAGATTTAGAGTAAGGTAAGCTAAGGGTGCATTCAGACAGGATCTGGCACTGTGGTGAAAACACAGGTTTTTCCATACATTTGAGGTAGTGTGTTTTGGCTGCAGCAGTGCGTGCCGCAGGGGTGTCCGCCAAAACACGCAGCGACCTGCGCTGGTGAAGTTTAGCCAGATCCAACTTTTGTAAAAACGCAGCCTGACGTCACATTGTGGCCGCCGATCGGACAGTCAGACTGGTCAAACTGCTCCACAGCCAGAGATTTTAGCCTGAAATGTCACTGAAGCTGAGGCTATCCAGGTGGATTCATGGACTAAACTCTGATACTCTACCTGTTGTGTTCTGGCTTTGTTTATTTCATGTACCCAGCTTCTAAATCTGAGTCTGACTCACAATTTACGCTGCTGAAAAATAGTGATACAAAGAATTTTCCTTTGGTTTGAGAGAGAGAGAGAGAGCATCGGTCAAAAGACATTGACAGTGAATGACAGTGAGGGAGTGCCAGCATCGCTGAAGCGGGTTAATCAGCTAAATAAAAAGTTATTTCCTAATTGTTTCACAGCAGTTACATTCAGCACAAGCAGGTATTTGAATGTGATTAATAGTCTCTCACTGCTTAATGTCATCATTACTCTGGGTATTTCCTCTTTAACACCAGTTCCACCATAACTTTCTCTTTCCCTTGGAATCCCAAAGGTGACCACAGTACCAAAACGTTAGGACCAAAACTCTACCAAGGACCAAAAATTTAACTTATAAAGTGGGGCAATGTTGACATATAGTAAAACCAGCATGAGGACGGCTGCTGCTGCTTGATGGGGCTGCAGCCTGGCTAGTGGAAATGGCTGCATAACATGCAGCATTAATAAAATATTAATAATTAGTTTAACTGACAAGTATTTCTGGTGTTGACTAGTGAGGGTAGCAACGGTTAACTGACTAGTCGACTAATCACACAGATTTAAAGAAATCTAATGTAACTAAGAATGACAAGCACTGCTACAGAGGCCACGTTAGTTTGAACACCAATTAGTAATATTTGTCAGCCATTTGAGCGAAGCTGGGAAATCAGCATTTTGATATGTGCTGAAGTCTTCAAAGCACGGTGTGACCCCTGACAGAGCTCAAAGCCCAGACTGCAGGTGCGTCTGTCTAAAAAAACAAATATGATTTAATATGCCACGAGGAGCTGTCTCAAAAATTGATTGAAATCAGTTTATCAAACACAAACAGTCACAACTGATGAGCAGGGTTGAATAAATCAACATTGAAACACTGATGCATCCTGGATAATTTAACCATAATCTTAAGTTTGTTGTGGCATCAGTTTTTAGTACTTCTACTTTATTTCTCAGAAAACATGTTTTTCCCATCAATCTGCCATGGCAGGTGATCTAAATACTACATGACCCATGAGACTCAGCCACCCACTGTCATCTGTGGAGAAGAAACTACTCGGATGAGTGAATCAGAGCTGTAGCAAATTTAAAATCCTTAGAAGGTAATTCCACGCTAGATTTTGGGTTGAGTAAATACAGCTACACAGGTCTGATTTGAAAGTTGTTGAACACCAAACCACACCCAACATCATTAGGAAATCCATTCGCACTGTACTATAGTGCCACGATATGAGGGCAGTGTGAGAAAACATTGAAGCATGCCCAATGTAGATGATTCTGTATTCAGATGGTTTGTTTTATACAAGCAACTGTCCAAAACTCAAAGATATACTTTCAAATATGACAAAGAAAAACATCAAATTCTCACATTGAGAAGCTGAAACCAGACAATGTTTGGCATTTTTTGCATGAAAAATCACTAAAATGATTAATAATTTATCAAAATAGTTGCAGCTCTACACAGCACATCTTTTTTTTATTGATTCTCCGTATGCACAGCATGCTTTACTGTAAGAGCTGTTATACTCGAAAGAGCCAGTTCGTACATGTTGTCCGATTTCATGAGTCTATATTTAGAACTGTCCCAAACGGTCACATTTGAAGTTGAAATGCTGGCTGTCACACAGAGGGGCGAGACGCGTTGAAATATCTGAGTATGGGTATAACAATGCAGATTCTCTGGCAGCCTCTCCTGGAAGGCATTCCCACCTGGCTAATCACGGCATTAAGTGGGTGTGAATTGTTGTTTTTTGGAAAACTAAAGAAATTGTCGGGCACAGCCCCTAATTATGACTGGAGGGGTGTTCGAATTTAAACTCCCAGAATCCGGTTGCGTATGCACACACACAAAAAGTTAGGTGGCTGTTCTTTTGAAGGTTGAATGTGAATTATTTGGGCAGCACTCTCAGCAGACATTTTCTTTTTTTAGTTTCTCGGTCCTTCGTAGGTGAGCGGAAAAAATTAATTTCGGACACTGCACAGGTGCCCTCGCTGTGCACGAGGCCCCTCCGTGGGGCCGAAAGCGCTGACACAAACCGAAGTGATCTATCAGTTGCCCGCTACTCGCACTTGCTCATCACCTCGACAGAGAAGGTAGCAGCGATCACACTGTCTTATTTCCCTCAATCTGCTCCCCTCACTCGCTTCGCTCTGCGCGAGTCAGCCTCTCTGCCTCCTCATCTCTAACCTTGTCTGCCTCTTGGTTCCCACTTCTCTTCTGGCACCCTCATAAATGAATCATCACATCGCCCAGCAGAGCAGAAATGTTCCTTAATTGCACCGACATAACCAGCGCTGTCTTTCACGTGCACACATATCAAACACATGCACCGTTAATGGGCGGTAGGGGGTGTAGCTTGCGTGTCTCGCTGGTATGTGCCCTGTCAATGCAGCTCAGTGTTAAAAGCGCGTGTCCATGTCCTCTCTCCCCTCATTGTTTTCCTCCTCTCCCATGTTCTCCTGGTGTAATGATTTGGATCAGATGCTGCTGTGTGGAATTAGGATCTCCCCCCCTCCTCGTCCTCCCCCTCCCCCTCTGCCTCCCGCTCGCTCCGTCTCTCACACTGGCCCTCTGGCTGACAGGCATCTCGTTAGTGCAGTATGTCTGTCAGTGAGGTTCGAGATTGAGCTGTGCCCCCGCATATCCCTGATGTCTCTCTCTCACACACACACACACACACACACACACACACGCAAACACACACTCGTAGGCTGAGTTGACGACGGCTCAGAACAGACAAGTCTCTCTGGCCTCAATAATGATCTGATGTCCTGTACTTTTAAGATGTCACTCTAATGGAAGCGTTATTTTTGTCCTGCGCGCCAAAGAACACCATTTTGCTAAACATTGTTATCTCCCTTGTTCCTTTTTCTCCCACCCTCCCCTTCTCCTCTTTATCGCCCTTCTTCTGTCAGGTGGAGTTCAAGATGAAGAAGACGGATGCCATCAGATGGGAGAAGCTGGAGGGAGAGGGACAGGAGTCCAACATCAAACACTTCGATCCTAGTCAGTCCACAGCTTCTGCATTTACACTCTTTTCCCCCTAACTATCCTCCTCTCTGCCTCTCCCTTTCTCCCTTACCCTCTTCTCATTTCTCCTTTCTCTCTCTCTCTCTCTCTCTCTCTCTCTCTCTCTCTCTCTCTCTCCAAAGATCAATATAAGCTCCTGTGTTTGTCTGTCCTGCACTAAAATGAGAGTGGGCAGTCAAGCCCTGCTAGAGTCTTTCATTAGTCTGACGGCGAAAGTAGGCAGGGAGAGGGAAAGGTATGACAGCAAAATATGACTCAGTATTATAGCCCACACATTCCTATTACTGACAGGATTAATTACTTATGTAATGTGTGTGTGTGTGTGTGTGTGTGTGTGTGTGTGCGTGTGTGTACGTACGTACATGTGGAAGGGGGAGTAAAAGTTAAGTGGGCAGCCAAAACCGTCCTTTCCATGCAGCCAGCTCAGCCTCCAGGATGTCCTGTTTAACTGTGTCAGTGCCTGCGTATAACTTAGACCACTGTTACATTTACACGCGATGTTTGACGTCTGATTTTATGGGATCACGTCCCCGTGTGTCCGCACTTGGCCTGAATATGTCTGCTGTGCGTCTGGTGCTGTATTTATGTAAATCTGCGTCTGAATTACATTTCTCGCTCTTCATCTCTTGTTGGGATTACAGTGGGCGCATTTCATCCAGGAAATATAGAAATCACAATGTGATTCTTAAACGTCTAACGTTTAAGGATGATTTCTGTTGATGCATCTTGGTGTGATTAGATTATGAAAGTCAGTGTATTAAACTTCATTCGATTAAAATCTCAAAAAACATTTGTAAACACTTGTATTTTCACATTAGCTGTTTCTTTTAGCTACAGAGCTCTGATTACAGTCTTGCCAAATGCCTCTCAGCTTCTTTAAAACCTCTGACTCTGGTCTTTAACTTAAACTATATGAATTTGTTTTAACGCTGTTTTCCTTTTCCATCAGATCAGTACCCGTCATCATCCCACTACACCTGTAAATGGGACAAGGTGGTGGAGGACCTCACAGAGGAGGAGAAAAGCGAGAACCTCGAGGGAGACGCAGCGCTCAACAAGCTCTTCCAGCAGATCTACTGCGATGGCACAGACGAGGTCAAACGAGCCATGAACAAGTCCTTTGTAAGTATTAGTATCAGTGACATGAGCCTGTTTTGCTAGTAATCACCGAAACCACCAAAGTAGCCAACAATACTTTGGTATTGACAGGTATTGTTATAAACATATCTGTGTTCTTTAGATGAATCCTCTCTCAGTTCACAAATGAAATGAATTCTTTGGTCTTTGGTCCTATTTTTATAATTCTGGATGTTCTGATTATGGATGACGCTCTCTACCTTTGTTGTAGAGATTCGGGAAGCTCCAGCAAAACAATGGTGTCTTTGTGTTCAAACAAAGCAACGCAGAAATTAGCCTGAAAGAAAGAAATTAGCTATTTTTGCAGAAAAACAGAGGGACCTATCCAGGCAACCAGTCTGCTAACTTACTTAATTTTTCTCTTTAGAGAGCCACAGGCTCTGAAGCAAACCTAACAGTGGCCAAACTGTGTGATGACAACAATGGCGACATCACATGATGCATAATAAATCAGGTGTTGCAGCGAAAAACGACAGTCAAGAAAGAGAGAGAGAGAGAGAGAGAGCAGCAGTGGTTGAGTGAGCTAGAGAGTGAAGTGGGAGAGGGAGTGGTGGTAACGGGAAAGCTGGTGAATCAGAGAAATATTTTCTGATTGTTTCACAGCAGTTACACACCCACAGAGCCACACAACCCTGCACTAATCTCCGCGATGCTTGATTTGGTGTGAATACGGCCTGAAACGGCCCTGAAAGGCTTTGATTGCTTTGCAGGGGTTACTGTATAAAGGGAGGAGGAGGAGGAGGAGGAGGTGGGTGGGGGTGAACGTTGTTGCAGCCAGCTTCGGTGTTTTCATCCAGTAGATTTTCATGGAGTGAAACACAGTCTCCAACACAACGGAGACGGAGCTGCAAATTTGTTGTAGTCGGGCAGCTGAGATTACTGTGGACACATCTGGATTTTCCAAGGCTGTCAACAAGTCTCACTCTTTGCTGCACAGTTCTCCTCTTCAGTCTGTGAAGGAGAGCAGTGACCACAGCAGCACCAACACTTCCCTGAGTTATGTTGTCTTGCTGCCTCCCTGCCTCCATCCTTTGTCTTCTCTCCTCTTTTTCAGTGAGCCTCTTGTCTGTGCACTCTGGTTCAAATACAGTAGTCTAGATAACCAGACATTGCCGTTCGTTTCTTTGACTTTCATTAGCAAAATGATATGAACAAGCCTGTATACAAACATTTATTGGAGGCTGCATCAGTTTTTATGAACACACACTGTTGTAAGGAAAAGAACACAGCACATGCAGTGTGGACTGTCGCAGTAACAGATTGTCTGCTTAATGAGCATCTCTATATTTATCTGTACGGAAGGGTGTGTGTACGAGTGTATGATTGCAGCTAAATGCTGATTGGTGATTGAAGTGACTCAGCATTCTGTGACCTCATGATGCCGGAGCACTGCGGTACGCCTGAAAAAGGATTCACTGTCATTTCCAACATACAACATGAAGCTGAAGTGTGTTAACGTTCATGTCAGGTGGTCACTTCTGCATTTGGAGTAGAGGACGTTTAGGAGAGTAAAGGTCAGCCTGTATGGAAATCAGTATTTTGAATTAGTAACAAGAAAATTAAGATTAAAAATGAGTTGCTGGGGGAAAAAAATAAAGAAATCCACCTTGTTCAATGATACTGCAGTGGACTATACGCATTTTGAAGCAGAGAGAAGGTGTTGCATAACTCCAGTCCTAATGAAATGAGGGATCATTCCACTAAAGTGATTCCTCCCTCTGTCTCTCCTCCCTGCGCAGATGGAGTCAGGTGGTACAGTCCTGAGCACCAACTGGAAAGATGTGGGCAAAAGAAAAGTGGAGATGAACCCACCGGAAGACGTAGAGTTCAAGAAGTACTGAGCACCTCCTCCCTCTCTCTCTCTTTCTCCTCTGTTTGACATCATCTATCTTCACATTTGTCCAACTGAACTCCAGCAGGAGTCCTCATCGCTCTGCAGTCTCCGTGACCATCCACTTCTTTCTCTTCCCACAAAAAAAAAATCCTCAGTTGTGCTGTTGCTCTGGTTTTCTCACTAAGTGCAGGGAGCCTCAGTGTTCCCACTTTCACTCGACCAAACCACTCATGGCCTATTCTTTGCAATAACTCACTACCAGATGGGGTCAGTTACTTTGAGTAATCTGTTGAACGGATTGAGTTATCTGATTTTTCTTTTTTTTTAAGGCCTCAAATGGACTCAAAAGAGTTTAAAATGTGACTGACAGACCTGAAATGCTCCAATTTAACGTTCAGATCTGGTTTTAGAACATCACTTTCACTCCTCTGTCTCCAGTTTTTCTCAAAATGCCCAAATGCCCACAGCCTTCCTATTCGGGAGCCTTTTATAACCTCTTATGTATAAAACTGTAAAGTTGTTCAGGATAACCAATTGAGATGTTTGGATAACAACCACGATTATACTTGGCAAACTAGACTTGGCTGGAGTCTGTGTGACATCTCAGCCCAGTGGCTTAGCACCAGTCGCTCCCTCAGTGTGATTCAAGCTTCAGTGTAAATAAAAGATTTGTTGTTTGGCTCACAAACTTTGTCTCGTGTTTTATGGTACGTTATCCCTGGGAACTGTTTTTGGACAGGTTTGAAAATCTCAGAAGGGACTCATCAGATGCAAAAACAGCAATATATTATGACAGGGAGCCATGCTCTGTGATTATGTGCTGCGAGGAATGAAATGTGGCATCTCTTGATATGAGAGCAGGCAGTTCAGATATGGCTGACGGCTTGAAGATGTGGTTTATGTATCATGGTTCGATTGGTATCGAGAGCCCGGAGTCGTTTGGCCAGCAGGCGAGGACGCAGCCCTGAGGTGAAGCGGTGATTTACAGCCGGAGATGCGGGAGAGCGGACACCTCCCCTGTTCCTCCACCACATATATGCTGCACTGTGAGGAGGCGTCCTGCCGTGGCAAGAGAGCATTAATATGGATCAGCCTCCTAACCGCATCATCAAGCCTCTCACACTGAGTTAAGTGTTAAATTCATCACACATCGTTTCATCTCTCGTGACGATCAAACGCCCGTTTGTGGCTCTGGATGGAACTCTTAGCTCCATAACACTCACACAAACACACACACACACACACACATGCACAAATACACCGCCCCCATCCTTACCCCCTACCCCTGCCTGAGGCGGCTCTGTGACATCAAAAGGAGCTAAGCGCTTTGCATCGTGGGTAAGATCTGGGAGCGTGACGGCTACAGAGTCTTTAGTCTCATTAAAGAGTTCTAGAGCTGCAACTCTCAACATTAAAGAACTCTGAAAACTTCTTTCTGCTCATCCCTTTGGAGCCGCTACCAGATGTGACACATCTCCAAACTGAATAGCATCTTTGAGTGTGCGGGCGGGGGTGTTCCCTAAATCAAGCTAATAAGTTAGAAGCAATATGTATTTACAAATAGGATAAAAAGTGATTTGGTCAACAGACAAAAGAGGGTGACACTTTAAAGTTTACTTAAAAAAGTTTATTCAGAGATATTGCACTTTGAGATAGCTTCTTCAATGCAGACGAAAGTTTGAGAGAGAACACGTGCAGTACATTGTTTTAATGAGAGCTACTCATGAGGACAAACTGGGAAAGCGTTAAACACACAGGAGTCAAAAAGAGTTCACACTACAGTGATGAAAAGTCTTAAAACAATAGCTGCTATTTAAGCCCACAGAGTGCTATTGAAATACTTTGCACCCTATACATTTATTTACATCAAAAAGCAAAGAGTGAAAGCAGAGGGATGATAACCAGCTCTATAAATACAAGCTCACCTGCGTTTCCTATGGATAAATGTTGCTGTTAGATGTATTCAAAATCAATGCATTTAACTTAAAACAGGTCTGAGTGATGTTTCATATCATAACCTCTGTTCTCCTGACAGCATGCTGTAGTCCGGAAGGATCTAAATCGATAGCAGGTGATGTTTTTTTAATAAGACAAGCTGTGCAGAGTACCTTTACATGTCAGATCATGTCTGTCCTAGATTCTGTAGCATGCATTTATAATGTGTGGACACGGTGAGTGATGCCGCTCACACTAACAGGTACCTACAGTAGATGACAACAAGAAGCCACCTAAAATTTTTCCCTTCACCTCCCCACTCCCTTTCAACCCCACCCACCCCGACCCCTCCCTAGTTTCTCCCCTCCTTGACTCTACCATCTCACAGGTGAGAGCGGGGGGTCGGGTGTTGTTTACACCAGACCCAAAATGCGTGCCACCCACCAGTTGCAAGGCATAATAACTCTGCAGGCCACCCTGCAGCCTTGGTAGTGGTACGGCCATGGGTGATACCCTCCCAGCGGCTCGCAGATCCTCTGGCAGTGGGTGTAGCTGCGACGGCACTCGTGGCAGCACACGCCCTGGTGGTCCAGCATGGGGTCGATGTTCATGTTGCCCTGCTCGCCCTCGAGACCTCTCTGAGAGGAGACAGAGAGGACAGAGTGCGCTTAGTTTGTTCACATTCTGCTATGTGATACTGTACATCTTTAGCGAGCGTCCGTTTCAAACCAATTAAAAATGGATTTCCGACAGGCGGGATGGGGAGGAGGGGATGTTGTCAGATGTGGGTTTTTGTTGTCAAATATTTTCTTCATCAACGTACTACTTGCTGTTTAACCCCGTCTGTGGTTGTCAGGAGTGTGTAGCAGGGGTCGAGTTGGGGTTGGGGGGGGGGGGGGGTGGATGCTTGGAGATGGAAGGGAGAGGGATTAGGAAAAAAGTGGGGCCCAACACGAGGGGTGAGGATGGAGGGCACGGGGGTGTGTATGTATGGGAGTCTGTGTGTGCTCAGCGGGCCAAAGGGGCCACGCAGAGGAGGGGAGGGGGGGGGGGGTGCTGTGAAATTATTCATATAGGCCTCAATGCTGAAAGGAAAGCTTTAGACAGGCTCAGACAGCCTCACACAGAAAAACACATGCACAGAAAACACACCCACGCATACACTCAGATCTGCAGTGACAATCCAGGCCCCACCGCCGTGACCCCGACATCTGCTGCTGCTCGCACAGCTGTGAGAAACCCTCCTCGGCAAAAGCTCTCTCAGATAGCCCTCAGATCTGAAGGGACAGTCGTGGACGCTGTAGCGGGACGTAAACACAACCGAAGAAGAATGTGTTTGTGTGACTCACCTGATAGGGGTTCTCCGGGTTGAACTCTGCCTCAACGTCCTCTTCCTCCTCGCCGGCCCCGGCTGCCTGCCGACGCTGGCGGGGGGCGGCCCTCCTCTTCCTCTGACCGCCTGCACACATCACAGCCTCAGTTTTTGACAGCAGACCAAATTTAGGAGCAGAGTGGCTCTAATGTGGCTCAGCTCCTGATTGCACAGCCGTTTCTCTGGCAGCATGCTCAGATGAAGTAGAATAAAATTGTGTTTTGAGAACTTTTGACCTCCCAGCATGCTAAAAATTGTACACTCGAGAGCTGGGAAACTTCAAAAGGACTCCTGCTTTTCTTTGTAGCCTGTTTTTCTTTCTGTGGCTTAAACAACTGCGATGTTAAATGGAAATTATTGAGACTGTTTGACCCAGATCCTCTTTGTTTTGTGAGAAAAAAAAAACACACACGCCTTGTGAGTGTTTTCTTTGGATTTACATTTTCATATATTTACCACAAAACAATATCTGATTGCTTACTGGGTGAGTAGGTGGGACGGAGCCAGAAGATTGGCAGGTCTCCACACAAGTCCTTTATCTTGTTGCTGAGGAAGGCAGAGTCAGAGAGAGGGTTGCCAGCAGCCACCCATATCAGACGATCCTCAAATTTGGCCGGCATCACCTCGTCCTCCTTCAAGGGGGGTAAAAAGAGGATGAGGGGACGTGAGACAAATAAACATCACAACAAAAACATCTGAAGACGTCCCTGACTGCTGAAGACTAATATCACACCTGTTTATGGATCTTGTTACTAGCCTTCTCCTTTAAATAGCCCACGGTCTTTTGCATCTTGTCCGAGTCTAATCTGCATTAATGTTGTGCTGTTAATGCTCCTTATAACAACATAAAATCAAGTAGTAAAAAAAGAAGCCCTTGAGGCTTTAGTGTACAGATTTCCTTTGCGCTAACATTTAGTTGTATACACAGTGTCAGGACTCATCAGGATCTGAAGGGAAGGAGAGATTGGATGGCCTAAATTTGCAGGTTTCTGCAGATAAACTAATGAGGTTTTCAGAGGAGAGACTGTGTAAACATATGTACTCTGTATCCACAGCCTGCAGGTAAAATGGGAATTCTGCGGGGATGATTTTGCCCAGAGGCATTTGTTCCTGAGGGCTGCACTGCACTAGCCACAGCCATGTTTAGGGAATGTTATCCTCCAACCTTTCAGAAATGTTTTTTTTTTCCCAGCTTAAATGATTTGCTGGAGGGACAAATAAAAGTGGGGGTCCTTCTCCAATGCTCGACTGATAAGAGTTTATCTGACCCACTCTCTCTGGATGGCGACGCGTATGTGTGTGTGTATGTGTGTGCTTATCTTACCCATATTTGCCATCACTCTAAATTATAGCAAATGACCAGCCTGCAGCAACCATTATAACAATATCTCCCTCTCCACATACACACACGCAACGCGCAAACGTGAAACCAAACGATCATTTATGAGGCAAAGAGAGGCAATAACACAAACACACACACACACACACAAAAGCACAAACTCGAAATAAATGATCTTTTATGAGGCAGAGAGAGGCAATAAGAGCAGCTCTGCGTGATAATTAATTGTGCGCTGGCGTGTGTGTGTGTGTGTGTGTGTGCGCCTATGCGCGCGTGCGTGTGTGTTTATGCGCGTTCATGAGGGCAATTCTGGTGATGTGGATTTATGTGGATGTGGAGCTTCTGTAGAGCTAAATGATTTTAATTATCAGACAGCCTCAATTGAACAGTCACAGACTGTGCTGTTGGTGCGCTGTGATAGCGACACACACACACACACATATGGTATATTCAGCGTAGTCCTCTGTTGTGTTTATTGATCTTAATAGAGTCCACCAAGCTGTTAAGTGATGGGAACCCACACATAAAAATCACCCATGTGTTCCTGGTAGATGATTGGCTTGGGTGATTCATGCTAATGGCTTTATATCAGGAGTGAGAACTTGTTGTATAAAGTTCATAAACAATGCTGTACACTGCAGTAAAATACAACTTTTAGTATAACTGAAGAATACTTTACAAAGAGTTTATAACTTGTCACCACTGGCTTTATAAATGGACTAATTAAAGATGTATTATTGCCTTATAAATCAGTAGTAAGCCATTTTTAAGAACAATGTTTGGGCTACCAGATTTGAAATAAACTTCTATGTATATGCTCCTTTTTAACTTTTAGCTGTGCTGTTATTAGAAAGTGAAGAGGCCCTTTATTCATGACATATTAATATTTGTATGTTCAGATTTGATTTGAAAGTGAGGAAGTCTAAATGAAGGGTGATGAGTTATAAGACGTCAGGACTGCACTAAATGTTAGTAAGTCATTCATAAATCTTTCTATAGTTACAATAATCCATCATACCTGCAGCTTTAAATGTTATAAAGTTCTCATACAAAATACAAATTGTCAACAGTGATTTTTTTAGAAGGTAAGTGGTCAAACTGTCTAATCCATTCCTGATTAATCAAAGGGATTAACTACTTACTGGACACATTAAAATGTAGACTAATGAAGGCGCTACATTAAAAGTTCCTATGATTGATTGACTGATTGATTTGTTGACCTTTTTTACTGCTGCATGTGTATCGACCAGGACAAACGATACTTCTAAAAGTAACAACAAAGAAGAACATTTGTTGGACTACCAGAGACGCCCAGGTCATTATTAGTATTTGGGGAGAGGAGAGCTATAGTCAGTGGTTAGAAATGAATGTTTGCTACACAATTTCTCAGCATTTGGCAGCAAATTGGACAACACAAAGCCAGAATAGAGAAATACTGAAAAGATGAAACAAGATTACAGAGAAATAAAGTCTCACGATGTGAGCAGTGGAGTGGAATTAAAAAACTAGTAAGTGGTTCAATGAACTGGATGCTAATGTCCTGGTTTGTAATTAATTATGTGGTAAATACAAGGAGGAGATTAGTACCAAAGCCTCACAAAATGGCTGGCTGATATTTGGGGGGAAACTCGCTAATACGCTTCTCCTGTTATCAATCTTTATGCTAAGCTAAGCTAAGTAACTGCTGCCAACACCTTCATGTTAACGTGGTATCAATCTTCTCATCTGACACTGAGTAAGAAAGTAGACAAACACATTCTTCAAAATGTCAGAGTATTCCTTTAAAAGTTCAGGTAATGGGATAAGGTTACACTTCCTGCAGTGGAAAGGGGCTATTGATAATTTCCTGAAAGGCACATTAGAGCTTGGAGAAATCATGTGAGACAGACTGGACCAACCCACCAGGTCGAATGTCATCGAGTCCTTGTTGAGAGCCTCCACGTCAGGCAGACGAGCCTTCACTTCGGCCTTGATGTAGCACTTCTCTCCTCCTGAGAACCGGATCCCTGTGATCCCCTGGAGAGGTCAGGAAGGAAAGGCGGACAAACAGAAATCTGGAAGTTAGAACATAATACGTCTCCAGGGAGTATAGATCTGTGCCTTAAATGTAATCAGCTGATTTTGGAACATTTTGGGGTGATGCTGCAGTTTGGTACTCTGTTGTAGATTAAGAGATTACACTCACAGGGACACTGTGCTTAAAGGTCAAAATTTTAATAGTTAAAAGGCCAAAACTGCTGCTTCACTACTCTGATTGGCCTGATTGGGGTGCTTTAATTAAAGGTCAAAAACCACCAGTCCGAATTTAATGAAAATTGGAGAGACAATGCATCTTGACACTGATTGGCCCAAAGGGAGACAACATGTCTACTTGTTCTTAATTTCTCCACTGCTACAACGAGCCCCACAAGGGCTCGGAGCGTGCTGATCAGTGTGTTGATGAGTCTGGTTCTCGGCATTTATCTGAGTCTCTTGATATTTTGGGTTATTTTAGATCCAACTCACAATCTCAAAGTCATGGACCTCCACGGCCTCGTCCGCCCCGCTGCCAGTGCTGAATCTCTCCATGTTATTGGCTGTGTCGATCTCCATCGTACCCTCCTCCACTTTGCCATTGATGCTCATGCTGTAGTGGACATTGTAGACCTACACACACAAACAAGGTTTCAGACTGGCATGTAAGGTATGAAAGTCCTGAGTCACCCCACCCCCAACCCTCTCTCTTTCAACACTCCTCCTCACCCTCTTTCTCCAATCTTGCCCTGTGACTTTTTCTCTACTCTTTCATGGATTTCTCTTTCAGAAGACACGTTCGTTCAGACTTGGTCAGAAGAATACAATCTGTACACCTCTGCTTGATGATGACCCTTCTACAGAGTCTTTTCATCGTGTCTTAATGGCATTTTCTAACTCCATAATGGAAAAAAAAACACTCAGAAAGCTACATTTCCCCCCTCATCTCTTCCACCTCTTGCTCCTGGACCATCAGCCGGACCAAAGAGGCGCCCCCCACCCCCACCCCCTCTCCACCCTGCCAGGATCCTCCAGCAGCACACACCGCACACACCACACACACACACACACACAACGCCTCCATTCACCAAGCAGACTGCACCATGGAGCTGGAGTGTTTCATTTACATTTTACTGTTTGCCTACACTGCAAAAAAAAAAAAGTCCATCTTGGAAAAACTACTTTAGTATTGAGTCTCCTTTTAATTCAAACAAGTTAAAATGTTACAACTTCATTTCACTTGTTTCCAATTCAAAACAGCTTGTTTCAAGAATTTCTTCAATCAAGTGACATTATTTCTGATAGAGTGTGAGTATGAGAGCTGTTTTCTTCGACGGCAGTGCCGCTGGTTTTAGAAAAGTTTTGAAAGTAGAGTCAAACTACAGTGGAACAAAAGGAATTATCTGGCTGATCAAACTGCATTTGATTTGACTTTTGATTGAAAGTCCTAAGGGACTGTATGAAAATGATTGGGATGATGTGGATGGCGGCTCAACTTTCTGTTTCTCTTTGTAAAAAAGGAAAAACCCTTCCAGAGGGTTAATCATGTTTTCTTTGAACCTCTCTTGACTGAAAACTACAAAACCCTCCAAATAATATAACAGTCTAAACCTTAATATCAGACTTATGATGTGTTTCACCAATTAAAAGTAGTTACAGATGTGAATTATCTTAAAGTTGATGCATCAAATAATGACATTTCAAACAGTTTTCAAACAGTACATGGTCCCTTTTAAGGGACAGAACTTCAGCAAAAGACAAATCATTTTCCTGAATATGTTTACAGTGTAACCAAGAGAAACAATAACATATTAGTCTTACGTGTTTTTCATTGTTGTTCCAGAAGTAGAAAGCTCCGACTGCCCCCAGTAACAGCAGGACAGCCCCTGCGATGAGCACCGCGATCCCGGCCTTCAGGAGACGGCCGGTGGTGGCGGGCTTCACGGCCACAGCGGAGTAGGCCTACGGTAAAACAAACAAACCAAAGAAAATGACAACATGCCCAAATACGCAACATCATCATCTGGTAAATAACACAATAAGAGTCTGTTAACCAAACTATGGGTGAAATGGAGACAGACTCCTGCACGTTTTTGGGCATCTATCCAGCACTTTAGCCTCTGACTGACCCCACACATGTACCTACAGTGTCCGCATCACATCGAGCTGTAGAAAACTTACCGGAGGCATGAACTGTTGCAGGTCCTCTGGTCCCGCCGAGGCGATAGGTACTTTCTCTGAGTTCCCGGCCATGACTGGAGCCAAACACCTGAGGAAACCCCAGTCCACTAACTCCCCTCTCTGTCTCCCCCTCCCTCCACTTCCTCTCTCTCTCTCTCTCTCCCTCTCTCTCCCCCCCTCTCTCTCAAGAGGATGGACACCTCCTCATTCACACAGGCAGGTCGTGTTTCATACTTTCAATCTGTCCAAGTTTTTGTGACTTTAAATAAGAAGGTAAAGTATGACCTCCAGTCGATGATGGCCACATTGTGAGCAAACACTAATTTAAACCAAGAGTTATGCCTTCTTTCAGAGAAGCCTTAATCATTTTTTCCCTTTGAAGATCATAATAATCTGCTCATGTAACTTACATGAGTTTGATTCCTGCTATGATCCCCAGAATTTCATATCATTAAGCTTTATGACCACCTCGGTGAAGAAGACTAAGATCTATTCAGCAATTAAGACGATGGGGGAAGGAGGGTTGAGGTTGTCTCCTCAAATCACCTTTGCACACACCTCATCTCTCCCCCTTCTCCCTCCCTCCTCCATCTCAATGCCTCCACAGACGGTTGCAGGTCAAAGGTGACTCTGGCGGAATGTCGCATGTTTTCTCCAGCTTGGAGACAGTACATTTACATGACAGCGTGCAAAAACGGCAGCTTTGTTGGACTGACTAAAATCTTATTCCCCACCACATCTTCTGTATCCGAGTCCAGAGCTGCGTTGCTGTTATGAAAAATGCCCTGAACCCATGAATGATAATGGGGGGATTACGTAAGGGGCGCACCGTGCGCATTTGGCAGATAGACAAAAAAACATCCTGACAGGAGAGCAGGAGGATTTGCTCCCAAGGACTTCATGTTCTTTGGCAGAAATCACCTGTGTTTGGATGCCTATCAGACTTATATCCTTAGTTAGACTTCCTCTCATGCCTCTAAGCTCTTAATTTGTTTGTTTGCTTTTGGAGACGAACTGTAAATGCGCCTTTACGCACAGTCTCTCTGTCTCCTTTACTGTATGTGCACATTTCAGGTGGTCATAATTTATGTAAAGGAAATCTGAGCACATCTTTAACATGCAGCTATTAAGCCAATGAGAAAGAATAACCATGAAGGCTTTCGCTCTTGGTATGCGTGAGGTGGTTTGCTAGAAAACCTTGGCGTCCGTTCTGGCATCTCACCAACAAAATCGTATTCAGAAAAGGAAAAAAAAAAAACTTAACTGACCTTCTTCGGTGGGCTGCAAGGACAGAGAGGCTCACTGCTGCAATAACAGCGACGCCTGTTGGCTTTTACAAGTGACTGATATTCCTGCAAGGCTCACACAAACATCCTGCTCACCTCTCATACGAAGGAAAACATAACTCACATTCTCAGAACAGTATTTCAAAGTTTATTTTCTCTCGGAATATTGTCATGATTTTTAAAAAATCTGTACAATTACTTATTATTGCATTCAAATAATTTCATACATTGTTATCAACTTGATACATTGTGGGTCACCGGCCCTCAAACTGCACAGTTTCTGGGGCCATTTTAAATAGTCAGCGTGCTTAAAGATCAATATTTACAATTCATATTTACACATCTTTGCTTTAATTATTACTTTTATAAAAAATAAAATCTCTCTATGTACAAAACTTGCATATGATACACTTCATGTCCAACAAAATGTTCTCAAAGTGATTGAATGGACATCAAATGTGGCTGTTACAATAAAACACAAATATTAGGATATAAACTTATATATGCACACTCTCCACAGCAACAAAGAACTTCAAAAAGTTACATTATTCTCATTGTCATGAATCATAAATTAAAACTTTGAATACACTATACATTTCTTTGAGAATGAGCTTAAGTGTGTGTGTGCATGTGTGTGTGTGTAGTGTCTGTTTTAGACGTCATTGTTGGGGCAGTGTGTTGGGGTGGGGGTGTAAACAGGGAGGGTTATATCACTGATCTCCTGCACCCTCACAGGTCTGGGTGGGGTGACCAGAACATAGTCGTACTCTCTATGCAGCACCTTCTCGTACACGCTCTGCAGCCCCACTGTTTTGGGGATGTGGGCCTGATAGTAGTTGTCCCTGCGGTTGGGATCCCGGGGCAGGGAGGCCGTCTTGGAGAGGCTGCTAAAGGAGGAGAGGGTCGGTGCAGGAGAGGGTGCTGCGTTGGCTCTTACTGCTGAGGGGCTCCAGCATCGATCTGAGTGACCCAGGACCTTACATTCACTGGTGCAAGCCCATAAAGCTAGAAAAGAGAGGGTGGAGTTAGATTTGGAGCATAACACATGGAGCATAAAATCTATTTAACATCATTTTATAGAGCCATTCAAATTTGCCATTGTTCTTACCATTTTGGCCACCCATCGGAGGAACCACTGCTCCATCTTTCTTCAGGCCAGTGTCTCCACTGACATCACTGTCACTGTCATTGAAGTCACTGTCCCCCTTGCCACTGTCTTTCCCACTGAAGGCCGGGTCCCTGGCAGAGATGGTGGTATAAGAGTTCCCCTTCCAGATAGTGATGGGCCTCACAGCCTCTTTGCCGTTGCCATAGCCAGGCAGAGTGGAGTAGCCCTGCAGGAGGAGAGAGAGAACAAAAACAGAGGTTAGTGTCTGCTGGATGAACACGTTGCAGATTGTTCATTGTTGTCTGCCACCCACACCTCCCTCCCTCCCCCACACCTCCCCTTCTGAGCACAATGTCCCAAAGGTGCATCTCACCTCGTGTTTGTTCCCTCGGAGCTTGCTGTTGCTGTCTGAGTCATACACGCAGGGCACCTCGCTGCCGTCCTCTGAGGCCGAGCACATGTCGCTGCCCCCGGGGTGAGCCGAGGTGAACCCACCGGGCTGGCTGTTGTAGGAGTGTCCATCAAAGCCCGCTTCTCCTCCGGCCCCGTGGAGAGGCAGAAGCGGGTTGTCCGCCACGTGGTTCCTGCCCCTCTCCAGCGTGCCCTTCTCTCCGTACGAGTCGCTGTCTTCTCCACTCTTGTCCCGCTTGCGTCGGTTGCAGGTGGTGGCGATGAGGATGATGGCGAGCAGCAGGAGCGTGCAGCTCCCCGCGAGGACAACGATAATCACCACCGACAGGTCCCACTGCGCGTGCACCTCGTCTCCGCTGCCCGACTGGTACACCGTCCTGTCGCTCGGCGGTGAGCCCGCGATGATGAGGAAGTGGAGGGTGGCGGTGGAGGTGAGCGCGGGCCTCCCGTTGTCACTCACCGTCACGGTGACGCTCAGGGTTTCGTCCACGTCGTGGCTGAGCACCTGGTTGAGGTAGATCTCCCCGGTGGCTTTGTTGACAGAAAACACGGAGGGCTCACCGGTGGCCAGCCCGTAGGACAGTTCAGAGTTTACACCCTCATCCGCATCCCGCGCCTCCACCCGGGTGATGACGTAGCCGCTCGGTGCGTCCCGGGGCAGGAGGACTTCAGCGGAGCCGTTATTGAGAGCCGGCTGCGTGATGAGCGGTGCGTTATCATTCTGGTCCACTATCCTCACATAGACGTTAGCGCTGCCGGACAGAGGCGGAGAGCCGCCGTCGCTGGCCGTGATACGGAGCTCCAGCTGTTTCATCACCTCATAGTTGAAGCTCCGGAGCGCGTAAAGAGACCCGCTGGCGGGGTCCAGTGACACGAAGGTGGAAATGGGGGAGCCCATGAAGTATGTGTCCGCCAGTTTGTAGCTGACCTTCCCGTTTGACCCCATGTCCATGTCCCGCGCCACCACAGTCGTGATGTACGCGCCAGGTGCGTTGTTCTCCACCACGGCCACCTCATACACCGTTTTACTGAACACCGGAGCGTTGTCGTTCTCATCCGTCAGTCTTATTGTGTACTGAGTGATGGTCCTGAAGGGAGGGGAGCCCAGATCCTCCGCCACTACTGTAAGGTTATATTCGGGGATTTTCTCCCGGTCTAACGGGTTGGTACTCACAATCATGAAGCTGTCCTCGTACGCCTGCTGCAGTCTGAAGTGGTCGTGTCCGTACAGCGTGCAGTGCACCTGTCCGTTAGCGCCGGAGTCTCTGTCCGAGGTGCTGACCAGAGCCACGAAACTCTCCCTGGCCGCCGCCTCTGTGATGTACGCTATCCCCGCCGTGATGGACGTCATGGGGGTGATTGAGATCTCCGGTGCGTTGTCGTTAACGTCCTGCACCTGCACTACAATTTTGCAGATGGCCGGGCTCGGGTTCGGACCCAGGTCGGTGGCCTGGACGTCAAACTCGTACGTGTTCTTACTTTCAAAGTCAATCGGGCTCTCCAAGGTGAGTCGTCCGGTCTTCCTGTCCACTCTGAAGAGTTGCCGTATTTCTGTGGGCACCTGGTGACCGAACCCGTACACCACCTCACCGTTCAGCCCCTCGTCCGGGTCCTCTGCGTTCAGGTCCAGCAATAAGGAGCCCACCGGTGCGTCCTCGGGCAGGTCCACGGAGAAACTGTTCCTGTCGAACACCGGGCTGTTGTCGTTGTAGTCTTTCACCTTGATGTTGATGCGCGTTGTTCCGGTGCGGGACGGGTTGCCACCATCCATAGCGACCAGCTCCAGCGCGTAAGTAGCCTGCGTCTCCCGGTCCAGCTCCTTCATGAGTACCAGCTCCGCATATTTAACCCCGTCGGCCCTGCTGAGCACGTCGATTGAAAAGTGACTGTTTACAGAGATCTGGTAGCTTTGGATGTAGTTCACACCGACATCATCATCCACGGCAAAGTCCAACGGGATCCGCGTGCCCACCGCTGTGTTCTCGGAGATCTCCAGACTCGACTCTTTCCGTGGGAACTCGGGGGAGTTGTCGTTGATGTCCTTGACCTCCACCTCGACGTGGATGAGTTTGAACTGCTCTTTGGAGAAGCTGACCACGTCGAAAGCGATGAGGCAGTGCAGGGTGTGTTTGCAGATCCTCTCCCTGTCTATCCTCTCTCCTATGGTCAGCTGCCCGTCGCTCTCCCTCAGACGGATGAAAGAGGAGTTGAACTGTTTCATCATCCTGAAATTGGTCCTGGAGCCCCCCGAGGAAGAGGGAGTGGATGAGATGTCCTTGGCCAAGTTTCCAATCACTGTCCCCGGTGCGTCTTCCTCAAATGTCTGATATTTCACCGTCTTTCCTTGTGTGACAGCAGCCAGGCTTACCAAAGAGACGCACACTAGCACTAACAGCCCGTTCCACCCTATTCCTCCCATCTTGAAACCTTCACTCCAAATAATCTGAAATTCAGCAAACTGTCCTCACTGAGTCCGATTTAAAGTTTAAACAAAACGCACCTGCGAAAAGCTTCACCTTCCCCTGTCCTGTGGACTCTCCGGGGCTGTTTATCTCTTTGTATCAAGCTTTTTTTTAAATTTTTTTAATAAATATTCCATATGTCTTTCAATGCGCACTCTGGATGCGCTCCGCTCTCTTGCTCTCTCACTCTCTCTCTCTCGACTGGAGGTGTGCTGCTCTCTCAGCGCAAGAGGGCTGCAGTGTCTGCAGGAGGGTTTATACGGCGAGGCATGCAAATGAGCCGCACTGTGACCAATCCGAGCTTTGAGAGGGGAGGAAAAAAAAAAAGGGGGAGACTTCTGAAAGACCTCTAAACCCTGTTTAGAGATTCCTGGACTGTGCGGAGAAACTTGGCACCAAATATGTGGGCTAAACGCGGGGCTTGATTTAATACAGCTATAGTTTCCGTCGCTTGTTTATGTTTCTCGCGCTGTTAAATGAGTCTGCGCACCGACAACCGGAGGGGGGCAGAGAGATGCGCAGTGTCCCTGAGCTAGAGGACAAAGCATTTGAATAGGAGTATCTGTTCAGGATGCTTTTACCCTATAGGCGCACTTTGAGTGTAAAGAGATTTATGCTTAAACACTGTGAGGTTGGATCCCCACGCACGTGTCCTAACCCACTGGAGGAATAGGCTGGGCAAGCTGAGCTGTCCCGGTGACCTCTCCACCTCCTATAAGAAAAAATCACTTCATGCATGCAAAAATATGACGTGATGCGTTTTTTGTTTTGTTTTGTTTTTTATCCAACCTCAGACTGCCCTGATCCGCTCACCCAGACAGATAAGGTTTCATATAATGGACTTATGATAGACCCACAATGCTGAGACAGCTGAATAATAGAGGCAGAGATTCAAAAGTGGTGTAACTGGTGGTAATAGCATCATTTTATTCTCATTAATAAATTCCATAAATTTGCTCTGTCTTCTATTATTCATCCCCCTTGTGTGTTGTAATCCAGTAATTGTTTGCCTATCAGATCATATCTGAGTCTAGAAAAGGACTATATCCACTTCAACATTGATTTTATTCTAATTCAGCTCAGATCGGCTCACGAGATGTCTTGTGCGCGCACGAGAGAGAAAGATGGAGAGAGAGGAGGAGGAGGGGGAGATTTTTTAATTAAAGCCGGTGTAACGGCCCGATTTAACATGAGACTCTCCTTGGCCTCGCCTGCCAGAACAAGAGAGACGCAGGTGAAGACGACACACGCGCATACACGCACAAACACAGGCGGTTACGCACGCACGCACTCACTCACTCACACAGCCTTCCGTGAACCCGTTACAAATGGGATTTGGCTGTAAACGCAGGGGGGATTTATCAGGATTTCAATGGTGAGATTATATCAAAGGCGTATGAAGCCCTCGTTAGTAGCGGCGGGATAATGGCATGGCAGGGTCTCCCTTTGCAGCCAGTCCATGCCGGTATTGTGGCCCCCGAGCTGGTCTGTGGGGACCCTAACCCCCGCTGCCTCCATGCAGCCCTCCGCCTAACTGCAGCATAATGAGGCAAAGCCACATGCAGCCTTTGTGCCATCCCTCCATCCCCATTCTCTCTCCCCCCTCACTCTCCCCCAGATCTGCCCTGGTCCCGGCCACGACTCCTTTCATTACAGGGAGATGGGAGATGAATTGGCCTGGACATCAGGGTCCCTCCTATTAAAATACATTTAGAGAGCGACCGGGGCCCCGTCACGGCTCTCTAAGAGATTTTCTCATTCTTCCCATTGGACTTAGCCTCTCTTTCTCTCTTTCCCTCTCTTCCTGATTCACCCCCACCAACCCTCTCACACACACACGCAGCTTTTTCAGGGGCAACACTTGCCTTGCAGTAGAAGCTAATATCAGTTGGCATGTTCTATAAAGAACCCATCTGCCACAGAAAGTCAAATAGGAGACACCTGAATGGACAACATCTAGTCAAGAAGCTTGCATAGTTAGACACAGTCAGGCCTGTCCTAACAGATAAGAGGACGTCATTCTGTGATTAATTTCGGACACCACAGCAAAACCATGAGCCTTACGGGGCTGTTACAGAAATACTGGTATCACTTTCCATTTTGGCTCCTTTATAAAGGGGTTATACATTGGAAATTATGGGGTTATAAGTGGTTAATAAATAATTCACTATATCATAGCAGTTATTATCCATTAATAAGACCTGTTGGGTTGCCATGGTTATGGAAATCCCTTTGATAGTTTTACTGTATAGGGATTATAGTCCCTGTACAGTAAGATTATGCAAGAGGAGGGGGTCAGAAAGCTTTTCTTTGCAATATACTTAATAGTTACATCAAAAAGACAACTTGGTCCATGATGTTGCACTTTGCCACATGTCAGAGATCTGTCTCTGCATCAGGTTTTATGAATATATTATGCATATTGGTGTTGCTCATAAGAACTTCCTCTAAGAGTGTAAATGGAGCCACACAACTAAACAAGTTGTACCAATGTAACAACGTTAATGTGGGAAGGTTGTTGCAGGTTTTTGTAACCCAGGAGGAGAGTTCAAACAAAACAACAATAACCCCGGGCAGGGACATGTGGAACATACACAACATTTGATACCCCTTCACTACCCTAATAATTTTCATACAGTCCCTTAGGAAACATGAGCTCTGTCCAGATTTTGTCCAGTTCTTGAAGAGAGTATTGGGATAAAAAAAAGTCATTTATTACCAACTTAATAAGCTTTATAATGCATTACCAACATTCATAACTACATTATTACCAATTGGAAAGGAAAGGCTTCAAATGTGTTGATATCAATGGTTAGAACGTGAGTAAATGGTTTTTTAAAGGGTGCAATAATGGTAATATGAAGATAAGATGAGTTTGTTGCTACAGCAACATTAAGTCTGATCCAAAAGACTTATTTTTTTTGCACTAAAGCACTGTAAGAGCCCATTCTTGTAGGCTCCATTGAAGCACAGTAATAATGTGCTCACTGTGAGGCCACAGTGTGAGAATCATCCCGTTTATTCATTTCTTTATGTGTTTAGAGCACACAACACTCTGACGGTATTCTAATACCGCTCAGCATTCTCTCACACACACAGGCAGACACAGACAGAGCAATCAAAAGCAAATTATACTATGTTGAGTCTCGCCTCGCGGATTAAAAACTCTCTGCACGTGCGTGTGCGCGTGCACCAGCAAGACTTTCTTACAATGTTTGACGGGGTTTTTGCATCCACCCCCCTCCCCCCAAAGCGAAAGCTGTCATCTGAAGGACACACACACACACACACCTAAAAAAAAAAAAAAGAATCCTCTCACGTGATCACCGTGTCAATCTCACACGTCTGCACGCGAGTTCAACAATAGCAGAATTAGAGAGAGTCTCCGAAATCCCCTCTATTCTGCACGGGACATATTAGCATTTTCTTTAACATATATAAATATATCTTTAGAGGACATCCCCCCTCCTCTCCCTCCCTCTCCTCCTTTTCTTTCTTTTCTTCTGCATTGTGGCCCCATTTGCTCAAGTGATCGCCGGGTATTTGGGGTCTGAAGCCGGTCGCCCGATCCCTGCCTCTTGTTGGGGCTTAACTCATTGAGATGGAAATAGGCGATTTGGTCTCTTTTGTCCACCAGATAAGCGGTGGACGGAGAAAGTGGGGAGAGGGAGCGTGAGGGTGAGAATGGAGGAGACGCATGTGTGTGTGTGTGTGAGAGAGAGAGAGAGATGGGGGTGTCTAAGATAATCGATCAGCCCGCTGAAGTCCCTTCACCCCCTCCTCCTCCTCCTCTCAGCTAACCTTTGCTTAACTCGCGTGCCATCACAAGCACAGAGTCCTAATTGGTTCCCAGCACTAATTATCCAATTATCTCCTCTCCACCAGAGAAACGCACTCTGGGTAATGGCCTCATCCTCTACACTATTGATGGAAATGATTAGGAGTGAATGCGCCCATCAGCTCCAGAGTGCGACACTTGAGGAACTTGTGTCACGGCCTCCAGTTTAGAGGTCTTAAAGAGAGGATCGCACTTCACTTGATTCAGTATTCAACCGGTATTATTCCTAAACTATTACTGAAAATTGAATACATGATGGAGTGGTGAGCAGGCTAATTAGGACCTTTTGTGTGGCCCTAAGGCTAAAAAATAGAGGCTGAGACTCAGAGTGTGGCACTTGTGTTAAGATCACAACCTTTCACAGTGATTCCCAGGGGAAGTTGTGAAAAATATAGGCTAGTGACAATTAAAAAGCTGTTTCCATAAGTCTCTTTAAGGGACTGTTTTATTAAAGTATAAAATGATTAATCGATTAGTTGATCCATTATTTTCTTGTGATTTTACTGGTGCCAGTTTCTCCAGTGTGAGGATTTGATGCTTTTCTTGGGTTTTATATGGAAGTTAACTATACATCTTTGGACTTAATCAGACAAAACAAGACACTGGAAGACGCTCCCTTGCTCTGGGAAGTTGTGATGAGCATTATTTGGTATTTTGTGATATCTGATGAATACAATTAATCCATGAATTTGGGAAATAGTTGATATATCAATAAACAAGTTTAAAACATTAGATGCAGCCTGAACATGGCCAACAGCAACAAAAATAAAAGCCAGACTACCTTCAGCCAAATGAAACATTTTCTTACAGACCCTAAATCAATTGTCAAATGAATAAGGTGTCTTAATTAGAGATTTTTAGACCAAACTGCAGTGTAAATATGCTCGTTTTAAGGAAAACATAACTGATAATGCTACAATAGACAGACATCAGGGGGTCAGTGGTCTCCCTGTGATGCTGCAACAGGCAGAGATCTCATTGGAGCAGCAGGCATAGACTGGCACCAGAATGCCACCAGATTGATAACGTCCAGTTACATTAACATTTATTCTTCTTTCTCCATCTCTTTTTTCTTTTAGTTAACTTCTGCTCCGATCCATCACCTTCCTCCCCATCTGTCGCTGATAGCTGCAACACTTTGAATAAATTCCTCCCGACAAACAAAGCGGTTAACATCTCATGAATGCAGCTTTTTACACCCCATACACAGATTGTGGGGAAACTTTAGGGCCAGTGGAGTAACTAGTGCAAAGAAATCTGTCCTCGGACACTCCCTCTTAGCTTCCACTTCATTACCGGTATTGTGCTCGGGAGCGCGCAATCTGTGCGGCCGTCTCCGCCCGGCCCCGCCAGCTTTCTAATGAGTTTCCAATGATGATTTAAAGGCTCGTAGACCCGTTTCCCTCCCAAACTCCTCCCACCTCCCCTCTCATTCTTCCTTTCACTGCTTTTGAATCTGATCCGCTTTTGTCTGGAGCTGTTTCCATCACTGGCATTCTGGATTCAGGGGAGGTCAGGAGGAGCGCACATAAAGATTCACACATCAGGCCTGAATAAAGGGACGATATATAGGGGAGTTACACGGGACCCACTTTGGCCTCTGCCTCAGTCTGGTAGTGGGAGAATCGGTTGAGGCATGTGTCTGGACTGGGGATGTTTTGTGAATACAAGTTATGTCTTATTCCGTTATTTCAAAGACAAACAGGAACTAAAAGTTAGTGCGTGAGGTAATGAAAGGCTGCAGGGCTGTGTGTGTGTGTGTGTGCGTGTGTGTGTGTGTGTGTGTGCGCGCGCGCGTGTGCACACCTGATGGTTGCAGTGTGCCAGATTGTGCTGTGCTTTGGATGAACAGATGGGGGTGGATGAGTTAAGAGAAGCATGGAGGGAGGGAATGGCAGACGTCTGAATATCACTCATGTGAAGTTATGTCTCTTCTTCTTCTCTCCCCTTGTATACGCATTCAGAAAAAAACAGGCACCAACATGCAGATGAGCTGCATTTGATGTGTGAAGTTATAGCCAGGAGCAGGTTGGTAGTCATAACAATTCATCAATCAATGGTGGCTTATAGGAAGACTATAGGGAAGACTTTTACAGGCCAAATGGTTCACTTAACATCCCCCTGAACCATCTTAGACACAGCGGTGACTGTGCAAGACTGCACGAGAGATGCACCAATACAGCTAAATTGTGAGTATTAGATCACTGTTTATTTAAGAGCATTAAAGTCACACTTTTTAACAGCTGCTCCACAGACAGATCAGCTCACTCACACGTAGTTATTTAGAGCTGAAGAGTGTGACACAGGCACTGAAAAAAAATGTGCTCACACTATTTTTTTTAGTCACACTAGCAGCATGGCTCTATGATATTAGTCTGTCAGTCCACTCTGGTCCAGAGTGAAATATCTCAACAACTATTGGATGGATAGCAATGAATTCTGGTACAGATACCCGTAGTACACAAAGGATAAATCTTAATGAATTTGTTTATAACTGGATTTTTCCTCTAGCACCACCAGCAGGTCAAACTTTAATTAATCAGTTAATATCTTCTAGATTTATTGGCAAAAATTTGTGCACAGTCATAAACTCACATCCAACCTTTCGTCTATAGCCACCACGAGGTTGATATTTGTGGTTAACACTAAAATGTCTCAGCAACTGATGGATGGATTGCTATAACATTTAGTGTGGACCTTCATGTCTCTCTCACTTGTAATATCATACAACGCCATCATCAGCACATGAAGCTGGCATTAAAATTAGCGGTGCTAGCTTCAAGTGGTAGCTGCAGCAGTTTTTTTTTTTATACACCTATCTTGTCTTTCTTTCTTAATTTCCAGTATTTGAAATGATTCCCCCACGGTGATCTCCCACTATTCAAACAATGGATTGGATTTAAAGAAAAATGCTGACTTCAGACTTTTGAAGCAGAGATGATTTTTTTAGAAATAGTGAGCTCAAATTGTTTTGTTTTTTTTGGTCTGGACTTATTTGAATGACTGTGGGGATGTCTTTAGAACCAAGAACAGCCAAAGCTGTTTTTACTGTTATGCAGACTGCTAATGGTGTAAATGTACAATGACCCCTGACACATCTTATCATGCAATAAGTATAGTTTTATATAAAACATTAGTACTGTACTGCTTCATGCTTTGCGTGTGGCTTATGGTCGGTTGTTGCAATGATGCAGACTGACATTCCCTTAGAGCCATTGTGCTACAGTGGTGTCATATTATTTCCACACAAGTTTCACTTTTAACTATAGAAAATTCACCACATAATTGTTTATAATATGTACATAAGCTTGCGTAAGCTGTCACCCACATGCACGTATCCAGGGCAGCATCATCTGATGAAAATATGTTTTATGACCAAATATCTACAAAACTAATGACATTCTCATGAGCCTCAGCTGTAATTCATGATTGATGATTATCAAATGATAGCATGCTAACCATAGACAGCAGACAGAATGAGTGTCATATCTGTGACATCACCCAGGTTTGAAGCAGTCCTGCCTCTGCTGCCTTTCGGCTAATCTAAGAAAGACCAAAGACGTGGATCATCAGTGGAGCTGAGGCAGGCTGAATGATACCTGGTTGCTCAAACAAGCCATCTGTAACGTCACCTACCTGTCAGTTAAAGTGGCCACGCTGTTAATTCTGCATAACTTTAAGCCTTAATATAATTTGAACGGGTGAGTTCTATAAAAATTATGACTCAGTACAGTTGTCATGAATGTTGAAATTAGCTATAGAGACCAAAACTGTTTTTTGTACCAGGCTGTAAACATGTTTATTTCTGCTGTGAAAAGTTGGACATTTTAACATGGGGGCTTATGGAGATTGATTTGTTCTGTAGCCAGCCTCAAGTGGCCGTTCAAGGAACTGCAGTTTTTGACACTTCTGTATTGGCTTCACTTCACAGATGGCATATATACTAACCATTACTTATTGTTGAATGTTAGCATAGTCACTGTTAGCATTTAGCTCTAACCACAGTGTGCCAAAGTACAGTTTTTTTTTATAATCTTAGCTCAAAGGTCCACTTACTAGCTTTTGATTTTCAAACACTTACTTTCTTCATTTAGCAAATTTGTAGGCTCAGGTGTCATCAGCACATGAAGTAAATGTGGTCTTAATTATTCAAGCTTACTGGTCCTGTGTCAGGTCCTCCTTTTTAAAAGGCTGTGAACTGCTACAGATGTCAAAATAGAAAGCGCTGCTCTGCTTAAATGTCTTTATAGTAATCAGAGACATAAAACACTCCCGATGAGATCAAAGATTTTCATCTGCAGCCGATCAAACAAATAAGTAATTTCTCTTCTGTGTGGGCTTAAAGTGTTTTATCTCTAATGATACATTTCATTATCGTAGATAAACTTTGCGACATACTGCTGCAGTATGATCCCCATCATGAATAAAAACATCTTAAAGCTTATTAGCTCTTTAACTTTAAGCAATAACCCACTAACCTACTTTATGGACTATGAGTCACACAAGACAATCATGGAGTGCATTAGCAGCCAAGGTGGAAATGCTTCTTAAACTTGTCTGTTTGACAGGCAACACAACTCCCACTCTCACTTACTTTGTAATTCCTCTCTCTTATCTCCTCTCCCACTCCTCTTCCATCTTACCTTTTCTCTACTTCTCTACTTTTTCTTGCTGTTTCAAGTCCCAGCAGTGCTATTTAGAGCATGGCGCAGGGCTATATTAATGTGACTAAAGAGGATTGTACAGGTAACACAAGTCCAGCTGGCAGTAAACTCAGCTGCGCGGTTCCTCTCTCACAGAGCATTAAAGCTCCCCTGTTTAATGGAGTCACCCTCCATAAACAATACTATATAATTCTCTTTGAACGTTACAGCACATGCCTCATATAAAACAACGCAAAATATGAGGGGACACCGTACACACCCACACATACAGTAAACAAGCTCCACACACACACACACACACACACACACAGAAGGTAGGCCACAGCGCACATGAACATAACAACAGCATAATGTGATCAGTGTGTCCCCTCTGCATGTGCCAGCAAGACTTTAAAGGGAAGGCATTGTTTCCCCTGGGAGTAAACAACCACAGAAGACGAATAACTATATTCAACAAATAGTCTATATGCACCAAAACGCCCCGCACCAAAAAAACAGAAATATCTCTCGGCTCACTATAGAGCTAATCAATATTTCAGCAGACCAGCCTTGATTGTTCATGCAGGCCATGAGAGGGCTAATGAGGCGAAGCTGCAAAGACAATGTGCTCACAGTAAAGTAGGCTATCTACTAAAGGACAAAATTATCTTTCAGATCCTCTGGATCAGTCATGCTCTGCCCAGGATGCGATTCGACTGAAGTGAACCACTCGAGACCTTCCGCTGGATGACAGCTTATGAGTTGGCATATCTGTCTGGGAGAGCACAGATGTGGTTTCCTCTGATCTGCTGTGTCAAAGTCCTCACGCCTCATATGCTGTTTGTTGTCGGCGCACTATGAATTGCGCTTTATGCGGGGGAAACGTGGTATGTAAATAAATGACGGCTGATGGATTGACATCAGATTGAGAGCTTGGAGTTGTGAGGTTTTAATCAAAGTTTAGTTAAGTAGAAATAGATCTTTGAGTGGTGCATTGAATATTTAGAAAGACAAAACGTTCAGTAATGAGTCGGGTCTCAAAAAAGGCCTGTTTTTTCAAGTTCTAAATGTATATTTGCCTTTCTTTTTAAAATGTATGTACGAATTATAAAAACAGTTACAGTAAGTCAGTAAGACCGCTCAAACTTGTAGAAAAGACAACAGTTATGTTGCTGTTTTAGGGTTTTATAAATATGTACATTGGTGATAAAAATTCAAAGTTCAAAATCAACAAACAGAACCAGAGATATCGTCACTTTCATTAAACACATTCTACTTTCTGGTCAAAACTTGCCTCCTGCATCACCCACAATGCAACACAACTGCAGACAGTTCTGTCTGAGATTCGGGTTTACAATGGCTACGATCCATTGTACACAGAACTCAGAATAAAACAAACTTCAACACAGAAAAGTGTGATGGAACAGTCATACAAGTGTGAATTCCCAGTTGGAAACTCAGGATTCATCTTGCCTGAGTCTGATGACATAAACACATGTGACATCACAGCAATATGGCCAAATGACCTTTTCAATATATGTCACTATATGTAGTGTTTGTGTTCTGTAACAACAATGTAGTTTCCATTTTAATTGGTATACAGTTAATTTGTGCTCGATAGATGTCTTTGCGAACACGTGGTACAATCTCTACAGTCTCTTTTGAAGACCGATCCTCAGTAGATGCTTTTGTAGTTCAGAGACTTGCCATACAAACATCTGCACGCATCCACGTTTTCCCCAGCAGATGCACTTGGTCACATTTAGATTGTACATCAGGAAAACTCACTCAGAACTATCGACTTCAGACTTGCAATGGATGCAGCTTGAAGCTAGTAGTGTCTAATTTAGCCTCAAGCAGAGATGAGGAGTGGGCTTCAGAGGTCTGGTAAGCTCACACCACCAGATGTCTTTTGTCAAACTTGTAGTCTTCAGCTCCTACTGTGTCACCACTCACTGTTACTTGAGGCGACATCAGCTGACATTTATTTATTAACATTTATTTAGCAGATTTTACGCAGCTCCTTCTGGAGCCACAAAAGGATTTTTGCAACATTTTCCATGCGGTAGCACTCCCCAAGACCAGTAAACAGACTCTGATGTGTAAAATGGAGTTCTGCTTTGAAATATGAAGGTTTAAATTTGGTTCCAGGATTAAAAGTTGCATAAATGTTAAATGTTGCAGTTCTAAGGCAAGAAGGGAGTTCAAGGAAAACACTAATAGCAGTCAAACCTTTGATTCCAGATCTTTACTTTACCCAGAATGAACCCCTTGACTTCATACCTGTTTTAATAAATGCTAAAATAAAAAGGGGTTATGGCTGCAGGACTATAAATTCAAGTTATAAAGTTCTGAAACGCTGTTAGCGTGCTACATTTTGGGTCTCCATTGCCATCAAAGAGGAAAAAAAACAAGCAGCGTAAACACAGAGATTCTTGCAGGCACAGTAACGCACACAGCAGGCAACACCCAATTATCTTTGCTCACAATAAATGAGGAATAGTCAAATTAGTATTGGGTCTTATATTAGAATATAAAAATTGGAGGAAAACATCCTCACTCACAATTCCTCACAGACCCTCGACACAAAGCCAAATGTAGGCTATTTCATAAAACTACAACCCCGTGTCATCAAAGCTCTCCCTGCGGAGGCGTTATTCTTGATCGCTCCTCCAGTCTAAGCGCCCTATTTCTCCACATAGTCATCTTTGTTTGCAACACTTGTCTCACGTCACCGAGAGGGGGGAAAAAAAACCCTGCGTTCGATTCATCTTAACAGTTTGTGTGTCACTGGGGAAAAAAATGGGTGAAACTTTAAAAAATTCAGGCTTTGTTGCGAGAGAACAGAAGGCTGACAAAGTTTTATAGAGGCAGCCATGAAGTTCTGCCTCATTAGATAGAATAGCTGTTCTATATTCAGGGTCTCTGTGGGGCTAACAAACGCAATGAGTGGGCCAAACTCGGTTCGTTCCGCCAGAGCAAGAGCCCTTTTGTTTGTGTTTGGTGGGTGGGGTTGGCTGGGGTACAGGGGCCAGGCGGGCCCTTCAAAACCTGGATTTCACCACAGCTGAGCAGACTATATTAGGAGGAGAGTGTATGAAATGGACTACATAAGAAACCCTGTAGGATTTGAAATTCCACAGCTTGTCCTTAAATGATTTAATCCAGCCGGTTACATCACTGCAGAGACCCAGATTGATAGCATGAAGTGAAAACACTACAGGTGTAATATTTCCCCACACTGCAGCACAAAGGAACCATAACACTTGAGCTGAAGTTGATGATCAGAAACAATGACTGAATGACATCTCTGTCAGGGTGCTGAAGTTTCAGACAACTCACTACCAGCCCAACATTTTTTATTTCAAAAGATAATTTCACTTTATTTCAATTTAGCTTTTATCATCACAGCCTTGGCCGTCCTTTATACTGCTCGTGATAACATTGAACTTACCAAAGTAATTAGTCGAAGTCCAAAAGGCAGCGAGAAACAGGAGCAGTAAGATGATTGTACATGTGGTAAAGAAACAGTTTAGCCAGATGATCGACACCTCGTTATTTGGAGGTAAAATACACCCAAAATTATGATAATAATCCCTCACAGCACAGGAAAATTATGAGTGCCCATAACTACAGTAATTACGGCACATCATAGTCGAGTTTGAGAGTCGGTCTATAAACTGTGATGGATGTTTATAATGGACAGTTTGGGTCATAATTTCACAATTCTCCTTCATTTTCTCTTCTCAAATCGTCTGACTAACATGGGGGTTAGTTTAAAACCTAGTGGATCATCTTTGATTGATGGAACCAATGGCCAAACATATGATTTGTAATAAACCAGAATCGTCCTTTAAAGCTGCTAGAATGAAAATGTCTACCTTAACAGATCACATGACTGTGCATAATGAGAAAGATCACTCATAGTGACGAACTGTCTGAGAATTATCACATGATGCTGAAGTTCCTCTCAGAGTATTTTAGCGTCTTTCAGCTCAAATGTACTGTTTTGGTTCACTCAGTGCTGTCATCAGTGTGTCATTTTTAATGATAAAAGCTCTGATAGACCGTCTACTGCTTTTATTGTGAAGAAGTTACAGGAAATACAATGTGTGTCACCAAGTTAGCGGTCAGGTCATATCAACCAAATGTGGCGCTATTTGGACAGCAGATCAGCCTTAAACATTGCAGGAGGAATAGTGAAACAGTAAAAGTGAGCTGAAAAGACAATTCACCTTTCACAGTTCCAATTTCACCTACTTGTATAAACATAATACTTTTATGCTCATTTAAACTTGTCTTTGTCCTGCTTTGTTGTCCTTGTTTTTAGCGGCATGTCTGTTTCAATATACCTGATAATTATTGGAGCTGTGTGTAACATTGAACACAACTTAAAACAAATTCAAACATACATACTTGGCCGGTAAAGCCGATCCTGATTATGAAAAGATCTGCAGGTGACAGACTCTTTCTGTGGTTTGTAGCACACCTCCATCAAGGTAAACAGCTTTACCCTGCTGAGCCGTGCAGTGGGAAAACACTTGCACGGTGCCAGCACAGCTTGACAAACAAAACATGTTGGTTATAATTTGAGGGGAAAGCTTAAAAAACAAAAAACTTTGTTTTCGTACTATCATGAAGAGCATGATTATTTCAATATGTGAGGTGAAACAGTGGAATAAATTGAATGTGGAACCCAAACAAAGCACCAATATTACCCATTTCAAGAAGATATACAAAATAAATCTGAAAGGGCCGTGGCGATGGTTATGTTTTGGTTTATTGTATTGTACGCGTGCACATGCATGCATGATTGTATGTATGTATGAATATGTTTGTGTATATGTACATAGAAATACATGTACAGGATTATAGCATGTAAGATTTGAACATGTAAGATTTGATTTGTGCTGTTCAAGAGAACTTAATCATTGAGTTTGTGTTCAGGTTTGTCCTTTTTTTTCTTTTTTTTGTATCTTTTCTCTTTTACATGTTCAAAATAAATTTGCAATAAATCAACATCTGTTATTGCAGGTTTAAAGGTCCAGTGTGTAAGATTTATTTATAAAATATGACAGAAATTGAATATAATATTCCTAACTATATTTCATTTAGTGTATAATCACCTGAAAATAAGAATTGTTATGTTTTGGTTACATTAGCATGTGCCTTTTATATCAAACTTCCATGGAGTCTGCCATGTTGAACCATCAGTAGCCAAAAGCAGACAAACTAAACACTGGCTCCAGATAGGGACGTTCATGTTTTCTCCTTCACACTAGGAAGGAGAAGGTGAGGCGAATGAGAAACATTGCTAGATGCCATAACTTACACTGGTCCTTTAATTGTTTACTCCCTGCTCTCTCTGAGTCACTGGAGCCTTCTTGTTTTGATGATGACAGAAATGATATATATTGTTTTTGTCAAATGGCCCACTGTAGGCTGTCATTTGTGATTATTTGTGATGTTCTTTGTTTCTAAAGGTCAGTGCCCTTTAAACGCTCCATGATGCAGCAGGGAAAGCACATCATATGTAGTTATATTGAAAGTTTGAGACCAACTCACAAATAAAACATGCTATCCTCACATATATGATGATATATAATGATACATTGACAGCTTGAATGACCTGAATATTCATCATTTTCATCATTTTAAATCACAGCTTAAACTCTTTAGGTCACTCATAGCTGTAACAAAATGATTGTTTGGGTTTAGATAGAGAATATAGAGTGGAGCCAGTGTGTTTATTTCTCAGATGCATTTATATTTTTAAGAGTGGCACTAATGCCAGAAGGCAGTGGCTCTGAATATTTAAAATTTAAATCCACTGACTGAGTTTAAGGACACATCTCAGAGTTGTCCTTCTAAAAAAAGATTAGGGGATTAGGAAAACCATCTCCAAGTTACTGTTTCATGTCTGTGTCCTAGATTCAGCTCGATATCCTTTGATTGCACAAAGAAACTCTGGCTACAGAGCTGTGGGCAAGATAATGGAGAGAAATTTGCACTGTGTCATTATTTTGATCTCACTCTGCAATCATTTATTATAGGCGGTATTTCATTGATAACCTAATGGGCTTATTCTCTATTCACGTTGGCTCGCTCATTAGAGGCTAATAATGCAAATGTAATACAGGCTATTAGAGGTGTTTAGCAGGCTTGTGTCTGAAGATGTGGGTATTTGTTGGGCAGATGGACGAAGCTCCGGGGCAGCCCTCACCCCTGACCCCCCACAGATGTCCCAAACCCAGGCAGAACTCCGTTGCGGAGCAGTGGAAAATCAGTAATACACCGGAACCGACTTGTCAATACGCAGGACAATTAGGCGCATTTGAGCGCCAGCTCTGGCTGCGCAGCGGCGCTCGTTGCTGCGTGAAACACGCAGTGATTACAGCGGAGATGAAAGAGGGAAAGAGGCCATGCGGTGCCTTTCTGTGAAGGCCTGTTTGACCGATGGCTCTCGCCTGAATAGGGCTCTGGTGGTCATACATAAATTAAGAGGTTAAGTGAGCCATCAGGAACAAATGTTTGCATTTATTAACTAAGAATAATAGCTCCCAGCAGTGAACCCGCAGCCTGGGCTTCCCTTTGGGTTGAATTCTTAAGTTGGCCTGTTTGAAATCACCTTCAGCTTGCTATATTAGGCTAGTTTAGTCTATATGCGCAGATCAATTAAGTCTAATTAACCCCCACAAAGACAGACGTATAACATGCGAGGGATGCTGCAGGTCAATAATGGCAGAAAGCATAATAAATGTTAAATATCAATGTCAGCTGCCACCATGGGGATATTAAGGCACGCACAGTGTGCCAAAACGGTAAAACCAGGAATTACATATGCAAAAAAAAAATGTTAAAAACCAATAAACTGCGCCTTCATTAAGACATCAGAGGATGAAATGTTCAGGAGGCTCGTTATCCAGAACAAACATTCCCTCTCACATGTGAGGAGGGATCCCGCAGGAATGCGTGAGGCAGGTGTAAATTTAAACTGTTAATGAGGCGCATCAAAAGCATCAAAGACGCGTCGTGCTGAGACATTCTTCCATTAGTCCAAACTAGACAAAAGCCATCAGAGAGTTTTCCTCGCTAAACGGTGCAGAATGGGTCCGAGCAGCGGGAGTTATATTGTAGCCGAAAACCCCCGCGGACTGCACCGGGCTAACCAGACAAGTCCTCCGAGTTCAGACTCTAACGAGACAGATGAAACGGCTACTATTGGCCGGAGGGAAATACATGGACTGCATCACAGGCGTGTTAGTGTGGAGGTCCATTGTGTGATAAAAATAAACATGTCATGAGTCAAACAAGTCATGAATATATGAGTTATAAATCTGACTATGTCACTGTCATAACTTATTCCACATTAATGACCATGTTGCATGAGATACAAAGTCATACCAGAAAAGACGAGAAATGTCAGTGGATGCCCAGATATCAGTATTAAAATGTTACTCATGCAGACGTATGTGAGTGCTATTCTCACAATCACAGTATCAAAAGTAAAAGTTGGCTATTGCATAAACACATGAGACAGATTGCTGTATTAATGTGCATCACAGTTGGAGACTGAGTTGGTCCAGTTGGTAACTTTAAAGGAATATTTTGACATTTTGGGGGAATAATTCTCTTGCTGAGAGTTGTGAAGATGAGGCGACTGACAGTGTCATGCGTGTACAGTAAATCTGGATCTATTTATCCTATCTTAGCATAAAGATGTGGAAGCAGCTAGCATGGTTCCCTTTAAGATAGATAGATACTAGAAACTAGTGTGTTACAGTAGCAGTTATGTGTATTACAAACACAAAACAGGCATAAGATAGATACGTTTAAATAGAAGAGAAGGAAGCACATATAGTTCTATCTGTGGAAATATACAAAAGAAAAAAAATATATATAACTCTGTACAATAACTTTGTGTAATAAAATGTGCATTGTGCATTACGTATTCTCATTCAGAGTCGGTGCAGGTTGTCTATTATTATCCAAATATCTACCCTTCAGAGAAATGTTACAGAATGAGTTTCCTCTTCCTGCACAGAGGGGAGTCATTACAGAGTGTAATAGTGCAATAGCAGTGGGCAGGAATACTGTAGCGGTCCTTTTTACAGTGGAGTTGCAGGACCCTCTGAACACTGAACACGTTCTGCTGTTTGATGAGTAGGTCATGCACGGGATGTGAACTGTTGTCCATTATGTTGAGAAGTTTATGGAGCATCCTTTTCTCCACATGCAGCTCCCAGAGCTTCAGAGCAGCACGGAGCCTGATCACTTCTAAAGCTCACATACATTGTATGTTGTTTGTTTAATCGGTACATGAAGCTAAGGGTAAAATCAACAGGGTAATGTGCAGGGGTATTTCTTGGCAAGGACCACTGCACCCAACCAAGAATTGGTCCAGCACATAAGCCACGTACAAGGGAGCAAATTGACACTTCAGTTTTTGTACGGCTAAACAACCTAGTTATGATGTGTTAATCAGTGAGCTTTAGAGGTGCTGGTTGACAGATTTTGTTCCGTTCCTGGACAGACCAGTGCTAGCTGTTTCCACCTGTTTCCAGTCTTTACGCTAAGCTAAGCCAGCTGGCAGCTTACACTAGCTTCATATATCATAGACCACATATGAGGAGTGGTATCAAACTTCTCATCTAACTCTGTGCGAGATAGTAAATAAGCATATTTCCCAAAATGTTGAATGATTTCTTCAGCTGTTTTATACGCTGTTTTGGTAGTTTAACGCCTAATTATAACAATGCATTATATTTAAAAGGCTATTCACATTATTGTATGTGAGATCTGTGAAATAACTATAGCTGACAGATACAGTGTAGTGGAGTGAAGAGTGTAAATGGAGTAGAAGTATAAAGTGTCATGCGAAAGAAACTGGAGTTACTTTCCTCCATCAGTTCCATCCATGAAATCCATCTGAAAGAGGAGCATTTCACCTAAATCCCAGCTCCAATCAATGTTGTGTAAATATGAAAAGCTCTCTGCCAAATCCAGAAACTAAAGAAGAAAGGTGCAGAAAGTGCAAAGTAACAGACCAGCACACCTCCTGAAGCTACTTCCTTGATAAAGCACAGGAGATATTAGCTTGGCGGAATAATGGAATATCTTTTCATCTGAATGAAATTTAAATCATCTATCGCTTCTGAGCCAGAACATACACTGTTATCTGCAGGGAAAAAAAACTCTTTCATGTTGCCAGAGTGACCCTTTCTACTTTATTCACAGATTCACAGATGCATGAGAGCGGATAACTTTTTTCTGTCTTGTTTCTGGCAATGGAAACACGTAGTGAATGCTCACTAATACACGACAAATTGTCCTAAGGCGTAGGAATAACATATTTGAATGATGAAATCCAGCACGGTTTCCCTTTGGCAGGCAAATTCTCATAAATTCTTGCATCTCAGCAGGCACGTAGCGGTGGGGTTTTGGGAAATTAGGTGTATGTGTGTGAGTGTATCTCCCTGAGGGCTGATGGGAGGCTTGCGTGTGCATATGTGCACTTGCTGTAGGTGGTTGTGCGTGTCGTTTAAATAAAAGGCAGCTTATGTAAATGAGCTTGTGTGACCAACACGAGGGACGAAGACTCACGCAGTTTTAATGTGCAGCTCTACCAGTTTTTTACCCGAGCCTAACAAGGCACAGTGCAGCATCAGGGCTGAGCAGTGCCGTTCATAGCCATTAGACAAGTCAATGGGCCTTATGCGAGTCAACACAGGGAGGATGAGGTGTGGTGGGAAGAAATTATTAACAGTCAAGTCTGTGGCCCACTTCTGGCCTTTGGAGAGTTGATAGGTGACAACCAGAGTGTGTGACACATTGGCATAGCAGTCGGCTGTTTGTGTGGATTGTCAGGGGGATAACAAACAAGGAGGGGGCCGTCTCCTTCTCCTTCTCCTCTCCTGTCCTCTCCTCTCCTCTCTCAGCTTGTCAGTCATTTCTCATCCGTAGGACAGCGAAGGTGGCGCGCCTCCAAAGCGTGGCCTACTTTCTTGCTCTCACACAGAATGGAAATGAGCTCAACTTATTTCTCTGCGAACGTCTGTCTGATTTTAATTAACATCACAGTGGTTGTGATAAAACAGCGCTCTGTCTATATCTTACAGCAACGAGATCCCACATCCGCCTTCTGTATGAGCGTGTGTGTGTGTGTGTGTGAGGGAGTGACAGAGACAGTGTGCAGAAATCCATAATTTAACCGAATGCCCACAAGCTGCACACAGCAACACTGATTTCAACACGCTTCTCTCAGGTCTCACATGAACAAGCTCTGCTGTGGGTGTTGTCTAACACACACACACACACACACACACACACACACACACACAGCCTACTACTGTATTTTTAATTGTTGTTCATGTTCTCCCTCCTCCAAACATATAGCATCATAGAGTTCAGCGTGGCGCTCTCCCTTTCTCTCACTCTGTTTGTCATACGCCATAAAGTGTATTTATAGCATGTTCTGTCAGACAATGTAGTGCATTTGTGTGTATTCATTTGGAAATAATAACATTGACAACTGCTTGAGAGATGGAGGGGTTGTGAGAGGGAGAGGGACTCATTTTGAGCATGTATCCACTAACGAGCTGTATTGTGCTCCAGGCGATGTGTATGATAGCTTGAAGCCGCTGTGTGTGTGTGTTAAAGTGTGTGTGTGCGTGCCTACTTATTGGCAGCTGAGGGATCTTAACAGTCTCTCATTTTTTTCTAATTTGTATCTGCTACTCTTCCTGCCTTCTCTTCTCTCGTTTCCTCTCTTCGCCCTCTGCTTTCCTCCTCACCTCATGACTCCTCTCCCCTCCCTTCTGTCCTGTCTCCTTTCCTTCCCTCGCCTCCTATGTCCTCTCCTGTCCCATCTGTCTTCATTTTTCACACTCAGAAGTAGGTTTTGTTCTATTACAGCCCAAACTCTCTCTTCCGTGCCGTTGTTTAGAGTGTAATGCATTATCCATCTCCATTCCACTTTGTTCACTCCACTTGACTTCAAGTAGCTGCAACTTATGAGCAACACACGCTCACATATGCACACACACACATGCTTATATGCAGGCACGCAGTGCCGCGATCCCATTAGCTTTAATATTTCAGCAGCGTCATAGCATTTGCCAGCGGCCTTGTCACCGCCTGCTCCCCAGGGACACAGATCCTAGATCAGCCTAGCTTGTCCTCAACCCTCCAACTTCACCACCAGGACGGGGGGAAAGCACTCAGCTGACCTCGAAGCTGAGCTGTGCCCAACATTCCCAGGAGTACCCCAACAACCACCGCCGCCGCCACCTCCAACATCCCACACCCTGCCGTCACCCCCACCAACACCACACCACCGGTGCCATCTCGCGGGAGGAGCAGGAAGAGGGGAATTGGAGAAGAAGAGGGCTGGAAGGAGGGGAGAGAGGGAGAATGCAGAAGCAGGTCCGTGGGAGGGGGAGAGGGAATGAAAATAAGATGAGCAGAAGAGAGAGAGAGATACAGAGAGAGGTTGTGTGGGTGGGCTATGGGGTGCTGATTAGGCCCTTGGTTTGAAGTGCTCAGCGGCTTACCCTTGTGGATGTGCACGCACTCACACACACTCACATTGTTTCACACTGTCTTTATAACTCATTCAGTGTTACAAAGGCTTTAGAAGTGTACGGTGAGGACAGTGCGCCACGTTTAGGCATTCTGTTAGAAACTCTCTGCTCTTTGAGGTGGAATATTTCCCTTTTGTTCTGAAATTCATGCCTGTGATCAATTGGATGGCGAGGTCTACTGCATTATAGAGCTGTGTATGTGTGTGTGCATGTGTGTGTGTTTTATCCTTATGCCTGTCTCTGTCCATCTGTGTGTGAAGAATAGAGCTGAATTTGAAGAATCACACAGAACTGATACGCCTGGCAGAAATCTGTCTTTGTGCGCACCTGAGGCATAAAAAAACCTCAGCACACAGGACTATTTTGTACTCGGACTGCACAGTGCTCCAACTGTGCTCCGTTCATTTCACCAAGGTCTGACCTGCTATAAAGAGGCTGTGAGAGCGTGAGGACACACACACATCCAGGCACACACACACCCAAACGGCACAAGCTATGTCCTGTGAGTTATAACTCATGCATGATCACTAAATGGAAACATTTGTTATCTCCACGACAATACAGCCAGAGGAGCTGAATCTTTAATGGCTCCCTCGCTACACCCACCCGGACCCCCACACACACACATAGATGTCTGCCACACGTTGGAGCTTACAGGTCATACTCCTGTGAATAAACCCAAAGAGGACGCATCGAGGCATAAACAACCACACAAACACCTCCCTGCTCAAACCTCAAACCTTCATCAAACATTCAAACTGGGCCGGGTGTGCACACACACCTTTGTGCACGCACAAACACACATGGGGACTTTCACGCCTTGATAAATGCGCAGTTATGAAACATTAACACAAATATATCCCCATTGTCTTGCTATAAAAAATTCAGTTTCTTGTTCAGACTGATACACACTGTCTGCGCTCATCCTCTTTTCACATGGACTAAACATTCGCTTTATTTAAGAAAGCTTTGGGGGCTGCTCTGCCACCTCCTACTCCGCCTCCTTGCTGACTGTTGTCTTATTGTCTTATTTGCTGTTTAAAAAAGCCTCAAAGTTTTGACCTACTTATCAGAACCACAGAGATGTCCTCTGTCAATTCAAGCATTCCAGAAAAGAGTGTGTACCAGCGGTTTGGCATGTTTTATTCTCTTCTGTTACGGCATAAACATTTCATCGCTGCTGACCATTTTCTAAGTTTTCAGATTGATTTTCTACCTTCAACTCTCTTCCACTCATTTTACTCCTGTATGAAAACCAACTTTCAAAGACTTCCTTGAGAATCCATCGCATTGGACATTTTATCTCCTTCACTTTTTGTGAAAGTTAGCAGTACTGCTAAATTGTAAAATCTTGGCCACCAGAAACTAGAAAAACTCTACAGCCATGCTAGCTGCCGTAGTTCAGCAGCTAAATGCTAATGTAAGCATGCTGACATGCTCACACCTGATGGAAATGTAGACATTTCGTCATAAACCAAGAGAAAGGGTCAAATTTAGACCTGATGATAGGCCTGGATCCATCCTGTTTTGGATTGCATATCTTTAGCAAAATTCATGACAGTCCGTTCAATATTATCCATTCAAAATTTCTGACACAAACACAAACATCTACCTCATAGAGGAAAAGCAGGTCATCAATGTCATTAGGATTCATCCTATGGGAACCATGAACAGTGTGTGTCATTCCATCTTGTCACGATACACTAGTATTAAATAATTGAAATCTTGATATTGTGTAAATAATACACATGATACTTTTGATCTTTCAGCAGCACTTGAATCATTTCCATTTCTTTCAGTTTTCACTTTGAAGTTCACATTTCAACATAGTAGGTGGGGTAATTAATTTATCAAAAAAAAAAAAGAGACAAAACACATTAGAAGTTAAAGATGACTTTTCAATAGATATTTCAATAATTTGGTTATCAGGAATTATTTTGGCCCCAATAATTGTGTAGTAAAAATCTGATATTGATGTATATAGATGTTGACATATTTCACAGAATAATGTAAATGTGGTCTCAGAGAAAAAGATAGAGGATTCTGGTGAGGTCATGAATCTTAATATCTAATAACTTGGTGATCTATCCAGTAGATGTGGTGGGCTGACTGGCTGACATTGACATAGACCCAATGTGCCTGTGTGGCTAAAAGTCCCCACTGTAGCTGTATTCATCTTTTTAATTCGAGAGTCGACTTTAACTTCATTTTATCCTTTTTGCAGCGTCCAAGGACCCAGGTTTGATGTTCCAACAGCGTGAACACAATCATCATCTGACCCCTGCTTTTTGGATGTTGGTGCAACCTTGAGCGAGCCACCAAATAAAGTTTTCAAAATTACCTGAAAAATAAGGGTGACAAAATGTTTTCTGCGATAACATACCTATTTGAAGCTGGTAAGCCTCTGCAAGATGAATTCCATTTGAAATGAAGGGAAAACAACAGCTGTCGGGAAGGTAGGAAATTAATCACAAATCTTACAGTAAACTTTAGGAAATGAGCAGGAATACAAAGTGCTGCATGCACAATTTGGAGCTGGTGTTTCAGCATTTTAGATCTCATTTTGATTGCCTTCACTTTACATAGATAGATAGATAGATAGATAGATAGATAGATAGATAGATAGATAGATAGATAGATAGATAGATAGATAGATAGATAGATAGATAGATAGATAGATAGATAGATAGATAGTTGGTTGGTGGATGGATGTGTCCTATGTTGCTAAGTCACATGATTCAGTAAGTATCAGTGTTTTAGAGAGACACTCTCAGAAAGGAACCACAAAAGCAGCACTGTGAAGAAAAGATAGGTGGGTAACGGAGAGAGCGAGGTTGAGTGAGCCCTTGGACACACACACTCACACCCTCACACACACAACCTAAATCATCATTGGAAAATCATTAGAAATCTGGCAAAGTAGAGGGGCACAGATTGAGGGACAAACCCCCCATTCAAGCGCACACAAAGACAGGCCTGCACACACACACACACCAACACACTCACAGAGAGGCAGCCGGGTGGAAGGGAAGAGGGGCGTTACCAACGATACACTGCTGCGCACACGCACGCACACACACACACTCACATAACTCGAACCTCACAAACAACCCTCCATGCTTCCCAGCCTGCCCGCCCACCTCTGTCGACATTTATTGCTCCTTCTGTGTGAATGTCTCTGAGTTTCATTCACATGTCTGCCATTGTGTGTGTGTGTGTGTGTGTGTGTGTGCACGCATGAGTGTGTGTGTTTCTATGGGTTTGTCACTGTGAATGAGAGCTCCATTAGTGATTCATTTGTGTGTAGTTAACCATTGTGGAGAGAAGGCAACATTTTATTTGTCTGAACCCAACCCTGACCATATGGCAACACTTTCCCCTGCTCACTCCTCTTCCTCCCCTCCACTTTTCCTCTCAGCTCTCCTCCTTCTCCGGTTCTCCCCCTGGACGTCTCCACCTTTTCCATCTTCCTTTCTTCTCCTTCACCCACAGTTCATCTGTTCACCCCCCTCTCGCCTAGACTTTCTGCTAAGAAAGTTGCCTCCCTGCCTTCTTCCTTTAGCTGACTTTTGGAAAGCTATGTGTGCACGTCTGCATGTGTGTGCGTGTTGTAGGTCGATGGGGACAGGCCTCTTTAGCTGTCAGCTACAATCAGCCCTCACGTGTGCCAGTAATGTTGTGTATTGTCCGAACACATCACTAGAGGAGCATCTGAGGCGTCCATTAAAGTTCAAAGCAATTTATCACTATCTCCCTTCTCCTCCTCTCAGCGTCTCCCATCATCCCTCACTCCCTCCTCCCCTTCTCCCCATGCATGCTGTCACCATCTCCTCCTTCTCTTCTCCTCCTTCCAGTCTCACTCCTCTGTCTCCATCCATCACATCCATCCAGCTCTTCCCTCTTTTGCCTGAATTCAAATTCAAATAGGATTAATTGGTCGGACTTGAATTTTTTAGCTAAAACAGGTTGCCCAAGGTGCAAACTGTAAATATAATTCAAAATTAAGACAACAACTGGAAACTCTCACTCTCATTCTGTCTTGTGTGTGTCTGTCTCTCTGCCTCTCTCTGCCTCTGTCTGTCACCCTTGCTAATGCACAATGCCCTTGACATCTTGAGTGTGATTTGTGACAAGCTGAAGCTCCTGAAGGCTTTGAGCGTGTGCGTCTGAGTGTGTGTGCCAGCGTGTGCTTGTGTTTCCTATGTGACAGGAGCCACCCTGGGGTATGATAACTTTAGACGGCGAGTTTAAATATTAAACTGGCCTCAACAACTGACAGCTCTCTAACACCCGTTCAACAGCCGTTCAACATGCATGCTCTAGCTCCGCTTCGCAAACACTCGCCCACACGTGTTCCAGCCTTGACAGTAAGTAGCTTCCCTCAGCATATACATGTCTGTGTGGATGTGTGAGTGCAAATTGCATACGTGCCTGTGTGTGACTGTGTGTGTGCATGTGTGTGTGTGTGTGTGTGTGTGTGTGTGTGTGTGTATGTGTGTGTGTGTGTGTGTGTGCATATGTGACACAAGGTTGGATTTGGACTTGTTTTTAATCAGTGGGATTTTGCAAATGGCCTCGGGCTTCTCCCAGGGACTAATTAGTGATGTGACTTTGGCATAATAAATAAACACACACGCGCAGCAATGCAGCATCAAAACACAAAAAAAGAACACAGAACAGATAGTTAGAGGAGAGTCAGGATTTACAGATCAGATGTAGAAAGCGTATATTTACAAGGGAAGTAAACAAATGCGCTGATGCCGCCTGATCCACGCTGTTGCTGTTCTGTCTCGACCCTAATTTCTACCTTTCCTCTATTTTTCGCCTTTACAGTGTATTATTGTCGAGTTTTCACTTTCTATTTCTCCCCTTCTGTCACACACACACACACACACACACACACACATCTACACACACATTGATTCCACTATTTAATGTGTTGACAGCCTGCGCCCAAGTGAGAGCAGAAGGTTGACGGCCTAAGAGAATTCCTCAGGCTTTTCCACACTGCACCTTAATGCACACACAAACACACACGCACACACATTCTGGCTGTGTAAACCAGAGAGATTAGCAGCTCATTACCATACCACAGGGGGGCTACACACAGGGGACTGTGTGTGTACTGTGTGTGTGTGTGTTATGTGTGTGCCAGCACACCTCAGAGCATTGTCTTCTGGTCATAACAACAACTGTTTCATTATTTGTGTGTGTGCCAGAATGAAAGTGTCTTTAATCAGGAGGACAGAAAAACAGAGGCCACAGTAGAATTACTGAATATGTTTTCATCTCCGAGACAATTATCAGATTAAACAAATTCCCCTCGTTAAGCAGCTAATCCATCCGTCCAATCAGCAGGCAGGACAGAGGCAGCAACACCTGCTCCCCAGCGGTGACCCCTGACAGATGTGGGGATGTGGAGATGATCCACTTTCAGAGTCGCTGCTCAGATTCGAGGGAGGATTGTTTCATCCTTTTGAAGTCTCGCGCTTGGCATGAAAAGGGGAATGCAACCCAGTTTACAAAATTCTACTTTTCACATTTATTGGGAAAGTTGATTGAGCTCCACATACTCCACAAGCAAAGTTCTGCCTATTGTTTTTATACAGTAGATTCACTTTTCTCTAATGAAACCACAGTTAGTGTCACTTAGGTATTTTCCCTGCTGTTCCCAAAAAATTGGACAGTTTTCATTTAAGATTCCCAAGCCACATTTTTTCTGACCAGGGCAGGGGATTGAATCAGCAGCCCTTTGGGTAAATGGCCTCTTCTCTGACTTCTGAGCTGCAAGAGACAAAGCCACGGCAGCTTCTCTGTGAGGCTTCGGCACATCTGTGCTTTCAGCTAAATGCTAACATGCTCATGATGATAATGCTAACTATTCTGATGCTAAACAGGTGTAGCGTTTGCTGTGCTCACCATCAATGTTTAGCATGCTAACATTTGCTAATGAGCACTAAACACAAAGCACAGGTAAGTAAGAACAGTTTCAGAACAAACGCCATGCTGCGGTGGCCAATCCAACGAATTCCTCCACAATCAGCTTGAAATATCACTGAAACTCAGCACGATCCAGGTGGAGTTCATAGACGGATGGCGGATTTGATATTCTACCGTTTAACATTGTCTGAAAAACCTGAAGGCTATCCATCATTTTGACAGATTAACACTGACTGTTAGGTAAATCACATGCCTTGTGTTCTGGCTTTGAATATTGTTGCATGTATCCAGCTTGTAGGTCCGTGTCTGGCTTGAAAATGAAGACATGAAGAAGTTTCTGATGGACTGAAAGAAAGAGCATTGGTCAAGTGACATAGACAGTGAATGAGAGTGAGGGAGTGCCAATATTACATTACATTACATTTAGTCATTTAGCTTTTATGACGCTTTTATCCAAAGCAACTTACAAAAAAAAGAAACAATCAAACAAACAATCATATTTTCTGATTGTTTTATAGTGGTTACGTTGATCACAAATAAATACACCCTTCAGTCTGGACCAAGGTAGTTGACTGGCCAACAGACTGACAGTGACACTGTGGCACTTGTATATCTTAAAGTTGATAATGATTAAATCATTTAACCTTGGTCAGTGGTCCCAACCAGACAATAGACTTGAGTCTGTCATTTTGACAGACAAGCAGACAGACACAAATATTCCATCATAATAATTTAAAATGTTTAATGATAACGAGACATATAGCCTATTTAATAGATAGATAGATAGATAGATAGATAGATAGATAGATAGATAGATAGATAGATAGATAGATAGATAGATAGATAGATAGATAGATTACTTTATTCATCCCCGAAGGGAAATTAGGTCGTCATAGCAGTCAGGTATTTGAATACAATAAAATACAATAGAATAAAATACTGAGGTAGAAAAAAATTTAAAAAAACAAAACACAGAATAGGACAAGGACACTTAAAAAAAAAAAAAAAGATAAATAGGTAGATAAGGTGCAGTGGCAAGATGATGGTAGTAGTACTGATGATATGATGGTAATGTTATTGTAACTAAACAGTATATAATAATAATACAGTATATATATAGTATATACTATAAATATAATAATAAATAATAATAATTATTATAATGTTAATAATAATGATATTAATAATAATATATATATATAATACCAGTATAATAACAGTATATAACAGTATATATAATAATAATAACAGTATATAGCATTTCATTTTCAAAAACTTCATCACAATACCACTTAATATTAAGTTACAGATTAAACATTTATTAGGGCATGCAGAGAAAAGATGAACAGAGACACCGACTGTGCGGTCACTTTTAATGTCAACACCACACGAAGCAGATGAATGATTTTCAACTCCTTGCTGCCCATTTGCTTCCTGCATACAACCCTGTCTCCTGGAAATTACATTGTAAATTTCATGATTATGTTGTGTTGACAAACATAAAGCCTCAAAGCATTACTGTTGCAAATTAGTTGTGTATAGGTGTCATTTCTAGGAGACCCGGTAACATTAGCTGCCACGGGCTGATAAACATTATCAGTATTACTTGCTTTTCCTTCATCCTCCACCTCACTCCCTCTTTTTTCATCACATTTATCCACCACATCATAATTACTGGGCTTTCTAAAGAAACTTCACACTCAGCCAACCAATGACATCCAGACATTGGTTGGGGGCTCTATTACAGGCTGTCCACTGTGATGGTGTCTCATTGACGGTGTTGCATGTGATTTACCTAACGTTACAGTAGATTGTTCTCAGTGTTAATCTGTCAAAATGATGGATGGCCTTCAAGTTTTTCAGACAATGTTAAAAGAATTTAGTCAATATTCAGTTAACATGGCCAAAGGTCCCAACATGGTCTACAACAGGCTAGATGGTTTTACGTTTAGCTTAGAAAACAGTAGATGATCCATGGTGGTGCCATATGAATTGAAGATATAAAACATTTTTGATGGGTATAAAGGGCTATTATGCAAATTAAATTGTTTCCCCGTCCATGACAACTTTACCGAGTCTTAATTATTATGTAACTCACCCGTTCAAATTATATTAAAGCTTAAAGTTATGCATAATTAACAGGGTGGCTGCTTTGATTGACAGGCGGGTGCTGTTACAGATGGCTTGTTTGAGCACCCAGGCTTCATTGAGGCCACCTCAGCGCCACTGATGATCCACATCCCATTTTTAAATTAGCCAGGAGGGAGCAGAGGGAGGACTGCCAAGATGGCGGCAGACAGAGCCACCACACTCTGAGCTTCTCAACGGCTCTTCAGAAACCTGTGGTTGACCTCACTGATACAACATCAGTCTGATTTTGACCATCAAATTTAGCTGCAGCCAAAAGTCAAAATAAGTTCTTTCTGCTGACCAACACATACAAAAATACAGGAGGCAGAGAGAGCTATGTAAGCTCATCTTAGTACAGCACGGATATCTAGCTGTTACTACAGGTATGGCAGACCACAGCAGCATGACAATATGCTATTTCACAATGCCAAATCCTACATTGTCTGAAAACAACTCTCCTCCAACACACTCACACTGACAGAAAACCTGCTATGGATGCTTCACTGGCACAAAATCGCACTTGTTCACACTGACTATGTTCACACAGAAGATGCCAGTATGAAATCCTGTCAGCCACCTTTACATTTATAACTTATGCACAACAAAACAGAACCTGGTCAGCTAAAAATCACCCAGGGTCAGTCATTGTCTGAAACTCTTTATGCAGCCATTGACTGTTTTTCTATGCATTAATAAGACATCACATGCAGAGGACAAAACAGACTCTTGACTCATGTTTCTGGCTGCAGGAGACAGCAGGTAGTGTTCACAACAACAACAGATACATCCTGAGGCAAATCTATTTTAAAGCTGACAGTCGGTGACTTCCTTCTTTAATAAAGAGGAAGAGCAACCTGAAGCCTAGATCAGGATAAAGGCCGAAATTTATTTTGACTGATAAAATGATCACAGTCATGGCAGTGAAAGAGGGTAAGTAAAATGTGTGTGTGTGTGCGTGTGGGTGTGTGTGTGTGCGCGCGCACGCGCTTCACTCTCTCATGCACACACATACTCACAACGCACACACACACCTCTTCACAATCAGAAATCAGCGCCTGGCTGCAGAGAGAAAAGAGAATTCATTAAACTCAGCCACCCACGCTGGGCCACAGAATAGACGGGGGTAGCGAGGGAAGGAAGGCGGGGAGGAGGATGATGATAGAGAGAAAGAGAGAGAGAGAGAGAGAGAGAGAGAGCAAAGACGGTGAGAAAAGAGGGAGTGAGAGGGAGGAAGACGAGGGAAAAGGAGAAAAAGGAGAGAGAGGATGGAGTCCTCTTAGCGGGGGCCCATCAAATGAAGTGGATAGGAGGTCAGTTGAAGAGAAAAGCTCTTTAGGAGCAAAGGGATGAGGGATGAGAGAGAGAGAGAGGAAATAACAGAACACTGGAGGAGAGAGGAGAGCATTGTGAGAGAGGTGTTAGATAGGCTCTGTTGCTGTGGAGTTGGTGAGGTGGCTAAGATTTTGTCTTGTATCAGCCTGTATAGTCGAACTGTCTTGCCTCCAGCCACTAGCATTCTGTTGTCCCCACTCAGGAGCCAATAGGCCGTCCTGACGCGTTTCCCCAAACCTGACTGACAGCCAATCAAATAATGTGTTCCTGGTCAGCATGGCTGTGACCTGTGGCCAAACACTTCGACCTTTCCCTCTCTAACCTGCGCTGCACTGTCCTCATCCACACTGCGCTAATCTGGTTAACTAGAGCTGTCTCCGAAATGAACAAAAGCCTAATCTAATTCCCACTTAGCACTAATTAAGAGATTATTGACCTCACATCCTATTATCATAATCACTGAGCTTTGGCAAACGGTCAAACAAAAACAAAAAGGAGTCAATAAAATGACAGCAGGAGTCCAGAATCAGATGCCAGCGCCGGTTTGCTGTTAGAGATTCTGTGTGTGACAACAGCGCTCACTGCCGAGACACACTGAAGGAAGAATTGTGAGGTTCCTCTATCTGCCTTTGAGACACACGTACACACACACACACACACACACGTACACACACATTCCACCTTAAAGCCTTTTACTGTCCAGAATGTCAGCAGCCATCTCCAGCACTGTGGCCTGTCACACAGAGTGAGAGAGAGGAAGTGCGAGTGTGTGTGAAGTGTATATATATATATATATATATATATGAGTGTGTGTATGTATGTGTGTGTGTGTGTGAGAGAGAGAGAGAGAGAGAGAGGGAGACAGAGAGGGAGAGAGAGACAGATAGAGGCTGAGGGACGGAGACATGCAAGAGGGAGGGGTGTCCTTGAAAGAGGACAGAGGTGTTCAGCTGGATCTAATGTGACGGAGGAAACAACTGGAGCATATACACACTCGCACACACAAACACACACCACTGTTGCATCAATAACATTCCTTTCCAGGAAGAAAAAAACAACATTTGTTGGGATAAATTCACATGGATCCACAATCCGTCCGACTAAATCCGTTTGTCCCGTTCAACCCTCCACAGGCCGGCCCTTTTATATCGGCAGTATAGAAATGGGAGTGAGAGCGGGGCCGAGCCCCAGCCTGGCTCTCTGCAATGGGCCTCAGCATCATTATCATCAGCAGCGGGCCCTCTCAGATGCGCCAGCACAAGATCAAAGGAAAGCCTCTCAATCTTCTCCCCTCACTGAGGCAGCACAGAGCTGCTCTATAACTGGCATCTTGGTCCTGCAATAATCCTCCCATTGATCTACTTCACAGAGTTCAGTCTGCGCCGAGGCTTCTGGGTTGAGGGTTAAAGATGCTGAGGAATGTCTGTCAGAGTTTGCAGCACTGGGTGCCAGATCTTATTAAGCCATACGCTGGCCGAGCGGTGCTTTACAGTGTCCTTTTTTCTTTTCTTTTGCAACTTGTTTTCAAGGTGCTTTGCTTATATGAGGTAATGTTAATGTTTTATGAGAGCTCCTGGCATTTGCATAGATTCTACCCAGATCATCATTTAGGCTTCCATAAAGGATACAAAAATAGGTTGTGTATTTAGCAGGAGCAATTAAGAAGCACATCCGCTGCACATGTAGGCATGGAGTAGGGGGGCAAATGAATTCACCTTATTTTCTAGTTCCTTCCTTTCCTTTGAAGTCCATGAGAGGGATGTTAGACTGGGAGGCAGAAGGAGAGGGTGGAGGGTGAGGATGAATTCAGGGAACAATAGACCAGAGAGCCATTACCTCAGCTCTGCCACTCGGCCTCCCTCTTCTCAACGTCTCCATCTACTGTTGGCTTGACGAACTGTTTGCTTCTCCCGGATGGTTCTGCTGACTGGCACTGCTGAGTTGACAACACAATAGTCTGTTGATATAAAGTCTGCTGTAACTCAATAAACACCTTAACTTTAAAGAAAGATAAAGTAGTTGCATTTCATGTCACTAACCACTAAAAACTTTAACCTTTTCAAAGATTGTGAACACGTTTCGAGGGACAGTCAATGAATAGCAAAGTTGTTGTTTAGTCAGGGTGATACGTTATAATACATTGGTCACCAAACCAACGCATCTTGTAAGGAACATACGTCCTGAATCTGAGTGTCATCCTATTGCTTCATGCATATCTTGCACATTTTGCTTATAGGAAAAGTTTGACCTTTTTATGGAATATGTTTATTCGCTTACTTGGCGTAAAGAAGAGTGATACCACTCTGTTGTCTGTAAACTCAGCTTAGCATAAAGACTGGAAGCAGCGGGAAGACACTGCACCTGGCCAGGAAATAGTCCAGTTCATAAACTCAAACTAAAACTAACCATTTTGTATACATTTAAACAGACTAATTATATTGTGTTGTTGTGAGCCTTAGTGGTCCTGGTAGGTTGATGTACCTTTGGATAGAGACAGGCTATCTGTGTCCAGTCTTTATGCTAAGCTACGATAACTGGCAGCTGGCTGTGGCTTCATATTTATCCCACAGATATGAGAGTGTCAATCTTCTCATTATGGCAACAAAGTGAATAAGCACATTTCTGTCAAATGTCACCTTCAATTTTTACCGTAACACTACAGAATGTTTACGAGAAATAAAGAGAATCAAAGACGGAGCAAGAATGTGGTTCAGTTTGTAGATGTGGTTTGGTCAGAGTGCATTAATGTGATATTTTTAAAATTCACAGCCAACTGTGAATGTGTTCGTGTTGGATGAGACTTATCACATGTGTTTTTTTTTTTTTTTGCCTCATAAACACTATAAACACTCACAGGCCAACTCACACACACACACCCACTCAACACACTTCCGTCTTAACCGCACAATTTTTCCAAGCTTGGCGAAATGCATTGATAAGCAAGTGTATGCATACACACACACACACACACACACACACACACATACACACACACTGCAGTGTGTGAAATTGGGTCAGCAATGGAGAGTGGGCTTTAATGCTGAGCACATACGCTCTCTAAAACTGATCTGCATATTCATGTGGGTGGCTATCAAAATGACACACACACAAGTAGACACGCACAGATACATGCACTCACATAAATAAGTACATGCATGTACACATTGGCCCTAACTTATCCATCCCACACACGTGCCCACATGCGCACAATGCCTCACAAACACACAAATGCACACACACACACACACACACACACAGACAACAAAGCACAAAGAAAACCCTGCATCTCATGGATATTGCAACTGTCAGGGAGCCACAGGGGGTATTTATGTTCAACTCATTCTAATTCTGTGGCTAAAAAATTAGCTTCTTCCTCTTCCAGCTGTACCATGTCAATCATTTTCCTCTCCTTCCTTTTCTCTTTCTCCCGCTGGCAAAAGCGGTGACTATCTTTCAGAGCAAAGTGAAGTCCGGCTGATGCTGGCTGCCCAGCAGAACAGCTCTCATTACTTCAGAACTTGTGAGTGAGTCGTAATATTGTTGAGGTGCTCACACTCCTCCAGAAAGATATTCACTCTCTCAAAAAACTGAAAAAAAAAAATAAAAAATCACCATCACCAGGCATCATTCTGCTGCTGAGTTTAGAAGACAGTCGGAGAAAGAGAGGCAGAGCGAACGAAAAGGTGTGAAAAAGAGGGTGCAAGGGAAGAAGAGGAGAAAGATGGAGAGGGGGAGAGAGATGGAGGTCTCTCCCTAAGGATATACTTGTCAAAAACCCCTACTTTGCGTTTCTGACTTTTTCAGCGATGAACAACAGTTTTCTCTGACAAAGCATTTTCCTGCTTATTTGCAGACGGAGGGAGGAGACGGGGCTCAAGTTGGAACGTGAGAAACTGAAAGGATGTAACAAAGGATTCAGAGCCAGTAAGCAGATAGCTCTGAAGGCCGCTAGGGGCCAGGGAGATGAGGGGGATGGGTGGAGGGAAGGGGTGGTGGTGGTGGTGGTGGTGGTGCGGGCTGGTGAGGTCTTTTGAAGCGAGAGATGGTAGGGGAAAGAGAAAGGAGGAGACGGAGAGAATGAGACAGAGAGAGAGAGTGTGTGTCTCCTGTGTATGTGTTTGGGGACCCACACAGTGAGGCCTGAGCATGTGATTTATTTCAGAATACTAATGTCTCTTTGATCTCCTCTGCTTAAAAAAAAAACACCCTGCTGGGATTGTGGGCACTCACACACACACTCCCGCACGTGCACACAAATGCATATATGTATTTATATACACGCTTGCACCCATACATACCTGCAAGCACACACACACACACACACACAAATTGATATTGTTGTGTCCCCTCAACTGACTGCTGAGCAGGGCTCATTTATGCACACACACTCACATATTCCAGGGCGTCTAATCTACTTTAACTATCGTCAAATCCATAGAGATCCAATTACAAAGATAGAGGGATATTTGTTTTTCTCTGTGCACCCTAAAAGACTAATTAAATTTTCATGTAAAGATGAAATTATTTGATACAACACAAATGTCTTTTCATTTTCATAATTGTAATGTAATATGTTTTAACTGGGGATCCTGTGACTACTCCTGCCTGTTCCAGCTGCATTTCTAGGCCTCTTATCCTCTACAACGGTTAAGCCAGTCACAAAAACAAGATGGTGACGTACTCTATTTACTTTTCTTTCTTGTCTCATTGCATCATTATTCCAAGTCAGGGTCATGGTGGAGTGTATCCGAGAATGCACTGGGCAGAAGTACAGTCAATCAAAGAGCTAACAAAGAACACCGGCAAACAAATACTCCTCTCATATGTCTCCCCTTACACTGAGAGAGAAAGAAGAAACTGCATTTTGTCAGTACATGCATGTTTCGGGTAGTGTTACAATAGGAGAGAGAGATAGAAAATAATATAAATCACAGCTGCATTACCCACCAGTATTCTGTCAAAATGATGGGATTTTAGTCAATGATGGAAAATATTTGGTTAACGTGACCCCTGATCCCTACATGGTCTACATAAGGCTAGAATGGTTATACCTTTAGCTTAAAAAACATTAGATGATCCATGTTGGTTCCAGTTTTGATGGGTATAACACGTTATCATGCAGCTAAAAGTGTAGCTTTACCTAGCCACATAAGCTTATTATAAAAGACCTGCTAGCTAAGACCAAGTGGCAGTCTCTGTGTCTGTGAAATGAAGCCAATGCCAAAGTGCCAAAAACTGCAGTTCCTCAAACGGTCACTTGAGGCTGGCTACAGAACGAGTCAATCTCCATAAGACCCCATCTTAAAATATAGGGGCTGCCTAGATGTCAGCAGACAAAGCCACTACACTCAGAGCTTCACAGCAGCTTTTCAGAAACCTGTGGGTGATATCACAGAGACTTCATCCATATTTCATATAGTCTACAGTTAGAATTCATCTCATGGGAGGCATAAAAGTGAGTGCCAAATGTCATGGCAATCCATTCAATAATTGTTAAATTGTTTAAAACAGCAAATGTCAACCTCATGTTGCGCTATTGGAGAGAGGTCATTAGCATATATATGTCAGGAGACATTGAATGCCTGTGCAATATTTGATGACAATCCATATTTTAGTCTGGACCACAGTGGTGAACAGACAGAAGAGTATGTTTCTAGCATGGCTGAATTCTCTGTCGATTCACTGTTTCTGTATTCACCTTTTTTTTTTTTTTTAATCCAATTTGGTTTCACTTTTTCATTTTTGCAATGTCCAAGGCTGCTTACTTTGTCGTCCAAGTTTTATTTTCCAACATGAAAGCACTCTTACATTTTGGATGTTAGCTCAACCTTGAGAGAGCCGCCAAAATGATCTTCTAGCTAAGTATGCCTGCTTGTTTATATCTTCACTTTATAATGTTTTCTATATCCACAGAGTTGTTCTGAACACTTGAACATGATTACTCCTATTTAACTTATTGATTTCTGTGTTGTTGTTGTTGTTGTAAACACCAGCGGTTAACTTTTCCGTCACTGTGCTCACTCAGTTGGGTTTTGGTCAGGTGATTGTGGAGGCCAGGTCATCTGATGCAGCATTACGTCACTCTCCTTCTCAGTCAAACAGCCCTTGCATAGCCTTGTGTGTGTGTTGTGTGTGTTTTGTGTGTTTTGGGTCATTTGTTATATTGAAAAACAAATGATGGTCCCATTAAGTTCAAACCAAATAGGACAGCATGTCACTGCAGAATGCTGTGGTAGTGAATGTGGCCTTGAATTTTGAATAAAACAGTGTCACCAGAAAAGCGCCCCCACACCATCACACCTCCTCCTCCATGCTTCACGATGGGAACCACACATGCAGTTCATCTCTCCACCTTTACAAAGACATGGAGCAATATAAGACCAATATTCTCAAATTTTACTCATCAGACCAACTTACAGATCTCTACTGGTCGAATGTTCATTTCTTGTGTTTCTTGGCTCAAACAATTTACTTCTTGTCGTCTCCCTCAGTAGTGTTTTCTTGGCAGTAATTCGACCATGAAGGCCTGATTCACGCAGTCTCCTCCGACCAATTGATGTTGAGATGTGTCTCCTACTTGAACTCTGTGAAGCATTTAGGTGAGCTTTAATCTGAGGTGTTGTTAATTGGTGATTTCTGAGGCTGTTAACTGTAATGAGCTTATCCTCTGCAGGAGAGGAAACTCTTGGTCTTTCTTTTCTGGGGCTTTCCTCGTAACAGCCACTTCATCATAATGTTTGATGGTTTTTGTGACTGCAAAGACACATTCGGAGTTCTTGACATTTTTTTAGATTGACTGACCTTCATGTTTTAAAATAATGATGGACTGTCATTTTATTATACTTAGTTGAGTAGTTCTTGCCATAATATAAATGATTACAGTAGTCGAATAGGGCTGTTTACTGTACGGCATCACTACCTCTGAACACAACTGATGGTCTCAAACGCATTAAGAAGGCAAGAAATTCCACTTACTAACTTTTGACAAGGCCCACCTGTTAATAAAAAAGCTTTCCAGGTGATGACCTCACGAAGCTGATTGAGAGAATGTGAATGAGTGAGCAAATCTGTCATCAAACCAAAAGGTGGCTATTTTGAAGAATCTAAAATATAAAACATATTTTTGTTCACCCTTTTTTTTTTTGATTACCACTAATTCCATATATGTTATTTCATAGTATCGATGTCTTCAGTGTTAATCTACAATGTAGAAAATAATAAAACTAAAGAAAAGCCATTGAATGAGAAGGTGTGTCCAAACCCTTGACCAGTACTATATATATTGTCTATGTACAGTTGGTTGCTTGGTAAACTGATATATCAGTCTCTTCTATATTTAATTATTGTATAATTACAATTCATCATAAATTTACAGCTCTGAAAGAAGCTGTTTTTCTCTTTATTCTGTGTAAGGGGCACAGCTGGATCAGGTTTTATTTTTCTTGTGAACACCTTGTGTGCTTCCACTGATCACCTGCTCTCTCTCTCCCTGCTTTCTCCTGGGTCTGCTGGCGAGCCGCTTGAAGTGAACTCCACAGCTGTGGCGGACTAGAGTAATCAAGAGACAAGCCAGCGTCTCATACAAAAGACTGTCTGAGGCAGAGTGCGCGAGGCTTCATCTGTCCAGCCTGGGCAAAATTCATAGGGTTGCAGCATACTGAGTTTCTTTTACATGTGATCCTGTGTAAATTGCATTAAAGAGTATTTTTTCTTCTGGTTCCCATTTAAATAATTGTTGTCTAGCAGCAAGCTACACACTTGTGTCTGAATCACTGACAATATAAAGAATGGACAGCGTATATGTAACTCCGCCCACAGGTTTCTGAAGAGCCATTTTGAAGGTTAAAATCTGTGACGCTGGCCGCTGCCATGTTGGTAGTCCTGCCTCTTTCGCCTCGCGGCTAATCTAAAAATTGGCAAAGACGTGGATTGTCGAGGCAGGCTGAATGACACCTGGTTGCTCTATAATGGCACCCACCTGTCAATCAAAGCAGCATAACTTTAAGCCTTAATATAATTTGAACAGGTGAGTTCTATAAAAATTCAGTCTGAGTTCAATTGTCATGAACTTAGCTATAGAGACCAAAACTTCTTTGTACCAGGCTGTAAACATGTTTATTTCTGCTGTGAAGTTGGACATTTTAACATGGGAACTCATGGAGACTGCCTCAAGTGGCTGTTAGAGGAATTACAGTTTTTGGCACTTTCGCACTGGCTTCACTTCACAGGCACGGAGGATGCCGTTTGGTCCTAACACAGTGTTTACAGACCAGTCAGCGTGCTATTAGCAGCTACAGGCATGGTTAATTTAGATGTGTTAGAGGATAGCATATAATATCTCCATTGAAAGAAGAGCAATGTTTTTCCGACTGGCTTTGTTTAGAGATTGACAATGTTATATGGTTCATTGATCTGATTGGTTCGCCCCTGACAGACGGTGATAGGCAGATGGCTCATCTAAACACCTGGCCTGTATTTTTACCTGCTCTTTTTCAAACAGTTCACAATGTCGACCTCCCAGATGGTTCTGTGGTTCTGGTGCAGTCAGGTTAAACTTTTCCTGGTGTGCTGTCTATTCTCTTGTACTGAAGTGCTCTGCCAAGTGTAAAATTGCAATATTCTTGAGTGGCATTGCCTTGTTACATCTGATAGCAAACCCTGACATTTACTGTTGATGTTGTAAGTAGTTATTGTGCTGTGAAACTGCAGCTAGGTTAGAAATAACTTGATGTTGTCTAAGTTTGGACAGTTATTTGCAGCAGTGAGAAAATTCACCACCAAACACATCAGTCCCAGAAATGGTGCAATGTCAATAGATTTTTTTTTTTAGTTGAAGTGTTTTATGGTGTATTTTCTTTCAACAAATTCTGCAAGTCTGCTCAGGCTTGAAATAGGTCGAGGTTAGTCTTACCGCCCTCCTCCTGCAAGCCCCTAGACTCGGTTGATACATGGAATATGTCAGAAACTCCAGCTCCTCCCCAATGAACACCTCCAGCAGCAGCCTCAGGGACGTCAGAGCATGCAGCTGCTGGCCCGGCTCTTCTGGGTTTTCCTACCCTCGTCTTCACAGCAGACAGCAGATGCAGCAGCTTGGTGATGCCACCTCTCATAAGGGGCTGCCTCAGGGAGGCACAATGCACTGACTCCAGCGGGTTATGGAATCAGATATTGAACAAAGCTGTAAATGATCACACCTGCTTAGACCTGTAATATCAAGTATTATAGGTTTTTCATAATCTTTGAAATATTTATTTAAATCTGCTCATGGTGACCAACACAGAGAATTCCACCAACTCTGTAGTCTCCCTCAGCTCTATTGAACATTTCAGCATCTTTTAGCTCAATATTTTGGTTTTCTCACGCACAACTTTAAAGTTTTAGGTTCACTGTTATTTTAGTAGCAGCTAAGGTAGCATCTAGCGGCTAGCCTCAAGCAAAGATGATAAGTGGGCAAGAGATGTCCACACCCTCAGACCTTTGTAATTTTTAGACTTGTAGTTTTCATCCCCAACTGTCCATTGGGGTCACAAAAGATTTTATACAACTCTTGATGGTTCACGGTTTTGTCAGGCTGATGTAAAATCTGAGACGTTCTCCTTCAGGTTAAAAGATACTGTGTGGTACCCACTGACAGTATAAAGAATGGACAGAGCATGAATGACGTCACCCGTAGGTTTCCGCTGTTTTTAAGCCGAAAATATGCGACGCTGGCCGCTGCCATGTTGGCTGTACTGCTTCTTCCGCCGGACCTGAGGCGGGCCAAATGACGCCTTGGTGCTCAAACAAGCCAGTAACACTCACCTGTCAATCAAGCGGCTACGCTGTTAATTATGCGCACATTTAAGTCTTAATATCATTTAAATGGGTGAGTTAAAAAATGTACCCCCTCACAGTTGTCACTAACTGAGATTAGCTATAGAGACCAAAACCGTTGTCTGAACCAGGCTGTAAACATATTTATTTCTGCTGTTCAATTGGACATTTTTGTACGGTGCTTATGGAGATTGACTCACTTCTGCAGCCAGCCTCAAGTGGCTGCTCAAGTTTTTACAGTTTTTAGCACTTCCGCATTGACTCCATTTCCCAGCACTGGAGATTGCGGCTTGGTGGCACCCTGGCAACTCACCTGGTAGAGCATGCACTGGGTACAAATGCTCAGTCCTTGCAGCAGCAGTCCAGGGTTTGATTCCATCCTGTGGCTCTTTGCTGCATGTCATCCTCTCTTTGTTCCAACTTTCCTGTCATTCTTCAGCTGCCATTTTCAAATAAAAGGATTAAAAGCCCCAAAAATCTTTTTAAAAAATCACTTACCCAAAATGCAAAAAAACACGTCTTAAAAGATGGAAAAATGAAACCTTCCACCATACCATAAAAGGTAGTGAGAAAAGGAAGCCTGAACCCTGCCATGTCCATCCATCCTCTTCCACCCCTCCACTCTTCATCTTCTTTCAGTCAGGCGTCAACTGCAGCATTCCTTAGTCAGCCTTTAATGTTTGCAGCTATATCCACAATATATGTACAGTATATGGTTGGATTTAAAATACTTGCCTATGCCTTGCCCCTTAAATGCATTAACTCTGCCCCTGTGTGCAATGAAAAGTTCCCCTTTTACACATCCACATTCTCAGCTCCATCGAATGCACAGAAAACTCAGCAGTTTCCTGAGAATAAAAGGTGGCAGGTCAAAACTCCTGAAAAGTTGGGACCATACAGCAGTAGCTTTGCTGCTTAGAGCTGCAATCCTGCTCTCTGGGTCAAACATGCCTTGACACCACTCACGGACAAGCAGGTGTAAGGACAGCAGGCTTCAACCAAAGATTTCCTGGAGGCAGGAAAAGTACAAGCAAGAAAAACTGCAGGCAGCTGATGCTACTGAAGCCAAGCTGTTTTAAACAGCCTGCTCTGTGTGACAGCTCAAAGTAACCACCTTAACACAGAGAGACTGGTCTGAGATTGTGGGTACATCCCACTGGACCCAGGTGTAACCAGAGCAATTTACACTCATGTCTCTTGGCTCTGGCAGGCTGTACGAACTGTATTAGTTTATGTAAAGCTTTCTGTCACCATCAGCACACCTCCTTCATCCTCAGCCACGTCTTTCTAAAGTAGACAGCGCCATCTTGTGGCCGCTCCCTGCTAATGCTCAGAGGGTGGAGCTCAGCGTTTGTCTCAACTTGTTCAGCTTCTTTGTTATGTTGCTGTCAGGAAGCAGAAATGGGCCTTGAGGAGCTGGCTATCCGTCTCAACGACAGTGGGTATAAAAACTGGCTGAAAGCAGCACGGTGTCTGCTCTTACTGAGGGAAGGTCTGCATCCCTTCATTACCCAGCACATGAGAGCTTTCCACGGAGACCTGCTCAATCAAAACACCCTGCTGCGGAAACCGTGTGAGACTTCATGCAGACCGAGAGGGACTAAGGTCAGATTAGTCTGTTATTCTGCTTAGTCTCTATTTAATTCTTGTTTCACTTGTTTCTGTGGGTTGTGTATCTCCTGTCGTATCCTATATAGAGCGACTCACTTATTATGAGTTTACCAGTCGTGTAAGAAGTGTTCAGCTCCTTAAAAGTATATATCATATCCAGTGTTGGGCAAGTTACTCTAAAAAAAGTAACTAGTTACAGTTACTAGTTACTTCTCCCAGAAAGTAACTAAAGTACTTACTGAGTTACAAATAATAAAAGTAACTAGTTACTTTGGAAAGTAACTATTGAGTTACTTTCAAGTCATTTTTTAAATGCTCAAATGTGTCAAAGAATTTGGACCCCACCTCCACCCCTCTTTGACGGAACTTAAAATACATGTGCGTGTTCAATTATTTATGATAAATCTGAATATTATAATGAAATGGACACTTAATACAATACATAACAGAAATCCACAGTACACAAATCTAAACTATTTTAACGTTGCTGTGGGAAAGTGAGACTAGCATCCAATAAAATGTCATGGATTATAGCAACACCCGCCCAACTCCACCTCTGATTGGCTTACCGTGGAATTTTACTCGACCTCAGCCAATCGTCATCATTTATGCGATTGTCTCGTGCCCCCGCCCTCACCAAGGAAGGAGGAACAAGAAAAATCTTTGCCGCTCGGCTTAGAGATCTAGTTGGTCTGATGAAAAACAGCTGCCTTCAATCATAGTAACGCGCCGCATTTTTTGGCAGTAACGATAACGGCGTTATAATGATGGGAAGAGTAATCAATTAGATTACTCGTTACTGAAAAAAGTAACGCCGTTACTAACGCCGTTATTCCCATCACTGATCATATCATATAAATATCACACTGTAAAAATACTCCACTACATGTAAAAGTTCTGTATTCAGACCCTTACTTAGGTAAAAGTATTATCAAAAATGGTCCCATCAGTGTTTGTACTGTATATGATGTTTTTGGGTTAATATTAGGTCCAGTGTGTGAGATTTAAGGGGCTATATTTACAGAATATGCCACAAATGGAATAAAATATTCATAATTTAGTTTTCATTAGTGTATAATCACCTGAAAATAAAAAAAATGTTCAGTTTTTCTTACCTCAGAACGAAGTAATATTTTATATTTACAGATGCCGCAGGTCCACTTCCACCAAGACCTCCATGTTGAACTGCCATGTTTCTACAGTAGCCCAGAACAGACAAACTAAACACTTGCTTGTTATGAGGCCTGTTATGTATAAAGAAAGGACTCCAAGCTAAAAATCGTGAGACCTGAGGCAGGCTGGGTGCTCTAACAATCAACCAGTAACTGTGCTGGTGTCATTCAAAGTGGCTATGCTGTTAATTATGCATAACTTTAAGCCTTAAAGCCTTAGCCCATTTTTTTGTGTACCAGGCTGTAAACATGTTTATTAGTAGCCAACCACGGAGGTTGCCTCCATATTAAAACGTCAAATTTCACAGCAGAATTGCTTTGATTGACAGGTAGGTGTAGTTACAGGTGTCTTCTTTGAGCACCCAGGCTTCATTCAGCCCACCTCAAGTCCACCGACGATCCACGTCTTTACAGACTTTTAGATTAGCTGAGAGGACTCACACAAGACTCACGTGTCTCTAAAAATGAACTTTAGTACCTCAAAATTTGTACTTCGGTACAGTACTGAATAAATGTACTGCAGACATATTACTCACTGTCTTCAATCACTGTGTTTCCCGCTTATTCTCACACTAGCTTATATGTGTGTGTGTGTGTGTGTGTGTGTGTGTGTGTGTGTGTGTGTGTGTAGCTTTCCTCACCATGCAGGCCGTGTTCAGAGTGGCAAAGAGTGATCCTGAAACACCACAGACAGCGAGAGACAGCCACTGTGAACTGGGGCAACTGTTTCCCTCCCCACTGGAGAAAAGACCACTGGGAAGTGGCCAAGGTAGCCTACACACCGCCCCACACACAATGACTTAACTTCCATCTGCTATGACGATTTGATGTCACCAGGCTGTTACTTCACTCTGTATGATACAGTAGAATAGTTGTCATAAATACATGAGAGCGATTGCTGACAAAACCCAGAAGCACTGATCTTTATTCTTCATTTCATTTTACAGGAAATTAAACTCAAACTTTATTTATTTATATAGCGCCTTTCATGTAGACATGCAGCTCAAAGTGCTTCACAGAGAAAAATAAAACAGAAATAGTCAACAATGAATAGAGTCCAACAAAATCGATGAAACAAAAATAAAATAGATAAAATAAGGCCATATAATTATAAAATGTTATAATAAATAAAAACCAGTATGAAAACCGAAAACTTAAAAGAAGTTTATAAACTACTGCATAAAAATTAAAAACCAAATCAGCAAACAAAAGCTACAACAGTAAAACAAATAAATTGCTAAAAGTAAATTAAAACCTAAAAGGTGAATAAACGCAGGGGATAAAAAGTAAAAGGAAGAACGATCAAGACCTAAAAACTCAGCAGTGAATGGCGAGGCACCTTAAATAAAAGCCAGGCTAAAAAGATATGTCTTAAGTTTTTTTTATTTTTAAAATGTCTACAGAGGTGCAGTCCCTCAGATCCACAGGCAGACTGATCCATAGACAGGGGCCACAGTAACAAAAGGTGGACTCCCCGTATTTCTTTGTGGAGGTCCTGCTTGATCTGCTTGGTACATATCTCTGTAGCAAAGATAGGTTGGTGTCAGACCATTCGGCGATTTAAAAACCAATAAGAGAATCTTAAAATCAATTTTAAAACTAATGGGCAGCCAGTGCAAGGATTTTAAAATGGGGGTTATATGTGCCCTCTGTCTGGTCTTTGTCAGTACTCGGGCTGCAGAGTTCTGTACAAGTTTTAAGTGGCCTAGTGTTCTTTTGGAAAGACCAGACAGAAGGGCATTACAGTAATAGCTCCTCGAAGTTAATTCAAAGCATGAATTAGTTTCTCTGTGTCAGCCCGATTGAGGAAAGGTCTGACTTTAGCGATATTTCTGTAAAATGATGTTTTGGTTATATTTTTGAAATGAGTCTCAAATTTAAGGTCAGAATCTAAAATAACTCCCAGGTTTTTGACCTGGTCCTTTGTCTTTAGAGCCAGGGACTGAAGGTACTGAGATAGGTAGTCTCTCTGGTCTTTAGGACCCAAATATTTAAATTAACTTTAATGCTTTATGGCACAAAACACTAAATCCATGAGATTTATGGGAAATGTTGAAGGTAGAAAAGGGAATTGAAGGGAAAAAATCTACATTTTGTTTTGGAGGAAAATAAACTCTAATAGGAAATTATTGAGAGGCTGATCTCATGTATATTCAGTTATGGCTGCAGAGAACTTTTTTTTAAAATTATGGATTATTCTGATGGTTGTTTTATCAATACATTGATTAATCTGTTCAAAAATCCCAAGGTGATCTGTTCTGATAGCTTGTTCTATTCAACCAATAGTCACAACCCATGAAATTCAATTTACTATCACATTTGACAAAGAAAATTCAGTTGATCAACTAATCAATTAACAGATTAATCCTTACAGCTCTACTGTCGCAATAAAGAAGAAACTCCCAGCAATGATGGGGTGTTACCAAAACAAGGTGCTATAATAAATCTATAAATCTCTCACATTTCATAGATTTCATTCAGCAGTTTTAACACATGAAATGATTTGTGATCTATCGTGTGTGTGAAACGAGCCATCGCTACAAAAAGTCATGGTGCGCATGAGATACTGTATGTACAAGATGAAAAAATATCTTCTTTCAGAACTCAAACTCTCTGAGCAATTGATCAATTAATAGAGGAAATAATTAGCAGACTGATCCATGATTAAAACACCTGAGTGCTTGAAACAAGTAAAGTCAAATGTGCTACATTATACCACCCAACGGAAGCGGGTCTCGATATGCTAAATCAAAATATAAAAATATGACAGACTGAAAGGTTTTCAAAAGGATTTGAATGTGTGAGTCTAATGCAGCTCTCTGTCTCTCTGTAGGCCTACATGCCACGGGGTCAGGGGGAAGTGAAGGGGGCAGATCAATGCGATGCCTCTGCTCTGCTCAACCTAATCAACTACTGTGATTACTTTCAGTCTGTGGATCTAAAATGTGTGCGAGAGGTAAACATTCATATTGTTTAAAATGGGCATGCTACATTTGCTTGATATGCATAAAACTTTGTAGGTTCAAGACTCAAACTTGTGTGTACAGTGGCATGTTTACACTCTTTATTTATTTATGGAAGAAGTGAGTCACCCAAGGATCTAAGGCTGTAAACTGGCTTGGATGGGGTTAACATACTGGCATTATAGTCAGGGGCCAGACCCTGACAGGCTTCAGTAAAATGCAGGCGTAGTATGATATTTTTTTTATAACATACTGGTGTCGGATCAGTACTCGGTATTGGCCGATACCCACAGCATAAGTATCGGAATTGGTATCGGGAGGGAAAAAATGGTATCGGAACATCTCTAAATGGAAGGAAGCTAAAATTGGGGTGATGTGATGTCATCTTGTAAAGCTGGATTTGTATTTGTTCGAATAGTCCAGAGGAGGATGGCATCATTGCTAGATTTTAATTACAGCACAGATTTTTGATTATGATGTTCTGTAATGTCTTTGTGTTTCCAGGTGATCCGTTTCAGGAACGAGTTGATGCATTCTTGTGAGTTGCGTGTGAAAGATGAATGGATGAAGCACTACCAGACCACTCTGAAAAACCTTGTGCGGCAGTTCAGGAACCAACCACAGATGGCAACAGTTGGCCGACAGATAGAGGAGGTGAGCATGTTTGTCTGCGTGCGTGTACCTCCGCTGATGCTGGTGTTGAAATGTTTGTGTGCCTGTTTGTTTGTTTAGATGCTGACGGTTGATTTGTCAATATATGTATCTGGTCGGGACCAAATGGATTCTGCTGACATGGATGGAATAGAGTGTGATTCTACCAGCCAATGCAAGACCAGCGCCAACTTAATCAGCCAATGGGAGGCTGAGTTGCTACAGGAAAGGCTGCAGGAGTTACTGCATGCTGCTGCTGACGATGATGATGATGATGACACAAAGACACAGGTGCGAAAAATAAATCCAGATACACCTGTACTTCCACACTTAGAAAAATAGATACAGAGAAACATGTCACATGACTTGAACTGACTCTGTCTCTTCATTAGGACACCGAGCAGCTGAAGAGGCTGGGTGGTTTCCTGCAGGCCAACAGAGATCTGGCTGAGAGGTTTTCTGCAGAGCTCAAAGCCATGAGCTCACTGCAGGCAGGAGAATAAGAAGAAGGAAGAGGAGCATGTTACGCACTACGTCTTTCATATTTACTATTTTAAATGTGTCAGGGTCAGAAATTCAGATTGCATGTGCATGTATAATATTTCATTAAAAATCTGTCAAAATCCACACAAATCCATTTGTTTCTGATTTATTGATTTAAAGATCTGTATTTTGGTTGCTAATTAAAAAATTAAAATAATAATAAAATAAAAAAATCTATCCAGATGCTTATACAACCACAAAGTAATGAATCAACGTTAGAAAATCACAATACAACTTCCTGAACAAGCTAGACAATAATGTTAATTATACATGAACACATTCCTGACACACTTTAGTTAAATCATGTAAATTAGCTTCTTTCCACTAACGAACAGTGTGTTACTCTGAGTAACAAGCTCAACACTGGTGTTCACAGGATATATTCTGACCTACTGTAGTGTTCGTGTAGAGCTGCAACAATTAGTTGACTAATCGATTTCAATATTTTTGCGTGTTTCTCAAATTGAAGCTTTTCTTTCTTCTTTTGGCAAATTGTAACTGAGTGTTAGTTCTTATATATTTGCTATTAGTCCTGTGTTTTATAGATAGGTGAGGACATCCTTTTCCAGACTCGAACATTGAACATATTCGAACATTCCCAGTGAGGTGTAGAGATTAATTTAATCCAGTGTGTCCCATGCTAATCCAATTTATCAGGCACTTTTATTTCCTACTTCTTCCCCCCTGAGACGTTACTCTCTGACTTGTTGCTGGATCTAATACAAATGTATTCCGTTAGTATCTTTATCACATAATTTCTGCCTCTGCATCTTAATTTTGTTCCATATAAAAGCTTTGGTTTCTGTCCCACTTAATAATAATAATGATAATAATAATAATAACTTTATTTATATAGCACCTTTAAAAAAACAGAGTTTTACAAAGTGCTAAAATTGAACCTTGCGGTACACCACAGGCAGCTACAGCTTTAGCGGATGTGCCTCTGGTAACCACATAAGTTGTTGCCACTTGTTGGTATTGCTTTGAAGCCATTTTTGTACATTGTTTTGTACATTCTTCTCTGTTCCAATGTTCCAACTTGTGACCAATGGCCATACAGTATTTGTTCCAACTTTTAGTCAATGAGAAGGCTCCATTTGTTCCAATTTCAAGAATCCAACTTTTGGGCCATTTTTTCAGCCATCCCAATTCTGTTGATGCAGAGTTGAATGTACCGAGCGGTCTGGTGAGTCAAATATTCATTAAATATGATTAAATATAGTTGGAAAACACATTAAAAACTCATATTTATGTCTGACATCAGTCACACAGAGTTCAAGGTGTGTTTTTACGGCACTTTGTGGAAGATTGTAATAGAGCCCAACCGATATGGGATTTTTAAGGCTGATACCGATACAAATATTTGGTGATTTAAAAATCCAATATTCCGATATATCGGCCGATATATATATTTAAAAAAGAAATTTCAGAAACACGTAACAAAACATAAACAGATTTCCCTAACATTAGTTATATGTTGATATTATTATTATTATTATTATCATCATCATTTCTATTATTATTAAACAAGACAAAGGTTACTCCTAATGTTTTTTTTGTGTGTGTAATAGTTAGTCCCTATTGAGCTACCTTATAATTACAATGTCAACTTGCTTATCCTTTACCTGCACTCTTTTAATTCTATCCATCAAGCTACAACAAACAATTTTCAATCATCATTTGCTGCCTGCCTTCTAAAATCTACTACTCAGTGATGCACTAAATCCATTATGTGACTCGTTAATGCTGCGGCGGACGCACACTTGCGTCATTGGATTTCACACACGTGTAAAAGAAAAGCTAACTTTTATGCACAAGCTGTTTGATACTTTTTCTCTACGTCTAAATGTTCACTCCTCGCATGCCTAACTTACGTTTCACAATGTCTGTAACTACAGATATGCTACTTATAAATACAGTAATCATTACTTTATTTAGGCAGAATATGTTCGTTGTGGTTTCCAAGCTCATTAATGTTAGCGGTCTTCCACTGATAGTCATGGCATTAGCTAGCTTTGTGGTTAGCTAAAGTCTATGATAAGCCATAATTTAGCAATGGATAACGTCATATGCTGCTGCAAATGATTGTAAAACATAGTTTTTCCAAATAACGGGCCGGGGAGAGATGATACGTCTCACTGCTATAACTGTCACGCTATTAAAGAAATACATCTTCAGTCACATTGTCAAGAGTTAAACCGACAGTCAGTCAACTATACTGTAACAACTAACGTACTAGCTATAGCTTATAAATGCCGATAGTTTGGAAAATGCCTAATATCGACCGATAATATCGGCCCGCCGATAAATCGGTCGGACTCTACTCTGCTTACTACAACTCGTGGTTAATCATGGATGTATGACGTACATGCAAGAACGTGACCACCTAACAGGCTGATATTGAAACAAAATATTACAAAAAATGCTAAACTTATTTTCGGTTACTTTTCAGCAGTCTCATAGTTTATTTATTTGAAATGTTGTAGTATTTTGTTAAAATTAAATGTTTTAAAATTCATTCATTTCATTTAAAAAAAAAAAATAGTTCAGATATTCGTCAGTTTACCACTAGAGGGAGGTTGTACCACCAGTGGTACAAGTCCCATAGTTTGATAACAAGTGACATACAACATAGAGATACACGTGTTCTGGGATGTCTCTAACTTTCTCTGCAGTTATTAATTTAAAAAATAAATATAGCCAGTTACGCAACAATGCAGCTGTTATTAATCTGTATTCATGTTTATGCTGTCATGACACACAGAGAGTGTGAAATATCAGTGCCGCAGCACAGGATTTACTGTCAACCCTGGTCAACAAGAATCATTTATGAGCTGTGAAGCTAAGTATGTTTGGGTTTATTTTATTTATTTAAGTGTAGCAAATTCTTAAATCCCATCACTATCTTTACCAACATCATAAGGAATCTGTCTTTTTTCTGTTCACAGGTTTCCAGTGTCCGAAACAATATCATGCATTCTTCTCAGTACCAGCTGGAGTAAGAAGAACTGCCTGTCTGAACAGATTGATATGGTTTGTACTGTGTATTTCATCTAATTTACAGGAATTGTGATTTTTTTTTTTTTAACAAGTTACAGCGTTACGTAAAGTGTTAGCTCAGCACTCCACCATGAAAAATATTTCTAAATTTTTATAACTTATTTATTTACTGATTTCTTGTATATGATTTTAGTTTTATTTACAAATATATACAAATGCAACCTGCAGTTGGCGCCACATGAAGGATTGCTGAAGTCAATAATATTTGTATTCATGACATTCACATTCATGTCTGTGGAGATATTTCAGTCTGCACCAAAAAGTGTTGGACTGACAGACGGACTTAACCGTCTTCTTATCCACTGGCACTACAAAAAAGTTGAGTGAAATAAGAAAACTTTTCTTTGTACCACTCTCTTTTCAGATTCAGGAATGTGACTTTGTCTTCCCTGACAACATAGAGGCACAAGAAGTTCAGGTTGAGTATGAAATACAACAGGAGTGTTTTATAAGACACTTAAAACACACATACAATTATTTTCTTAAAAACATGCTGCCAATTCTGTGTACATGTTTCATTTATTTTTCATTGTGCACTTTAACCTTTGACTGTTGATCAGAAGCCCAGTGAACGCGTTCTCATCTGGATGAAGATGGCTCTGATACAACTGTTTGTGGTGAGCCATTTTTAAAGGATCAGTTCACATTTTCTCCAAGTCTGTTTCAAAAGAAATGAGCAGTGGCAGGTTTGCAGCAAGAGTTTTATAGGGTTTTTATATTAATAACAGAATATATCACACTCATAGTGACTAACCTATTATTGCCCCGCCCACAGTTTCCTTCAGCTCTATGCCTTTCAGCGTTATTTTATCTGATTCATTTCATTTTGTTTTTACAGCCCACAATTTTACTCTTTTGTTCTCACGGCTCTCAGTAGTGTTGTTCTCACAGCAGTCTGCTCTTTAATGCCAAGCAGCAGACTAAAAAAGTTTGCTGTTGAACACTGTAGTGACTGTCCAAACTCCAAACTCAGTCACTGAGGTGATGCACCTGCAGTAAGAATACTGTAATCCCTTCACCTACAAACACATCTACTAAACCACATGGTGCCCAGAAAAACAAAACTCCTCCTAGTGGTTAAATCAAAATATACACACAAATGGCTCCTAAAAACTTCACGGAGCATTTAGCAGCTAAATATCCATATTTTGTTTAGATCAACAAAACAAATCCCAATTCAACTGTAATGTCACTCTGTGTCTGCAAGATGTGTACACAGGCAACTGTTTGCTAATGCGTTGCCACAACACAATCTTGTTTCTGCTGTCTCTAAGTGGCCAAATAACCAGTCATGTCTAACTCTTCTTTTAGACCCCCAAAAGTAGTTTAACTTTGACACCACAGTGACAGATATGTGGACAGAATCTTTATACATTATGACTCAAAAAGTTCAGGACGGCAATTTGATTTCTTCGTTTAGTCCACTGTGTCCTTCCTCACTGCGGACAGAGCATGAATGAAACTGAAAAATGTAATAATATGGTGCATCATGTAATAACCGACCAAAATGGATGTCTTCATCTGTACACGTTATTTTTTTAACAGTTATATTAAACTTACCAAATTTCTTATAGTTGACTGATCTGTCTTATTTAGACTGATGTTAGTATGAACCACATAAACATATATATATATATATATATATATATATATATACACTCATGATGAATTAATTATTACACATCTAAACACACTCCACTCAGTTCTTACAGTGGAAAACAAATGTTTGGAAGAAGGTTCTTCACAACACTGTTGTAGAAGTTAACACTTGTGGGTTGTTTTGCTTTCACCCTCCTGTCCAGTTCAACCCAATCCAGGCTGATGGCATATATTTTTACACAGGACAAAGTTTTTGCCTGTAAGGCTATTGTAAAGTTTTATTTTATGAAGCTGGTATGAAGTTCTCAACCAATGTTCATATGTTTGTGTCTATTTCTGCTCAGGACACTTACAAGTCTAAGTCCAGAGAGGTGTAAGCTGGGACACATGACTGCAGGGTGACTGGGACGTTATCTGCATGTATCACTCCACCTTACAGGTGTTCTGGTACCTGTTACATTCATTTACATTCATGGCTCTTTATGATTTTTTTTTCTTCATTGTGTGAGATTCTGCCATCTACTGTTCCTGATCATTAGTTATTATTAATAATGTTGTTATCATTTTATTTTTATTATTATTATTTAGAAGGGAAAACATGTCTTAGTGCCTTTAAAAGAACTGCTGTTTTAAAAAATGTATATTTCATTTAAGCCATATTTTCAGATGATCAGATGATGTACTCTGCTTGAGTTGTTGTTTACAGTGCTGTGAAAAAGTATTTGCCCTCTTCCTGATTTTTATAGCACTGTATCTTGCCAAAAGATTTGTCGAATTAAGAACTTTGTGTAAGCGTTTTAATAAAGTACTTGCTCTGAAAGACTTCTTTTCCTTGAATAAAAGCTCCAGTAAACACTGGTGACAGCACCAACGCAAACCACAGCTAATGGTTTGGCCTTTTGTGTGTGGGTGAGTTGGTTGGTGGTGGAACATTGTTGCATGCAATATGTCCGCTCAGTTAAAGTGTCCTCCATGTTGTGAATTTATCATAAACTATCTTCTTTTGTGGAAATAGTTTAATATATTCACACAGAGGTTATCAAAAAAAGCAAAATGATGTTGGTATGGATGGTAGTAGAGCGGGTCTATGGTCATTTATTTTTGTTTTGAGACTTGCAAAACAGGAACCAAATTTAAAAAGGCACCTTGTCCACAAAGCCAAACATGTAGTTTCACTCTATGACAGATAAAAGCCATTGTTCGGGTAAGACAAAGTGCTACATGTGAACTGCAGCTGCAAGACAGAAATGTGTGAAAACCAGAAAAGCTTTTCCTGCCTCTCAGCCTTTCACACACTTTTCTGCTTCCACAATCTGCTGCAGCCTCAGCCCTCAGCGCACATGAGTACCTGCCTCTGAAGCAACATGGAGAGGGAGGGGATGCTGGTCCGGTCTATCTACTATGGGAGAATTGGAAGTAAAACCACAGAGAGACTCCTGGAAAGGTTTGGACATGAGGGGAGCTTTCTACTGAGAGACAGTGAGACAATGCAGGGGGCCTTCTGTCTGTGCGTGAGGTGAGCTTTGAGTACGCTTGTACAAAAGAGTGGCATTTTTCATTCAGTTGCATTGTATCCTTGTGATCATTCTATATTTAAGCTCATCGTCAATTCATGCATGTTTTATTTAGAGTTGATTTATATATCATGAAGCCAGCGACTTTATCTCAGCTTTATCTCAGAGATAAGCTGAGAAAACCATGTATGTACAGTATGTACAATCTAGTAATATGAAATTTTAAAAATTATAAAAACAAGTTAGGATAAAATCACTACATGTAAACAGACTATTATAGTATTATGTCTTCATTTTTTGCTATTTTTGTGAGTGAGTGTGAGCTGAGTTGATGCTAAAAAAAATGACACCACGCATGGTGTCACTTTTAAAAGGTGTTAAACGAAGACAGAAATAAATGCAGAGAAAAAAGCAGCATTTCATCCTCTCTATAGCAGGTTTCTGCATGGCTGGTGCATCTCGTAAAGAGAAGGTAGTTTACATGGCTGGATAATTGTGTAGTGTTCTGGAAAAAAAGACACATAGTGAAGCCTCAATCCTCATCTAAAAACACATTTGGGCATCATTTCAGCTCCAATTTTAGACACCATATTTCTGTTACATGAAAAGAGAGTGAAAAAGAATGAGCACTATTATGAACCATTCTCACACTCAAATACTGATCTGAAACCAAGCTGGCAGTCTTTGCACCTCTTTGAAAGGAAACAGGTGTTGCCATCGATAAACTGTACCGCAGTAAAAGTCAACTCACAGCCGAACAAGTAAAAAGACACAATGTGAAAAATGAAACCGTTTGTACCAAAAATCTACAGTATGTCCACTGCAGTAAAGTAGAAAGATAAAAGCGTTGTGTTGAAAGAAGAAGATATTTTACTGAAGTAAAAGTAGCAATAACACAATGAAGAAATACTCTGATATAAATAAAAGTCACTTTCACTTTCCCAAATTTCCTGTAAAAATGTGCATTTATTCTTTATATATTATGGAATTTCATTCCTGATTCATTTCTGTCTCTAAGAAGCATCAGTGTTGTCATGGTAGAGCTATTTTTAACAACTGTACGAACTGTTTCATCTACAACAATACAATTTATAAAGTAATCAAATGTTTGACATATAACTAATTAACTAATCACTATAGCAGATGAATGTAGTACAGTACAAATTACAATATTTCCCTCTAAAATGTAGTGTTGTAGTCAAGACCTAAAGTCAAGTCAAGACCAAGGCAGGGCTGAGACCGAGTCAAGACCAAGACCAGATAGTGTAGCCTACTTAGGTAGCTAACATGTAGCTAATATTCTCCATATCTCTTTGGGAGAGGCCCACACCTCACAGCCTTCTCAGTCAGCGTACTGCAGGATTTACAGACTGCTGTGTGTTTTCTTTTGGCCGCTGTTTTGCAGATGAACTCTTTGACATTTAGGAAGTCAAATTTTATTAGAGAAGGTTTGTCTGACGTCTCCTCACAGACACACACAATCAGTTTCTACGAGTTTGTTTGAAAGAGAGCAGCGACAGTGGACAGCTGTTAACAGTAACAAAAATGTAAAATTAGAAATGAGTCAAGTCATTAGTTTCATTCGAAGTAGGCATTTTTACTTTCATCCAGTAATGACGTTAACAAATAAATCAAACAATGCACAGGTACATTTAGTGATTCAGTGTTTCTTTTTTAAATGAGCTGCTTTATAAAATACTGAGTTTTATTTGTTGGAGGAACTTTGCAGCTGTTGGCTCATGGTCTTGGGGTTAAACCTCACCCTGAACTCTGCTGTCCTCTCTTTACTTTTCTATCTCACACAGGTGTTTGCTCTAGAACTACAGACTGTAGTTATAGTCTGTAGTTATAGAGTCAAACAAATGACTTCAGCCTGTCAAAGTGTCAAATGTCAAAGTATTTTCAGTTCTTCAATTATGAAACTGCGGTGGACAAACTAGATGTTATTAGGTGATTAATGGGAAACACTGGTGATATCCCCGCAGTTGTGATCTTGAAATAAAATCCTGAGGCCAAGACAAGACTGAGTAAAAATGCTGTCGATACTGAGATGAGAATGAGACCTTCAAAAGGGCTTGAGACTTGAGACTGATCCCGAGTACTACAACACTGGTGCAGAATAAAGTAACATAAAATGGAAAGTTAAGTTCAAGTAGTCTACCTCAAAAGTCAAAGTCAAAGTCAGCTTTATTGTCAAATATGCTAATATGTGTTACATACAGCACAGATGAAATTCCAGTCCTCTCAGACTCACGGTGCAAATGCTGGAGGGGAGGCTCAGGGGTGCAAGGGTGTCTGTGGCAAGGGGCAGAGGGGGGAGGGGGGGCAGAGCAGGGAGGGAGTTGAGTATCCTGACTGCCTGGTGGCAGAAACTGTCCTTGAGCCTGCTGGTTTTGGCCCGGAGACTCCGTAGTCTCCTTCCCGACGGCAGCAGGCTGAAGAGGCTGTGGGAGGGGTGGGTGGGATCGCCTGCGATCCTGATGGCTCTGCGGGTGAGGCGGGAGTTGTAAATGTCCAGAAGGGGGGTGAGAGAGACACCGATGATCTTCTCGGCTGCTGTCACGATGCGCTGCAGAGTCTTGCGGCAGGACACGGTGCAGGCGCCGTACCACACGGTGATGCAGCTGGACAGGATGCTCTCGATGGTGCCTCTGTAGAATGTGGTCATGATGGGGGTCGGGGCTCTTGCTCTTCTTAGCTTGCGGAGGAAGAACAGGCGCTGGTGAGCTTAACTAGTTAAGCTAGTACTTAAGTACATTTAGTAAATGTACCTAGTTACATTCCACCACGGTATACTGGGGACTGCTCTTACAATACACATGTTCTACAAACTTTGCTCCGACGGCTTCAGGCACAAATGTAACATTAAAAATATTCAAACTAGTTGTAATTTATTAGTGTTTCATATTTGGATAATGAATTCATATGCAAAAGATAAAAAGAAAGATAAACTTGAAAAACAGGAAAAATAAAGATGTGAAATGAATATAAATTCAAAGGACTCTATAAGGTATCTTTAGAGAATAATCAGACCACTCAAATGGATTCAAATCTGAATTTATTGCCCTGTATACAGAATTATAATGAGTAACTGAGTTCTGGTTTCACCTTTAGTTTGGTCAAACATAAAACAGAAATCAGTCATCCTCCCTTTCACATTTAATCATCACACTGGAACATGTGCGTACACTTCAGGAGCTTCAGGTCTGACACATTCACAGCAAATCGTTCAAATCTCTCCACTTTGTGTTTTGCAGGAGAGCACCGTACGTGCACACCTACAGGCTTGTACGCTCTGCTGACGGCTGGTGTCTTCAGGTGAGTGAACATCTGTGGGCAAATGGCACGCAAACACGCACAAGGATGTTTATGTTTGTATTTATGGTTTTCTTTATGTGTGATTAACAGGATTCTGGAGTCCGACTGCAGAGTTTTCGTACTCTGGAAACGCTGATACAGAACTACAGAAGGGTTGCAGCCTCCAGCGTCAATATAGCCCCTCTTACAGATCCACTGGATAAAACACAGCTACCATACATCAGCCCTGAAGGTAAGACACACAATCACACCTGTGCTACTTTAGGATAAGTATTTTCTTTTGTGTCAAATAGCAAAAACATTCATTAACTAAATCTGGTCCATGCACTCACACAGACACAGACACAGACACACAGAGTAATCTCAGTGTGTGTTTTGATGCTTGTGGTGCATCAAAGAGTCTCTCTTCAGCTAGGAAATGTCTACAATGCCTTATGACCCAGTCACTCAACTCTAACACAGTTTCGCTGGTGTCCTCCACAGAGTTTGTCTACATGGAAACATGCAGCAGCAGCAGCAGCACATGTTGAGGCCAGCAACATCATTCATCAGGGAGACAAACAAGATGACAGAAACATGAAATACATGACACATCAAGGACCTGTGCTCCACCTGTCATATTTATGCCGCTTTATTTATCTATTATTCATGAAAGAAAACACGCCCTGGGTGTATTGCTTGACAAGACGATGCAAAAGAGGCCAAAGTACTTAAAGTCACCATGTAATCAAGTGACCTTGAAAGCCATTGAAATGTTTTTCATTTGGAGTCTGAGTGTGGAAACATTGTTTTTTTGTTAAATATAGATTCTGTGCAAATTTATCACACACTCTCCGTCTCTGTGGTTTTGATCTGTTGCCTCACTCTTAAGTATACAGTCATCTGTACACACAGATGGTGATCATGGTGAATTTTATGTCACAAAAGGAAGATATTTTACAGCTTTGTGGTTGTGTATTGTAATCTTTTTTTTTTATACAAACACACACAGAGAGTGAGTGTGTTTTTGTGTTTTTCATCTGTTCGAGGAAGTCACACTTAGGTACAGTGATCTGTGTGGTTTTCTGCAGATCTTTTATCATATTTGAAGCCACAGTGGCAACACAGGAAATGTAGCAATGCAGGAAAGGCGGATCACAAAACGTTTTGTGGGCACACTCATTCACCATGTGACTTTATTTATTCATTCAATTTCAAGTTTTTCTCTTGGACAGCTCATGAATTAGTGTTTATCTTCATGTTCCGCTTAAGAAGTGTTAAACACAGTGTCCTTTCCTGACAGTTCCTCTTAACTGCTGAACTCATGATCACAAATGACTTTGCAGTAAATGTCAAATGTGTCTAATCTTGACACTTGGGCTGCATTTAATGCTTACTTGAAATCTGTACCCCTGTCAGTCATATGCAAAATGCACTGTGATAAACTTTGGCCCATGGCTATAGCTTGAGGGGAAGTGCCATTTTTATCATGACTCACATTGGACTTAAAATGATACGAATATCACAGTGCTGAAACAAAGGGACTTTTTGTCAGTCTGAGCTGAACACAACTACCAAGTTAATATGCATAACATCTGTTGCTCTGAGGCTGTTAACATTGCAGTTTTACATTAGCATGTCAATTTATTTTATGTGTATGTGATCTGTGTTTGATTTCTCTGGTCTTATGCTAAACCTTTCAGTTTGTTTGGCTCAGTCAATCCCAGGCTTTTTACAATACTGTGGTCTGTGGGTAGATAGATGATAATCTATCTTTCTAATCACATGTCGAGGAATTTACAGAAAAAAACCTCAAACAAAAGCTAAACTCTTTCTCTTGTGCTACAGTCTACACGTTTATCCTTATTTAACTGTTGTGATATTATTAACTGCACATCAGTTTCTTCCACTTCAGTTTAGGAGGTGGTTTTAGAACTTAGAAAGAGACCTGCACTTTTGCAGATATTAAAATGAAGTCCCATACTAACTTGTTGGTTCTTAGTGCAGACTTTTACAGGAATAGTTCAGTATTTTGGGAAACATCAAACTTTGCATAAAGACTGGGAAAAGGGGAAACAGCTCTTTGTAAAGGTCAAAATCCACCTACCAGCACTCCCTACAGTATTTAACACATCATATCATGTTTGTTTAATCTTAAATTTGATTTTTTTATGGGAAGTTTTGCGCCAACTTAAATTTTTCTATGGATTGACTTATAGTTAAGCTTTAGAGGTGCTTGTAGGTGCTGGTTTTGTTAGCACTGGACAGAACGGGGCTTGCTTGTTGTTGGGCTGAGCTAAGCTTACCAGCTGCTGGCAGTAGCTTCATGTACTGTATATGACAGTGTAACTTTAAGGTTAAGGTTAAAAAGCCTTCATCCCAGATTGTTGTTCACATTTTATTTAATGCGGTTTGATTATATCTTCATGCTTAATTTGCATTTTTGTATTTTTTCTATGTTTTGTCTAAGTGTTGAAGTTTTGCTTTTGCTGTGAACTGCTCCCATTGAACCACTCTGTATAAATAAAGGCTGAATAAATGAATGAATTAAATGAGCAAATGATAATATATTGTATCACTCTTTATTTCACATGCAAAAAGGTCTACACATGTTGTAAAAGCACTAGATCATAAATAGATCTAAAGTTCAAGACCAGCTAACCAGAACAGTCAGAGCAGTTTCATCAAAACTCAGTGATGGACACGTTCTCTTCTGTTTAAATGAATAACCAAAAAAGTTCAGAAGAAATCAAGAGTTCCATGACTAAGCGGAGCAAAACTATTTATACTATAACTATAACTATAACTATAATATATGCAGCAAACTGTCATTTGCAAACACTCGGCACACTAGCAGCCAAAAATGGACAAAAGTCTCACATATCAGCAATGTTTCTATTAAAAAATGTGGATTTTATGGCACGTGGCTGTAGCTTCCCTTCAAAGCTCTGAAGCCAAACATGTTTTCTTCAGTTTGAAAGTGTTTTTTCTTGGTTTTCCTCGGTGTCCTCCACTTCTGTGATCTCCTCCATAGGTTCAGCTGGAGGGGCTGTATGGAAGAGCTGGAAACACACACAAAAACATTTATCTGTAGTGTTTATGGTTGGGTGAGTTGTAAAGTGTGTGCGTGTACGATAGTTTGGGCTTCTGCTTACGTTGGATGTTTCATTTTTTTCCAGGAAATATATATACTTTGGTGGGGGCCGAGGGATCGGAGGAAACAGAACCTCTGACACCCTGAAACACACAAACACACACAAAATAAACCTTAAGAAAGAATGTCAACACACCTTTTAAACTCATTCTGCTGCCATTTGCGCTGGACGACATAATTTAAACGTTAAACTGTCGGAGAAAGAGGAAGCGAAGTTCATCCTTCAGTTGTCTTCTTTTGCATTTTTTTTTTATTTTGTGTTTTTCCTCTTTGTCTAGAACTGACACTGGAGAATTTCGATCTGCACCTAAAGAAAGTTGGGTGAATGTTTTGTGGTGGCCCTAGAAAGAAAAAAAAACACCACCCGTAAACTCACTTCTCCTTTCCGCCTTTTGTTTTCTCACTTAATGTCTCTTCTGCTGACTTCGGGGTCAGTTTTTAACAGCCCAAAGAGACATATATAAAATAAAATAGGTGTGAAGGGAGGTGGCAAGTGTGTGAGGAGGTGTATGAAGAGGCGTATATGAGTGTGAGTGAGTCACATATCAGATAGACTGAAAAGAAATACCTCTGATATCGCACCAGCAGCAGCACAGCCAGGAGGATCATAGGTATTCCAAGTGAAATTGAGATGATGACCAGGATGCTGAGTTTGGGAGCTGGTTTCACGACTACAAACAGACACACACACACACACACACACACACACACACACACACACACACACAAGGATGCTGATCATTACATAAATAGCTATAATAGAAAACCGTGTATTCAGGCTTTCAGACATCAATTAACCACTGAACAGAGATGACCCAATTCAAAATGACTTTAACAACCAGTACTCACTGACAGCTTGACTCCAGTCACTCCACTCAGAGTCTTCTTGACATCCTTCCTCCTTCCTTGTCCTAATCCTCACTTTGTAAGTGAGGTTGGGGTCTGCATTCGGCTCTGTATAAGACTCCTGTGCTATCAATGTTTTGGGGTTTTCCTATTTATAAAAAAAAATAAATAAAAGACCCATCAGTGAACGCTCATGAGGTTTACCTCATTTAAATTGCTGACTAATGGTTCCTTGAAATGTATTTGTAATTCTTTTGAATTAGTTTGTCTTGTGCATTAGCACCAGAAAATAATGTATTTAATGGTGTAGATTATGTCTGCAATAATCAACATCCATATCCATTTCACACAGACATACTGTACCTGGTCACCCATGTCCAGCTCGTATTCAAAGCAACTAGACTCATCTGTGTCTCGACTGTGGGGCAGAGACCATTTCACTGTCAGGCTTCCATCTCTGACTGATGCAGAGATATCTTTGGGTGGAGGCAGGACCTCTGTGGCACACACAACAACAAACTTTAAATTTTAATGATCTCCTATTTGTTTCCTAGTACCACCAGCAGGTTATCAATGACCAAGTGACGTAGCTCAAGATCTACATGACGGTTTAGCTTTTGTACATACATTCAGATTGATTTGTGGTTTTGAGTAAAATGTCTCAAGAACTGCTGGGTGGATTGCCATGACATTTTGTACACACATTAATGTCCCCCTCCAAATGAATCATAATATTTGGCCATCACAGTATAACTAACAGCTGCAACCAATCACATCTGTATCACATTTTGTATAGCTGACATAAACTACAGACAATATGCTGCACAAACAGACAGACAAGAGCCAAGCGGGTACAATCAAAATAAAGTTTAGTCTATTATTCAAACAGTGGATGCCATTGAAGGCCATCTGTAGTATTATCATTTGCAAATACTCAACAGTGTTTGTCTTGGAGTATTACCTAGATCGCTCATTTTTAATGTGTGTGTGACAGCTGTCCACCGGTCATGCTGGGTTACGTTCAATTGGAGGATTAGAACATCTGATATGTCTTGTTCGCGTAGACACAAAGAAATTGGTTCTCTATCCACACAGGAGAAGTTAAACACTGCCTTTTTGTCATCACAAACACTGGATGAATAGAGAGAGAAAAAAATACATGCTTAAAACAATATATACATGCTAGCGTATCTGTATTGTAAATATGCATTCACATACTCATCAAAGCTATGCTATATGGGTAATGTGTCATTTAGAAAAATACCTTATAAAGACAGAGAGCTGAATATCTTCTTGTAAAATGAATGGCCAGGAGCAGTTGAGTTCATTTGTTGGGTAAAGGCGGCAGACAACGTCTGCCATCTTCTTTACTATCTCTGTATGATGAGCCACTGGCTTTGAGGAGTTGTGTTCCTGAAAGTTTCAAAAAAAGAAAAAAAAAGAAAAAGAGAATAGAAATCTAAAAAATAAATCTGTATTTAAGCAGAAAGCCTTTATTGTTTCTGCGTGGAAGTTAAAAAAATAACTTTTGATACTCACGAAAGAAATAAAGGACCTTGTATCCTGACAGACATCTGGGTTGTTCGCTTCTGTCCCTGTTAAAAGAGGACATACATCTGGAGTTATAGCGCGAGGAGGGGAAACACAGTAAAAATCGATGTTAGCCATGCATCTTTAAGGTGTGATTTTGAGAACACACACACACAGCAAAATGCTGACCAACACAAGTCCTTTAAAACGTTAAGACTTCACACGTTGTTTGTTTAATGTGTCAGCGAAATGTTTCTGCTTCTAATGAAAGCAAGATAGCCAAAACTGGCTGGTCAACCATTTTTGGCTATCTTGCTTTCATCAGGGTGGAACCGTAAGGAAGCAGAAACATTGTGTGTGTGTGTGTGGGTGTGTGTGTGTGTGTGTGTGTGTGTGTGTGTGTGTGTGTGTGATGTCAAAAGTTACCCACCACTTTGTGAGACCAACAAAACCAGCAGCAAACTGGACCAAAGTATTGAATGGACAGGAAACAGCTTCATAGCAAATCTAGGGGTTTTACACACACGCACGCTCCTACACACACACACACACACACACACACACACACACACACACACACACACACAAGACAGTTCATGAACACACACTACAGTATGTGACTAAATACGGTAGACATAAAGAAACTGTTTTATCAGTCCACACAGTAATTTCCTTTCTGTTTTTACTTCCCCTTTTTTAAATCCTCACATTACATTTAGAGAAATAAGTAAGACATCTTGATGGACACGGGAGTTTTAACAACATATATATATATATATATATATATATATATATATATATATATATATATATATATATTTACACTGGCTACAAAAGCTTTTACAAATTGAACAAAAAAGAAATTAAGAACAAATTGTCAGTACTTTGTTTTGTTTTCATACTCATATATACTCAAACATGATAAATGGACTTACCTGTGCCTTGTTATTCTAGGTGTGAGATTTCTTATCAATACAGCCTGTCACAAAATCCTACCACAGAACATCTTATTCCATTATTGTAAACAGCATTGACAAGAAGTCCTTGCCTCCTGCTACCCGTCCACTTTGTCACAGTCTGAATGTTGAATGAGACATTTCTGGGGAAAGAAGAAGCATGACGTCACACAGTGTAAAAAGCTTCAGGAAGCCACGAGTTTCTTCCTGTTTCTTTATTGTTATGCTCTGATACACATATACTGCAAGATCAAAAGATCCGAAACACTCTATAATTAACTTTTTTAGCAACGTCGAAAGTTAATTATCGATGGTAAATACAGAATAGGTAGAAGTAAATGTTTGAGTAAATAACTTTTTTAGTGATTTACTAAATCAGTAACTGTTTTGAATGAAACAAGTAACTTTCTTAAAGTTATAGAACCAATAACCTCAAAAAAAAAAAAGTTACAATAAACTGGATTTTATTCCTGGCATTGTGGAGACGGCTTTTAAAGCTCTATTGTAGGAAATACAGTTAACTGAATTAAAAAAAAAAATTATCCACATAGTTAAAGCTGCAGTGCGTACCTTCTATAAAAAATAACTTTTTTCGCCATATTTGGTGTACCTGTGACTACATCCTAACATGAGTACATCTGACATAATCTGGTTCCTCTGGCTCCTCCTAGTGCTTTCTGAGGGCACTTGCAGAGATCAACCAGTCTAGACCGTCTAACTGCTCACGCCTCCCTGCCACAGTGCATTCTCTGACTCACTACACACTTAATTTGTCTGCTACAGATTACACTACAACGCTTAGTATGAAAAATGTCTTCCTTTATAGTTGTCTTAATTGTAAGATAAAGTGTAGAGGTCCCAAATTCACCTCAAACACCAGGAGAACCCTAGTGGTCAGTCAAAACCTAGTTTTTAAAACAGTTTTACTTTCATTTATTTTAACAAAACCATATAAGAAGCTGCCCCATTTGCTTTCAGCAAAACTTTTTTCAAACCAAGTGCTGTAGTGTAATCTGTAGCAGACCAATGAAGTGTGTAGTGAGTTTGGTGACACTACACTGTATCATATTGAAGTTATTGATTAATCTTCCTAATAAAAATTCCCAGAAATTATGAAAAATGCCTTATTTTCCCAAATAAGTGTTGTAGTGTAATCTGTAGGAGATAAATGAAGTGTGTAGTGATTTTGGTGACACTACACTGTATCATATTGAAGTTATTGAATATTTTTGTAATATCGAAGTTCGAATCTGCCAATATCTTTCCAACTTTCCAACCGAAGTTGTCAAGTTGTGAATAACTTTTGTGGGGGGATTGGGGTGTGTTGTACTAGCCTCTCCCGTTGTTAGATGGGTCACATCTTCCCCTGAACCCTGGAGTGGTTTGTCTTGAGGCTGTGAAACGCCGGAGGAGCGACTATGATCAGTCACAGTGAGAGGGGACTCGGGTCTTTGGCTCCCACGCTCTGGAGAACAAACCCTACGAAGGATGAGGTTTTACAGAACACTTAAATGCGTCTGCTGCGGTTCAACCTGTGGTTTTGGTGGGAGGGGGTTAGTGGAGTGATACGAGCAGCAGAGAGAGAGAGACGCGAAAGGTTTTGCATTGTGTATTTTCAAATGTTGTTGTTGTTTGTGTGTTAGTGTATGGTGTGGGGAAGCAAGGTAGTTGCTCCACAGGGTTTGATACTGTAACACAAGCAATTAATGCAGTAAATATACACTCAGACGCAAGTTTATTACAGTAAGTTTGCAGAAACTAGTGTATTCTAATATAATAGCACTGCAGTAAATGATTAAAATCACCGTTTGTATCAGTGACGCTAGGCTAACAGAACAGAAACACCTGTGTAAGATGCAATAAAGTTCAACAGCACCACAAACTACATCCCCCCAAAAGATCAGAAAGTTAGTAAGTATAAATACTGGACATGTAATACATTTTGTTTATCATAACTTCAAGTGAAACCAGATTTTGGTGGATACTTTTTTTCCACAGAAGTTACTTTGGAAACAGGATAATAACTAATAACTAAATACTTTTCTTAGTCTGTGTGGCTTGCTAAACATTACCATATGAGATTGTACAGGGAAATTAGACCAAAAAGTAGTTCCCTGACCGGGAATCGAACCCGGGCCGCGGCGGTGAGAGCGCCGAATCCTAACCACTAGACCACCAGGGAAGACTTCACTGTAAGTGAAGAAATATTCATTTTATCAACGGATCAATAGATAAGGTTGACAGCAGTGGTTTGCTTGATGAGTTTATATGATCGCTGTGTAGATGACCTCTCTAGTCCTTTTTAGAAGTGAAGCTTCTTACCACATCAACCACCTAAATCCTGATCGCTGAAGCCCTTTCTTTTACAATAACGACATAATGTCCAATAAAGCATAAACCTCACCTTTACCTTTGTGTTGCTCATTTTTTCCTGTTTTCAATTGTCCATTTTTTCAAAGGCGCACCAGACAGTAAGGAATAAGCTCACTGCTGACCTCTTGTGGACAATAGTATGAAAACACTGCTGGCGTTTTGAATGGCCAAGAAGACTTAGAGACTATCAGGTTATTAACAACATTTTATAAGAACTTGATGAAGTTTCTCACTACAGCAGATAGCAAACTTGAACACCAGCATACTGTCTGTCAAAGCAGCTACACAGTCAACAACACAGTATGAATGTATAAAGTTCATCAGTGTTTATCATAAAGCAGCACACTGTGCAGGTTTCACAGAGGAGATAAGTGTCTGTCTTTCTGTTAACAGGCTCTGGTCTGTACTGATATTGTGAGTGGTTGAATGGTGCGTCGCTTTTATGCAGCTGTCGCAAGTAATTTGCAAAGGATGGTCCGGTGTCTCCTCTGCTAAAGGGGATAAGAAAGGAAGCATTGAAGCTCCTTCAAGGAACTTTTAGCGCTTCTGCTAGGTAAATACTTCCGGGTCATTTCACTTAAGTTGTGAACTTTCCTAAGCAAAAAAAAAAAAAAAAGGACCGCGGCCAGCTGACCAAAGCAGCTGGAAGCAGCTACAGATGTTACGGACATAAGACGGACGAATCTCAGAGACCAAAAGTAAGAGAGACCATCAAAAGTACAATCTGAAGTGAAAACTTCCTGACAGTAAGTTACCAAAGCTTTATGGCTTTATGTAATCACCCCTAATCTATACTTCCGGTACTTTTCAATGCCTTTACCGTATTACTTGTTTTCTCAGTATCTCGAGTTATTTATGTCGTTACCTTGATTTAACAAATGTTGCTATCCCGAGATATCGTAATCATTTTCTCGAGATCTTGAGAAAACGAAACTGTTTTCCATGTGTTAGTCCTTTCCTGTTGCTCCGCTATACACACACATTCACTCCGCTCGTCCCTGCCACACACCTTACACACGGGATCCCCCAAGGGAGCTACGATACTCTTATAACACCGGGATAACGACATAATTAATACGAGATCTCAATGAATGAATGAATGAATAGAAAAGGACAGAAGTCCATTTAACTAGCTAACTACATAAAAAGGCACGTTAATCCAAAGTAAAGCAAAATAATGTCTCTTACAGTACACAATGGTTTATTGTACTGTACTGTGTGCTAGATAATAGCTCCTGACTGCTAAAGTATGGAAGCCCCAAGCAGTCATACATTCGTACATTTTATTTCTTCTTTTTTCTTGTGATAACGAGTTCATTTAATTTGTTTTCTTGAGATCTCAAGTTATCATTATCATTATCATCATTATCGCAAAATAACAAATATTTTCCTGAGATAGCGGGATCATTTTCTCGAGATCTCAAGATAACAAAACTTTGTTTTCCAGAGATTATGCCATAATTAATTCGAGATCTCAAGAAAACAGAATCATTGTATTTCTGCACATTCTCCTGTTCCTCCAACTCCTCTTTTTGTTTTCTCGAGATCTCATATTAATTATGTTGTTATCTTAGTTTTGTTATCTTGAGAAAAAAATATTTAGACAACTTTTTTATCTTGTGACAACAACATTTGTTGTTTCAAGATAACAACTTAAGTCAAGATCTTGAAAAAAAGAAATGCATGAGTGCTTGGGGCTTCCGTAGTATGTAGAAAATCGACAGAAATCCATCTAACTAGTTAACTACATAAAAAGGCACGTTAATCCAATATGAAGGCATACTAATCCAAAATAACGCAAAATAATGTCTCTTAAAGTACAGAATAGTTAAGTATACCGTACTATGTCCTAGATAATGGTGAGTGCTAAAGCAATGTTACTACAGTACTTTACTATGAGCAGAAGAGTAACACGTTTGTCTTTCTCTTCTTCTAATCCTCCTCTGTCAGATTCAGCATGGCAGCCAAAGACACAGTGAGACGTAATAAAACAGCCATTCAGTTGACTTTGTGTGCAGACTACAGGCTGATCCTCAACAAAGTTTTTGAAAAGGGCCTGATAACTGAACGCGAGTACAACAATCTGAAAAGCATCAACAAAGAAGATGTAGAGGGGCATGTCACTGAGATTGTGGATAAGATGATAAATAAAGGAGAGGACACCTGCCAAGGCTTCCTGAACCTCCTGCAGACTGATAAGGCTATTAGAGACACTTACCCTGAGCTGGAGAACATATGGAACGACAACAGACCTTTATCTAAACCTGTCCAAGCTAGTTCAACTGACAGCACAGGTATGTGATCATGTATTCCTCACATACCGGCCTGTACTCTGTTTCACATAATGTTGAGGTTTGTGTTTGGAGGTGTTAATCTGTTTCACTCTGATTTCCCCAGATCCTTCACCAGACACAAAGAGGCAAAAGAAGGTGTGGTCTGTTGAGACATTATTTATTATATATATGTATATGTATTATAGTTAGGCTTTGTTTAAGACACAAGAAGGGGTTTAAACTTTTTCCTCACAGATATTAACCTGTATTAACACATAGAATATTAGCTTTGTAATATTGTAAACTAGTAATGTAAAGAAATGTAAGTTAGTAAACGTTTTGGAGCACACAATATTGAAATGCTATTTATTTTCTTCATCATGTGTTTCATTTGTTTTTAGGAGGAGCAGTATCAGTTGAACAGCAAACCTACCGGCCTCTGTGTGATCATAAACAATGAGCAGTTCACGGACATGAAAGTCAGAACTGGAACCAACAAAGATGCAGGTATGTTGCAGAGTAGACAGATTCACAGATTTACACATTTGTCCTGTTTGTTTGTGGTTGAAACTTTTTGTTTCTTTGTAATTAATTTTCCTGCAGAAAGTTTGGGAAAGGTGTTCAGCTGGCTCGGGTTCAGAGTCCTGATGTGTAAAGACCAAACCAAGGACCAGATGGATCAGGCACTGAACTACTTCACTTCTCTCAGCGACCCATCTCAGCTTCCAGAGTTCAGTGTGAAGGAGTGGTCTGACGGTGGATTCACTGATCTCCAGGAGGCTCCTAAACATGGAGATGCCTTCATCTGCTGTATTCTGAGTTTCGGAGTGAACGGCGGAGTTTTAGGGACCGATGGGGAGCCCCTCTCATTGAAAGAAATATATAAAAGATTCAGGGCAACTGACCAATCAGCCCTCACCGGCAAGCCCAAAGTGTTCCTGTTCCAGGCTTGCCAGAGAGGGGAAGTGTTGTTAAAAGATCTGCAGAGCGATGATTCTCGTTCACTGTCCATCCCTGAGGAAGCCGATTTTCTGGTTGCTAACGCCACTGTTGGGGGCTATGACTCTTATAGACACAGAATAAATGGAAGCTGGTTCATCCAATCTGTGTGTCAGCAGCTAGAGGAGGGCTGTCCCAGGTAAATGTATAACTCCAAATTGTGACTTAAAATATCGAAAAATCAATAATATCCACAATATTTAGTATTTCATAGATCTGATATGATTGTCACCATGCATTGTATACTGTACGGAATAGACATAGTAATATGTTTTTCTACATTATGTTTTAGGGGCGACGACATGACCACCATCCTCTCCTGCGTGATCAATGAAGTAAGCCAGAAAGAGGTGCCCTTTGGTGGAAAAAAACAGATGCCTGAAGTTAGGTTCACCCTGAGGAAGAGACTTGTGTTGTCACCACATCGTAACTGAAGCTCAGATGTTATTTTTAAATGAGCACATCATTGCCTTTTATACTGTCATAAATTTGTCTGAATAAAACAGTTTTTTGATCACTGGTGGGTCCATGTTTTACAAATAAGTTACTAATATATATAAAAAAAACTCCTTCACCTAATCTATCCATATTTACTATCTGTATTTAGTATCTCTAATAAAATGATATTAAAGCTATCTGTTTAACAAGTATTCAACCACTGCAGTCTTAGTACACCATCTATCCATTTTCTGTAACTGCTCATCCTTATCAGGGTCCCAGCTGATTTAGGGTGAGAGGGGGTACACCCTGGATTACTCGCCAACTCATCACAGGGCACATAGAGACAGACAACCATTCACACTCACACAGACTTATGGGCAATTTTAAGTCACCAATTAACGTATCGACTGCAAGTCTTTGGGCCGTGGGAGTAAGCTGGAGTACCCTGAGTCAGACTTTTGGCTGGGAGTGGTTGAATGATGCGCCGCAAGGCATTTGAACAGCGTGGTCCGGTGTATCCTCTGCTAAAGGAGATAAGAAAGGAAGCGCTGAAGCTCCTTTCTCGGATTCAAGCAGCTCCTAGCACGGCTGGCTGCTTCGTAAATACTTCCGGGTCATTTCACTCAGTTGTGAACCGTCCGAAGCAAACGAGACCATCCGACACAGTCCGTATCCATCCCGACCTGATCATCTCCAACTCCGGTGATACTGAGCTAAATTCTGCAGAGAGGCCAGCGTATCTCTGATTTAGAGCAACGAAGCAGGTCTGAAAGCAGCTACATTTGTTACGGACACATAAGGAATCCCAAAGTAACTGAGACCGAAAGTGAAAACTTCCTGACAGTAAGTTATGTAATCACCCCTGTACTATACTTAGAGTCCTTTCAAAGCCTTTATGGTAGAAAAGGTGAAGTTCTGACTGTGTAACGTGTGTCTGTGTATGACAGAAGTCCATCTAAACAGTTAACTATGAAAAGGCTCGTTAACCTGTTATGAAGGCATACTAATCCAAAGTAACGCAAACAGTACAGAATGGTTAACTATACTGTACTATGTGCTAGATAATGACTCCTGGGTGCTAAAGCAATGTTACTACAGTACTTTACTATGAGCAGAAGAGTAACACGTTTGTCTTTCTCTTCTTCTAATCCTCCTCTGTCAGATTCAGCATGGCAGCCAAAGACACAGTGAGACGTAATAAAACAGCCATTCTGTCGACTTTGTGTGCAGACTACAAGCTGATCCTCAACAAAGTCAGTGAGAAGAAATTGATAACTGAACGCGAGTACAACAATCTGAAAAGCATCAACAAAGAAGATGTAGAGGGGCATGTCATTGAGCTTGTGGATAAGATGATAAATAAAGGAGAGGACACCTGCCGAGGCTTCCTGAACCTCCTGCAGACTGATGAGGATATTAGAGGCACTTACCCTAAGATGGAGAACATATGGAACGACAACAGACCTTTATCTAAACCTGTCCAAGCTAGTTCAATTGACAGCACAGGTATGTGATCATGTATTCCTCACATACCAGCCTGTACTCTGTTTCACATAATGTTGAGGTTTGTGTTTGGAGGTGTTAATCTGTTTCACTCTGATTTCCTCAGATTCTTCACCAGACACAAAGAGGCAAAAGAAGGTGTGGTCTGTACCTATTATTGAAACAGCACATTATTTATTATATATATGTATATGTATTATAGTTAGGCTTTGTTTAAGACACAAGAAGGGGTTTAAACTTTTTCCTCACAGATATTAACCTGTATTAACACATAGAATATTAGCTTTGTAATATTGTAAACTAGTAATGTAAAGAAATGTAAGTTAGTAAACGTTTTGGAGCACACAATATTGAAATGCTATTTATTTTCTTCATCATGTGTTTCATTTGTTTTTAGGACGAGCAGTATCAGTTGAACAGCAAACCTACCGGCCTCTGTGTGATCATAAACAACGAGCAGTTCACGGACATGAAAGTCAGAACCGGAACCAACAAAGATGCAGGTATGTTGCAGAGTAGACAGATTCACAGATTTACACATTTGTCCTGTTTGTTTGTGGTTGAAACTTTTTGTTTCTTTGTAATTAATTTACCTGCAGAAAGTTTGGGAAAGGTGTTCAGCTGGCTCGGGTTCAGAGCCCTGATGTGTAAAGACCAAACCAAGGACCAGATGGATCAGGCACTGAACTACTTCACTTCTCTCAGCGACCCATCTCAGCTGCCAGAGTTCAGTGTGAAGGAGTGGTCTGACGGTGGATTCACTGATCTCCAGGAGGCTCCTAAACATGGAGATGCCTTCATCTGCTGCATTCTGAGTCACGGATTGAACGGCACAGTTTCAGGGACCGATGGGGAGCCCTTCTCCCTCAAAGAAATATATAAAAGATTCAGGGCAACTGACCGATCAGTCCTCACCGGCAAGCCCAAAGTGTTCCTGATCCAGGCTTGCCAGGGACGGGGGAAACATCGTGGAGTGTTGTTAAAAGATCTGCAGAGCGATGATTCTCGTTCACTGTCCATCCCTGAGGAAGCCGATTTTCTGGTTGCTACCGCAACTGTTGAAGACTATGAATCATATAGACACACAATAAATGGAAGCTGGTTCATCCAATCTGTGTGTCAGCAGCTACAGGAGGGCTGTCCCAGGTAAATGTATAACTCCAAATTGTGGCTTAAAATATCAAAAAATCTATAATATCCACAATATTTAGTATTTCATAGATCTGATATGATTGTCACTGAATAGAGTAATGAATAGAGATAGTAATGTGTTTTTCTACATTATGTTTTAGGGGCGATGACATGACCACCATCCTCCACCGCGTAAACAACGAAGTAAGCCAGAAAGAGGCGACCACTCTACCTGGTGAAAAAAAACAGATGCCTGAAGTTAGGTTCACCCTGAGGAAGAGACTTGTGTTGTCACCACATTGTAACTGAAGCTCAAATGTTATTTTTAAATGAGCACATCCTTGCCTTTTATACTGTCATACATTTGTCTGAATAAAACAGTTTTTTGATCACTGGTGGGTCCATGTTTTACAAATAAAAAACCCTCCTTAACCTAATCCATATTTACTATCTGTATTTAACATCTCTAGTAAAATTATATTAAAGATATCAAGCTAACAAGTATTCAACCACTGCAGAGTCTTAGTACACCATCTATCCATTTTCTTTAACAAAGGTCGGTGATTTATTTGTATGCATTTCCTTAGATGGGAAATAACTTCCACCCAGTTTCGGCTGCGCAAATACAACCGTCTTTACGGTGCTGCAGCGTCGTTGCCATGACAGCACGTCTATTTGTCCGTGTCGGAGAAGAGGCTGCAGAGAGAAGCTGCTTGACAGAAAACAATGACAAAAACATCCGATCCCTTACAACAGAGGTCTGTCTCGTAAAGCTGTTTGATCTACGTGGGCACGTATTTCACTCCCCGGAGTATCTGCCAGTGAAAAAAGGTTGATGATGGAAGCCCCGCTGGAGGACGAGACTCCTGCAGGTGCCTTAGCGGGAATTGAGGTGCCCGACCACGGAGAGGAGTTAAAAGCCTCAGACGAAGCTCTTACATTGATGTCCAGCTTTGGTGAGTTCTCAGTTTATTTTTTAGTCTACTCTAAAGTGTCTCCAGGAGGCATGAACTGCGTGCTCCTCCTGAGAGTTGGCACCACCTGGTTTTGGCACATCTTGAGTTGCCTCAGACATAAGGAGACTTTCTTTCATGTGAGCACTGGAAATAGAAAACCAGCTTCATTAAACTGTGGCTCATCATTAAGTCTTCTCTCACTTCTATCAGAGCCTGCAGAGCTGCAGAGGTGTGTGTTTCCAGACTCCCTGGTGACTGTGTCAGAGGGCGGCCGAGACCTGGGGAGGTTCAGTGTGTCGGTGGAGTTTGCGCGTAGAGGTCAGCAGACCTGTATGCTGCTGCATGCTCAGAGCCAGGGAGCCATTGATGACTCCCCCTGTGGAACAACAGTGACAGGTGAGGGTGGGGTTGCCAAGACAGGTTGATCTCTGTTGTTTTGTCTGTGTACAGATGATTCAGTATCTTTGTCCATATAAGCCTACCTAACCACGGACCTGGAGGTGCTGGAGGAAGATTACCATGAGTATGTCAAGGTGAGTCATTGCAAGCTGTCTCATTTTAACACACATGGAACACGTCTTTCATTTTGCAGTCCCTAACAAGTCTGAATCCTTTTTTTTTTTTTAGCTCGAGGGCCACAGTTTGGACAAGAGGTGTCACATGGTGCAGCGTGACGGGCAGCTGGTGATCAATAAAGTAACCACAGTAGGAGAGGTGAGAGATGATGTGGTTTTTGAATTCTTGCTTGGAGATGTCAGCAAACCTGCTGTTGTCAAATGACTGTAAGGTAAAAGTCATTTCAAATCAATCATCTGCTTGTTAGACTTGCTCTGGAGCTAGGCGCCTATGGATTTCATTATGCACTGTACTGTGTATAACTGTCTATCTGTATCTGGATTGGCCGAGGTGTGATCCTTTTTTGTGCGCGTACAGGAGGTGACAAAGGAGAGTGCTTCGTATCCCGTGTCTGTCCTAAGTGGGCTGGTAACTGAGGGATCCACCCTGCTGCTGATGCGCCTGATCGCTCTCAGGAAGAAGGTGCCAGAACAGATGACCTTCATCTCCTTTGACCAGGGATTACACATCATCCACACCACTTTTGTAAGTAATTATGCCAGTATGACCTCCTGCTGATTCTGTGTGTTGTTTGAATAGATGAACTCTGATTATTTGTTTCTCTGTGGTCAGAGCGAGCTGGGTCTGAAGCAGCTGGAGGTGGGGGATGAGACGGTGGAGGTATTTGGGGTGCAAAGGATTGTCCACTCTGTGGAGGACAGCCCTACTACCTGGCAGTGCTACTTCCTGCCTAATGGGTAAGCTCACTGAGTACATCTCATTGGGTTCTTACACTTGTTGCAGTCAGACACGGTACAACTGTTGATATATAAATATATTACTTCTGTTTTTTGTATTTTTAGTTGTTTTTACCATGCATGTGCATGGCTCTGTTGACCTCCACTGAAACACTGCATCTGTAAATCTCTTTGTGAACAGACCTGTTAATATTACTTAATAAATACATAATCTGAGAAGTTTCTCTGGTCTTTGTTTAGGCACTTGGCCAGCAGAGTGCAGGTAGGATCGCCGGTCACCATGAGACTTCTGCAAATGCCATCACCGCTAGAAAAAGGTAACCATTCTCACACAAATAAAAATTGTTTCTCCAAGGAAATAAGAGTCAGTTAGTTTGTTTTAATGTGTGTGTGCGTGTGTGTGTGCGCGCATGTGTGTGTGTGTGTGTGTGTGTGTGTGTGTGTGTGTGTGTTAGGTTTTGAGAAGATCCCCCTTGTTTGGGAAGGAGACATGCAGATGCGTTCCAAGTTCTTGGACAGAAAGGTAAGCAATAATGTTCTCATATGATAAAGACACTGATCTATTATTCGACTAATTTATTCAGATAGACAGACCATGAATTCATTAAACAGAGCAGAATATGAATATGTGTGTCTGTCTATTTGGGACAGGAGGAGCTGAAGGCCGACCATGCCTCGTACCTGAGACAGCATCCAGAGATCCGTGCCCTCATATCTGACTTCTTGCAGTTCTTACTCCTCAGGAAACCAGATGATGTCTTCCAGTTTGCCAGGGAGTACTTCCTCCCTTTTGCGTCCCGCCGTCCTCCAGAGCCAAACCTGACACCCTAGGCCACATACTCAAAGCAGGCTTTTTTATAGCTTTCAGTTCTTCTTTATGAGTTTGACTGGAAATTGTTGGTCTGTTTCCCCTGAGTGGCAGATAACCTGTAGTATAAAAGGAAAACCCCTTTCTGAGACGTCATAGCTGTGTGATGCTGCCAAGACCTTGAGTGAAATGAATAAAGTGTTTCAAACTGTTCTGTAGCTTTGTTTTATTACCCTGACTTGTCTGGGCATATCACTCACAGTACACAGTCTGGTTAAAGTTTGTTTATTTAAAGTCACACTCAAACTAAGGAATGCGCCTTCAAAATAAAAGTGTAAAATATGTTTTTAAATGGGTATGTAATGACAGCCTTCTCTAAATAGGTAAAATTGGAGCTGTATGAACACAGGCTAATCCTAAATAAGAATTAATCGGCGATTATTTGTCAAATCTCTGCGTTGTCCTTGTCCATAACTTTTATTTTGACAGGTTACACTGTAACAAGAAAAGGCGGCTCTCACACTTCCTCTGAAAGCGAAACAAGCAAGGCTAGGAAACGAGCAACACTAAAAAGATAACAGCTACCACTAAACTTTAGAAGAACCTTAATAAAAGAGTTTTTACAGTGAAACACTAGTTTGTTTCACTGAATTACAGAAGACACGGCTTTAAGGTTGTCGGACGGCAGCTGACACCGGTAAGTTTTAACGTCGACGTTCACTCACCTGTGTAGACAGTCATACAGCCTGTACGTAGCTGCTGTACGCTATATAAAGTATGTGGTGTAATGTTAACCTTATAGTGATGTATGTAGTATGTTATATAACCTTTGTGGCGCTGTACAGCCTCGAGTCAAAACTTTTTAAACTTTTAGTTTTGAGTTTGTCAAACAACAAACAGGGTGGTGTCGTTCACCCGCGTCATGTGGGCAAAAAAACACCACGAGCCACCCTGTTTAACAAAAAGTAAATGTTATTTACATAGCACAGAAAAGATTCAAGTGGCACATTGTAACAGTAACAGTATGTTTTATTAGTCTTTTTTTTTTTAATTTTACTCTTACTGTTTAAATTTGCCACTTTGTAATTGTTCCATATATATACACGTTTAATATGTTATAGCAGTCATACAAGGCGGCTCATAGTGGTGTGTCTTTACTCACTAGTAGCTATAGACCCTTGACCTTGTATCTTGTACTATATATCTTTATCTACACCACTGTTTCTCAAACTATGGTACTAAGTATCACTGTGGTACGTGACCTCCCTGTAGTGGTACATGGAGGAATCTCTGAATAAAAAAAAAAAAAGAAATAAATTAATTTAAAACACATTATACTATCAAAAGTTAATATCTAACAATATTAATAACTAATTACGAGGCTGAACGCAATGTATAAAGGGCTTCATAGTAAAGACAGACCAAAGAAATAGACAGGAAACATGAGGGCATCAGCAAAAGGCAAACGTAGAAAAAACACATCGTTTCATGAAATGTTTGGTTTCAGTACTTTGCTGCTTAGTCACCTTCTTGCAGCGGAGGTGAAACAAGTGGTTCAAAAACTCCAAATCAGAAGTAGAAGTGCATGATAGAAGTGCGTGATCAGGAATGCCGCTTTCCAACAAATGAGCTCTGGTTCTTGAACCGGTTTCATTTATGATTCAACAGACAATAATACATAATCTTCCTATTAGTAATAAACCTGCTGCCTGTGTGAACTGTCTGCAGCTGACAAGGATTGGCCTACTCTGCTGTATTATAGCACCTGTCATTATGGTGGTACTTTGAAAGCCTAATATTTCCTGAGGTGGTACACAGTGTAAACAGTCTGAGAAACAGTGATCTATACAGTATATGTTCTATTCTGTCAAGGGTCTATAGCGGAGCGGCAACTAGCTGTGGCATTTCTGGTGGCAGCTCAGCACACACATCTGTTAGCCATTTCAGAAATGCCTTTTGATAATTCAAATTTCAAAAAGCAATTTCAAAGAAAATACTAGGCCACATCTGAAGCTCTGTCCCCTTTAGTCTTAAATCTGGCCACAAGGACTTCAGACTGTACACAGGTTGATAAACTCTTTCCCTATAATCTGGGGCCATGAAGTGCTCTAACAGTTTATGCAGTGATCTTACTGTAGTTCTGATTTGTTTATCACCTATGTGGTAAATTAATGTTTATATAAATCTTTTTACCAGGCTGTCATTCAAGCTCATGTAATGTTTCACTTATCTTGTACCAAATGACTTTTCCTTTTAACCTCCCGTTTCTGTTTGTCTTTGTTGTTTGTGCCTCTCTAATAGCACCAACACATAGAGCGCAGTGAGCCCAGCACCAGGGTCTGTGATGGATAGGGTGACGCTGTCCCGAATAGATGAGGAGCTGGAGTCCTCGGAGGTGGCTGCTCTCTGCTTCTTGTGTCACGATGTCGTCAACAGGAAGCGCCTCGAAGGGGTGAGCGCCACATATCTCACTTTGTTGCCTTTTCTGGACAGTTTTTCTGTGTGTTTACCCTACAGATATCCCACATAATCACATTCACTCCTCATATCTAACGATATTAATAACTAATTGCAAGGTTCTCCTGTGGTCTTGTCTTCTTTCAGGGTTTGTCTATTCAAAGGTTTGTTTGTGTTTCTTGGATGTTTTCCTGCAGGTCATGGATGCAAAAGCGCTGTTCTTGAGACTAGAAGAAAGAGGCCTGCTGGATAACCACACCTTCCTATCTCAGCTGCTTCACACCATCCGTCGAGCAGATCTCCTCAGCCTCCTGGAGACAGACAGCAGGCCACCAGTAGAAACTGATGCAAATCCTATGCTGTCAGAATACAGGTGAAAACAGAAAGAAATGTACTGCAACTGAAGAGATAACCGTATCACAGTGGCACAATCAGTTTTATTCCCAATGTCCCTCTGCTCTTTCTCCTTTCTACTCTTCTGCTCTTTGTACCAGGGTGATGCTGTACCATGTATATGAGGACATGACTCAGGAAAATCTTGAGAAGATGAAGTTTCTGTTGAGTAGCAAGCTGGGCAGAAGACAGATTGAGGCATGCAATGTGAGTACACACCTATCCACCTTGCCACACCTGCAGTTATATAAAAATCCTGACATGCAGACACCAGAGACAGACTGAAGAGGCATGGTTTCAATATCCTGCTACGTAGTTACCTTCTTGCACATTACACGCATACATGAGCTCAGATGGGACAAAAAGACTGTAAGCAAAGGTGAAATAAGTGGTTCAAAAACTCCAAACAGGAAAAATCAGGAACAGTAGTGCGGATCAGGAGTACCACCAACACATGAGCTCTGGTTCTTGAACCGGTTTCATTCAGGATTCAACAGTCAACAATAAATAATCTTCCTATTAGTCATAAACTTGCCTCCTGTAAATTGACGGCAGCTGATAAGGGTCGGCCTACACTGCTGTACTTTAACGTCAGTCATTATGGTGGCACTTTGAAAGCCTAATATTTTCTGATGTGGTACGGAGTGTAAAAAGCTTGAGAAACAGTGATCTACACGATATTCACAACACTTCCAAACAATGTTTAGAGATCGTGGCAAGGAGACACTTGTGTCCATTTATAGGAGATAGGAAGTGTATACCATTTCCTATCATTGACGGAGATTGTAATGCAGTATCTTCTGTTGTAGAATCACTTTTTTACTTTTAAGTATGCCCTCCTCAGCTTTGATAAACATTGGCTGCTTACAGGTCTTAACATAAAATCTTCTTACATCAAATTAAAATAGAAGTTTTTTGGCCTATTTTATCATTTGCTTTGTAATGTTTATGTGATGGTTCATTAGCTTCATATGTTATTGCAGAAGTAACATTATGCCACAAAATTGTATTTTGTTTGTTTCATTCTGTTTTCATCTACTATTTGTGTACATAAGAAAAATACTGAGCTTCCATAAGAATGCACTTCCAACATTTAGACCTTTATTACTGCACCAGAAGTGCTTTCTAGACACACAGACACATGAACAAGTCTTCTCTGTTGACTACAGACAGCCCTGGATGTGTTTGCTGAGATGGAAAAGGCTTGTTTACTGTCGAAAGACAAACTTGATGAGCTGAATGCAGTACTGCGGGAGTTTGATCAACAGCTGGCATTGATTGTACGGCTCCACATGCAAAGTATGAGATGCACTCACACACACACACACACACACACACACACACAAGCACAAGCACATACACATACACAAGCACATACACATACACATATAAATGTTGTATTTCTGTGAAATTGATTAAATGATTGCACTTTTTTCAGGGCCAGTCCCACCGGCTCATGTCAGCATGGATAACCAGGTGTGTGTTTAAAAGTGTGTTTGTGTACATTTAATCCTATAATGAGTTTACTGAGTACTGACACTCTGTTTTCTCCTCACAGAGGGACATCATAATCTCTCAGCGAAGACCACAACCTGTTCCGGCTGTAACGGAGATGCAGCCTAGCGGTAACTCTCTCTCTCTCTTTCATTATATTACCTACTGACTCCTTATTCTTTTGATCGCACACGTGCAGTACGAGGAATGTACATTTCTGCTGTCTTTGTTCTTCAGATGCAGGACCGACTGTTTACACTGATGCAGAACCAAATACAGGGTCTCTTTCTGATCAGGTAATCATTCACACAAACGCACATGCCCATCATCCATTCATTTACTTATTTATCAGAACATTAATGTTTATGATTTGTCTATTGGTGTGTGCTTGTGCCCTTCAGACAGAGTACTACGCCCTGATACATAACCCTCGTGGTCAGTGTGTGGTTTTCAACAATGAGAAATTCCTGAATATGACCCTGAAAGATAGAGGAGGGACTCAGCAGGATGAGAGTATGTACCCCTGTACAATTTCAAACACCCATGTGATCTGATTTGTGTATGTATTGTAACCTAACACCAGTCAAAGGATGCTACTACACATAGGATATGATGTAAAATGAAACAAATCTCAAAGAAATCTACTGGTATACTTATTTCTCTCACTTTTATGTGACTCAGAGGTTCTGCGCGAAGTCTTCACCTGCCTTGGCTTCACTGTGGTGGTGCACAACGACTTGACTGCACAAGACATCCGACAAAAAATAAAAGAGCTGGGCCGAAGGAATTTTTTGAATGATGATGTCTTGGTGAGCAGTCACACACCTTCAGAGCTGTAACAACAGTGACTACTGTGTATATTTTTTACTCTTTAAAGGAATAGCTTGATATTTGAAAATGTCTTTTTTGCTTTATTGCAGAGTTAGATAATAAGATAAATACCACCTCCCAAAAAAACCACAACTTCTGTAAATAAATGAGATATAACATGTTAATTAGTGAGCGGTGCTTGGTCTAAATGTGTATTTATAGCTACATTTAAAAAGTGCTGTATGTAAAGTGCAAGCTGAACTTAACATAGTTTTTAAAACCACACCTGCCTCTTATCTCAGGCGGTATGCGTGCTTTCCCATGGAGAAAAGGGATGCGTCTTTGGGACTGACGAGAAGCCGGTGGACCTGGGAGAACTGACACAGCCCTTTACGAGCGGGAGAGCTCCCACCTTGGCAGGGAAGCCCAAACTGTTCTTCATCCAAGCGTGTCAGGGAAACAACTACCAGACGGGATCTGTGCCATGTCCACCAAGGCCAAGTCAGGAGAGAGAGCACAGAGAGAGCCGACTGGAGGAAGATGCAGGTCCTGTGCGCGGCGAGACGATACCTTCGGATGCTGACTTCCTGCTGGGCATGGCCACCGTGCAGGAGTGCAAATCATTTCGAAACACTTCCACAGGCTCCATCTACATCCAGCAGCTGTGTGAACAGCTGATGAAGTCAGCAAAAAGGTGAGAGACAGAGTTTAAGATGCTGCTTGTTGAGCTTTTTGTCCACTAGCTACAGTTTTAGTCAGTCCGTATTGGCATGATTGACTCATAATGAAATAATAATAATAGTTATAATGCTTCTGATGTTTTCTGTGCAGCCCGGAAAACGATGATATACTCACTGTCCTGACACGTGTGAACAGAGAGGTCAGCAAAGGAGAATATTTAACCCACAAACAGATGCCAGAGCCCAAGTATACCCTCACCAAGAAGCTCGTCTTCAAATGTGTACCAGAGCGAAGAGCAAAGCTTACAAGTGTGCCATATTCCTGAATTTACATTCACTGTGTGTGTGTGTGTGTGTTTGTGTGTGTGTGTGTGTGTGTGTGTCTGCGTGTGTCTGAGTGTGTTTGTGTGTGTCTGCGTGTATGTGTTTTTAATTCTTTGTATGACATAACTGGTTGGATGAATTTGTATGTCTTAGGAGTTAACTGTTTCTTAATTTTGAGAACAAAAATTGAATAATGAAATGGTACAGATGAGAGACATTGTACTTTTTCAAATGCTGTTTTCAAATGTTTATGATTTGATAGATTGAGATTATTCCTATGTCATTTAGGAAGAATAAACAATGAGACATCATTTGGAAAGTGTCTTTATGTCACAGTAGACCACAGCAAAACAGATGCACTTAAGCTTCACCTTTTAAACTGATGTAACACTATGAAATGAATGTTTAGAGCATATAGGAGGTGTTGACATTGTTATTTCAGAAAACAAGCAAACCTAAAAAATACATCAGTGATGGTATGGCATCCAAATATTTTACAAAAGCACAATAAAATGTAAAAAAAAACAAAACTTTTTTCACATCCATTCATTTGTTCTCTTCACTATATCCTTGGCAGGATCATGGGTTTTTATTCACAGTTTAAATTAAATAAAGGTATAGACATACGAGATAAGTAGAGATGGTGGAGTGATGGGCAGAACATTTTTTTCGGATACCTTCAAGTAAGACATTGTTTTAATCAGAAGTGCAGACCTACAGATTTATCACAAGTGGAATCTGAGTTTTATAAAAGTGGGAAAAAGAAGCAGGAATAGGGACCTCTGATGAGGCCTGGGGGAAAATTTGCAGCTTTTAATGGTCATCGACTAACCAGGGTATGAAGAGAACACTGCTGGAAAAATATTATATAAATATTATATATTATATATATATATATAAGATTTTTTTAAGACCCTGTGCCAGGAGAGAAACAGAAATATGAATTTGATGTTTGTAGACAATGTGGATCAATTGAGGCAAATCAGTACCACATATTCTGGGAATGCCCCAGACTGGGTTTGTATTGAGCCTTGAGCACAGTATTCAAGACACAGATACCACTGAACTTGGATACTTTTTATCTGGGACACGTTTTGTTTTTGAAACAGAGGAAGGATACAAATCAGCAGCAGGCCCTTCTAGTGGCAAGTAAGAGTCCAGTACCACCTACTGTAAACTGAATGTAATGTAAACTGAATGACTGGACCAATTTTGGAAATATTTAAAATGGAGAAATTGACTTCTTCTTTGAAGGTCAAAAAGACAAATTCTACCAAATTTGGCATAAATGGATCACATTTATAACCCCAGTGGAGTTTCATTCTCTTTTATGATGTGAATAATAGAAATGTGAACTCCCTTGGTTCTGTTGTATATAAGTTACCTTTAATATAATGTGAGATGGATACATGTGAGAAAGCTGAAGATAAAAACTACTGGCAGATTTAAGTAGAAGTAAACGTAGATATATGCATAATGGTATACTGTATACGCCTGGAGGTGAAGATGAAGGGCTGAGAGTTTTCCTGAGGACTGAGTTACAGCCCACAAGAACTATTTGCTTTAATTCCTTTCTGTGTATGTGTATATGGACAGGCACATGCATGTATGCACAAAAAAAAAGAGTTCTATGTAAACAATATCAAGAGGTTCTATACACTATGTAATCTTGCCTTTCCAAATGAAAACAAAATAAAAAAATAAACTCTTTTACTAGTTACTTTGCAGATTTTGATTATTAATACAAAATATAAACTAATAAATTCTGATGTATTTTTTTTATAGATTAAGATACCCAGCTGTGTATAGGCCTACATTTAAATGAGCTCACGCGTTAATGCATCACTAATTATAATCCAATTATATATATTGTTCTGACATGGGCCATTGCTACTTTTACTTGAGTCAAATATCTTCTCCCATCACTAGTTGAAATGCACCTTTATTCAGTAACATGAGAAGTGTCTGTTGAAAATGAGTCAGCTAAACCAGTCAGGCCACGCCACACACACGCACATACACACACATATACGTGGTGTGTGCGTGTGTGTGTGTGTGTGTGTGTGTGTGTGTGTGTGTGTGTGTGACAGATTCCTGCCGGCTCCACCCTGTTCTTCACGGCTCCAGGAAATGTTCTTCACTGCTGCTTCACATCTGTCTACTGCCTCTCAGTGTACAGCACAGCAGACCTGAGGACAGACACCTTCATATTAACCCGATTACCAGACCTCTGCCACACTTTGTTGCAGTGTTTTTGTAGGCACAGAGGGCGTGACTGACAGCACCAAACCTTCCAGTTTTCTAATTTGTCGCTGGGAATTAAAACGAGCTGCTTGTTTCTGACGTTGGTGTCTCTCACTTGGTAAGTAGAGCTCATTTTCAGATGTTGTCATGTTTTCAAAGCGGCTTTATATACAAATATGAATATAAATATATCAGACATACTTTCTGGGCCGAATTTAATCTGTTGCTCTGTGTTTGTGTGTGTGTGTGTGTGTGTGTGTGTGTGTGTGGGTCTATGTGTTGGAGGCTTGTGTTTTCTGGTGGCTGAGCGCCATACATAGCAGGGGAGCCGTGTTTGTCTTGCAGGCTTAAGGTCACACACCTGAAAAGGTTTTTTGTGAGCTGAGGCTTGGTCCTCAGTGAACAGGGTGGAGTGGGTGGAGTCTGTGTGCTCTGGACATGTAGCCTCGTGTTTGAAATTGAACAGCTATCGCAGCTTTCAGTAAACTAAGTTGAAGTTTTAGTAAATTTAATCTAGCTGTGGTCAAGATGGTTTCATGCTACAGACCTAAACTTTGGTCAGAGGCTGTAGTTGAACACCTGACTGAGCTGATCTACCTGCTTCTCATTTATTTTTACACACTGGGTTGTGACTTACTGTTTTGATTTGTTTGTTTACTTCTGCTGCATGTCAGATGAAGTCACAGTGCACCTCAACACGCAAGTGTTATCATAGGGCAGACATTTTCACTTGTCATACTAGAAGAAGAGCAGGTGTAACCAATAACACCAGTGACTGATTCATCCCATTAAAGTGTCCCTGTAAGCTGTGACAGAGAGCCAGCATGCAGAGCACAAGGGACTTATATCTGGAAATCTCACAGGGGATGATGCTACACCACTACTGCTGATTTCTATGAACTGATTAATCACCTACACCTGCCCACACACTTGCAATTAATCAATTAAAATCATTTACCGAAAGAAACCTCACCAAAGTTTCCCATACTCCAAGCTAAAGACTTTAAATGTCTTGTTTAACAGAACAAACCCCAAAGATATTATATTATATTATTTTAAATTATATTATATTATATTACATTACATTATATTATATATATTATATACATTATATTATATAGTAAAAATCAGTAGCGTCCTCCTTTTTGACCACCTCCTTTGCGTCTTTTCTAAGAACCTTTGGGCCATATCAGGCAGTTTTTTTAGTATTTATTGTTCATGCTTCACAATGAGGAAGTCACACATTTGAAAACCCGGAACCATTTAAATTTTCTGCATTTTTACTTGGAAAAATTATTAAATTGCTGAATAAATTATCAATTAGTTGTTTTTTAATTTTCTGTCGAATGACAGCGTGATTACTCAAGGAATCTTTGCAGCTCTAAAGTATTTGTAAAATAGTTTAAGAAGGTTGAAATAAAATATAAGATCAGGACAAGAAAAATAAGTCTCCAAAAAAATCAGACTAACCCGATTTTCACCCTCAAGAAAGATTTTAAGTACCCTGCCTGCTGACCCTAACTTTATTGTGGATGACAGAATAACCCTGCAATTTATTATTAAGTTATCAAAGACATAAAGATCAGGATGTTTTCACACTGGTTTTAATATGATGGCCAGTTTCGAGTAGACTGTGGTCAACGCTGCAGAATTACATGATTTGCAAAGAAGAAGTTTGAAATGTCATGATGACACAGGCCAAAGACAGGAAGGTTGTTTTAGTAACAGTAAAAACCCACTAAAATTAAATAAATGGGTTGTATAGTCAACAACAACCTCAGATATGACCCAGTCAAATCAAAACCTGAGTGAATATAATAAGCTTTTCCAAACTAGCTCTTACCTTTATTGTTGTGTCAGGTGTTTCTGTTGTTTGTCCACCCACATGACAGGCTTCACGTGACATATGTGACATCTCTTGGCCACAGGGCCTCGCTGCCAGTGACGTATAAAGAGATATTTGAGTAATTGTAGTTTATGTGGAGCTACATGGACGTAAACAAACAGTGTTGTCAAGGGGTGTATAGCTTACAACAGTGACTCATAACCTTGTGATGACGAAATATAATAATCAGACATGGGGAATTAACTCAAACCACCAGCTTAAATGGTTTTTACAACAACTCATCTGCCAACGACTGCGACAGATTCTGAATGTTAACTTTCCTCGAGAAGAGTTACGCCCTCTTATTCAAACACACCGATTACTAAAGCCCCGTCGACTGCTGACTGTGTCTCGGTGGACAAAGCAGTGATCAGCCCGGGCTCGCGGCTCAGTCTGTGACTGCAGATACTCTGAAGCGCTTTTTCCATTCAATGTTTTCTGTCCTGTTGCTTGGTGCTTGAGATGTGATGTAATGGCAGCACGAGGTGGAGTCAGCTCTTGAATTCCTTCACTGTGCGTATTCCCCTAAAAGCGGCAGTAAAAGTGAAGCTCAGAGAACATTTGGTATTTTCTAAATAACTGAATCTACTTAGAAACACAGATCAGTTTCTTAGCTCCTACAGTAATATCACGAGGAGTAAAATCATCTGCAAATGGGTGTAAATCCATTTTTGGAGACGTAATAGTAAAAGTGGGTTAATTTTGTTGGTAAACACTAAAAGTATCCTGTAAAAGTACCGCATTTATTTTAATACTCAGTGCAGGATCACTGAATAATTGAGTCATGTGATAGCATTATGAAAATGTGTGTGTGTGAATGGGTGTGTGGTCTATTATTAGATGCTTCCTCATAGATGTATGTGGTCATTACTGAGCCTGTGGTGGTTTCTGGGAGCTGCATTGCTAAGCAGAACCATATGTTCACTTTAACCTGATACAACCCTAAATGTGTCCTTTAAGTCAATGATTATTATAGTATGATTATTACCCAGCTGATTCTGAGTGTTGGATGAGTGTGTGTGTGTGTGTGTGCACACAAAACCACAGGCCTGTAGCCGGTCTGTGCTTTTTCTAACTGACTGAAGCCAGGATTGCACATTGATATGTGTGTGCGTGTGTGTGTACATGTTTGTGATGCCTTATATAATCGGTTCGGTTGGAATGACAACAAATACAGTCATATTTTCTTAACCATCACAGATTTTTCTATACTTGGTATACACAGACATTCACTGTCTCCTCTTACTATGTTTGGTTCTACTGCTCTAGGTCACTGCAGGGTTGAAAATGAATGAACAGAACTGCTTTATGGCAATACACTCTGTCAAAATATGCATCGATATTGCAATATGCCACAATGGGACATTTTATCACATCCCTACTATAAGAGCAGCCATTAGATCCCAGTTAATACTACACTAGTTGGTTAAGGATCCCTTAAATTTGTTAGGTGTGACTGACTTAGACTGACTTACTGTATGTGATAGTGACACTGTTAAATTAGCTAAAATTAGCATATCTTTGGCATGCACTGTGATCAACCGACGACTCGTCAAGAGTATTGGCTCCTCCTGATGAGGATAAGCGGTTACAGGAAATGAATTGGCATTTCTGAACTGTTGTTGTCTTTAACCTGCATCAGTGAATCTTTTTTGGGCAGCAGCACACCAAGCTGTAATCAAAAAAGGATATATTATCAACTTATACAACTTATATATTGCTAAGTGGGCTATTGAAGGGGACATGCGATGGGACTTATGTTCGTTTTTACAGTTCAGCTGTGGAACTGACTTGTTCAGTTGCCAGAAAAAAGGCTGACCGACAAGATGTTTGACCGGAGTAGAGCACACAGACAGGCCTGGACAGGCCTGAAGGACAACAGATGATCTGGACAATACAGTAGACATTCCTGCAATATTTTCCCTTCCTGATACATGATTTTATTTTCAGGAACAGCTTGCCGTGTGACTGTAAATATAGTTAAACAAAAACTACTAAACATCCATACGGAACAATGGAAAGAGGAGATTTGGTATAAGCTAAGGCTCAGAAATTCTGTTCAAATGATAGATTTCCACACTCTCTTATATAAGAGACCATAGAGGTCTCCATGTGCCCAGTTGAGAACTGGTACTTCACCACTGGCAATTGAGGTTGTCAGATATAAAGGTGTTCCTGAGGAACAGTGGTTGTGTTTTTTGTGATCTATATTGTCAAGTAAGAAACTGTTTGAAAAAATCCAGCTAAAGAACCTTGCTTTGTTTTGGTTGTCTGAAAGGACAGGAAACATAAAAATTGCTATAAAATGTTTCTTTTTCATCAGTGTTATAACTAACATTAGCTAAAGTCTCTTCTCTGTCATTTTAGTCTGAGAGACATGTCTGGTTATTCAGCTGTTAAATGTTCTATTACTGTGTGTTTACCAGCGTTGGTATTTTTGACTGTCATCCGTACAGTGCTGGGCAGATTGCACACATCAGACTTTTCTTTTTACTAGAAACAGCTGCCTGTTTTGGCTAAAAACAACACTGGTCAGAGCGGTGAGACAGAACCAAACCAGTAAAGTTGTGGGCAGTGAAAGACTACTACTCCCTTTACATTTCATTTGTGTTCATTTACTCCATTTTTAACAAAAGTATATGATGGTCATGAAAATGTATTTGCTCTTGTTGTGTGTCCTAATGTTCTACATAGAAATGTAAAACATGTGAACTGTATTCTCTCTAACTTCCCTCCTCACAGGTGAAATGTCCAGGTCAGACTACCCTCCAGGGTACGACGACTCCCACGGCCCGCTGTATGGGCCTCAGGGCGGGAATTACCCACCACCCCCTTCATATGGCTTCCCTGCCTACGGTGGTCCCCAGCCCTCTGCTCCCTACCCCACTGGTCCAAATGCCCCTCTGTATCCAGGCCAGCCAGCGGGCTATCCTCCTGGCCTGTACCAAGGACAGCCTCAACCTGGTGGACCTCCAGGGGGTGGCTACCCTAATCCCCCTCCCATGCCCCCTGTCATGCCACCCACCATACCATCGGATGTCCTGAGCTCTGGTAAGACAGGAGCTACTAAGTGTGTGTCTTCTAACGGGGTCAACCTCTTTGAAGCCAAAACATGTGAAGACAGTATTGTGTCTCTTATGACAAAATGTGTATGGATGATATATTTTGATATATTTTGATGCGTTGTCCTGACATTTAAAAAAAAATACACTGACTTGTTGAACCAGTTTTAAAAAACAAAAACATCCAACCAGCAGAACTTGAAAAATCTTGTTTGTGGAATCTGTACAAAAAAATTGATGCGTAAATGTCGATTTGCACAGAAATTCCAAACATTTGTGGGTTCACTTTTTTAAACTTAATTATTTTTATGGATTGAACATGTTAATTAGTGAGCTTTAAAAGTGCTGCTAGGCACATCTTTTTGGATGGAACTAAGATGCCTGTTTTCTCCAATCTCCCACCATTCAAGCTTTTATCTAACACCACACAGCAAGAAAGTGAATACGCTTATTTTTCAAAATATTGAACCATCACGTCATAGTATGATGCCTCGTCATTGGTGAGGCATGACATGCTTCTTGTAGCTCTCGTGGTCACTGCTCATATTTCTCTGACACAGGCGATGGGTTTGCAGCAAGCGGCAGCGGTTGGGACAGTATGAGCATTCGGCATGCCTTCATCAGAAAGGTACGCCGCACTCACACAAACCTTACTGAATTAGCCACAGTTATTATTACATTTGAGCCACGCAGCAAAGCTGATTTTTGTGTTTGTCGAGTATAGATTCATTTATATACGCTGTAATAGTGAAGTGTTTAAATATTAGACTGCTGATGGACTGAAATGTTTGAAACTCTGAGATCTAATGTCCCTGTTGTCTGCATGTGTTTTCAGGTGTATTTGATTTTGGCGTCTCAGCTCCTCGTCACCACGGCCATTGTGGCCGTATTCACATTTGTGTGAGTATACAGAATGTTGTGGCGAATCCTGTTCGTCCAACATGTGTGATGCTGAAATGTTTATTAAAGTTTGAACAAGGAAAATGGATAATATATATATACACCACCTCTGTTCTGAAGAGCTCTGGCATATCTATATGCCTAAGTGGTTATTAATCTACAAACAAAGAAATATGTTTACCCTCAGTGGCCCTCAGTGACCTCAGTTACCATAGTAATAGTCAGAATGGTGCCTGATTTCCTAAACAAAAGCTTACAGCTGCTCTGTATCTCAAGGAGAGACGTCAGTGTCTCCATAAGACTGTCTCTGCAGTAACCTCCAGACATCAGTGCTTGACCCTGTGTAACCCCCATATGTGGCACACACAGTGTATGTGCTTTGCATGCCTGTTTGCATGTGTGTCTATGCATCTCACATGGTTAACTCGCCCTCTGTTTCTCTCAGCCAACCTGTCAGAACCTTTGTGCAGAGAAACCAAGCTATCTACTGGGCATCATAGTAAGTTTTTGGTGTCATCGCTACCTTTTTAAAGTTTTATGCAAAATGAAAGTTTGGTAATATTAATATTGTTGTAATATTGTCTTTTTAGTGGTGTGTATATCGTCACCCACTTGGTGCTGGTGTGCTGTAAGGGCCCCCGGTGAGTGTGACTGCTCAGTTTTACAAAGTCTCACAGAGAATGTTTACACAACGAATATTTCTAAAACTGCTTTTAATCTTCTGCTTTCTCTATAGGAGGAAGTTCCCATGGAACGTCATTCTGCTGTCCATCTTTGTAAGGCGGATAACTTTTGACTTGTGAATTAGGAAATGGAGCCAACTTTTGATAGTTTCCTGGACTCGAAATCGAGTCTATTCTTAGACTAAAATACTCAGGCTTTCTCTAGCTTTGACTTTGATACTAGAACTAGAAGCAGTGAGTCACCACACTTGACTCATGCTGTGTTTGCGTAATACCTTTTTGTTATGTTGTTTCTGTGTTTTTATCAGATCTGTGTACTTGTATGACCAGTTTTGTCCTCCAGTAGAGGTGGACTCTTATTTGGCTTTGTGGGAGTCAGTTCTAGATGTTAATTTTTGCCCTCGAGGCTATTGATTTTTCTATTATTCTATATTTTTCTGTCCAGCCCTTTTAAAGCTTTTAATCAGAGATGTTCAGGTCTGTTACAGGATAGTTATTTTCTCTCTTCAGTGTTGTGATGTAACTACTTTTCAACAGACAAATAAACCTTTTTTTAATTTGTTTTACAGACCCTGGCTCTGTCTTACATGACTGGATCCATTTCCAGGTAGAAGAAACTCATACAGTCCATGCAGTAGTACGTGAACCTCCAGTCAGTTTCCCTCTGAATTAACCGTGTGTTGCTCCTTGTTTTCAGCTATTATAACACAAAAGCAGTGTTTCTGGCTCTGGGCATTACTGCCGTCGTTTGCATCGCCGTCACAGTCTTCTGCTTCCAGACAAAGGTAGGGTGTGTGTGTGTGTATGTGTGTGCGTGCGTGCGCTTATCAGTTTCAAATGGACGCTGTGTGTTTTTTTTTTTTTGCGGTCACGTCTGTTAACAAGGCTGCTGCTGCTGGTTTGTCTTTCTAGGTGGACTTCACTAAATGCCAGGGCCTTTTCTGTGTCCTTGGGATCGTAATATTTGTGACTGGCATCATTACAACCATTGTGCTGTCCTTCAAATATGTGAGTTAAAGTTGATGTGAACAAAAGGCTGTTTTCTGACAACACACCTCAAGTTTCCATCATTGTAATGACTGTTTGTTGTTGCAGATTCTGTGGCTTCACATGCTTTATGCTGCTCTGGGTGCCATTGTCTTCACTATGGTAAGAATTTATTTTTTCCCCTTGTGGTACTACTTTATGTCACAGCCTCTTACAGAACCTGAATGTAATCCTGAATGTTTCTTGTATGTCTTGTAGTTCTTGGCGTACCACACGCAGCTGCTGATAGGAAACAGGAAGCACTCCATCAGTCCAGAGGAGTACGTGTTCGCCGCACTCTCCATCTACGTCGACATTGTCCAGATCTTCCTTTTCCTGCTGCAAATTATCGGCGCTTCTACCAAATAATCCCACCAAACTGGGTCAAAACCATGCCATGCTTTTTAAAACCTTTGCTTTGTTTTCAGTCAGAATCATTTATAAAATCATGATACACTCCAGGGAAGGGCTGAATTTGAGATTTAGTCATAGTATAGGTTAATCCTATGCACATAAATGCACTTTTTCTGCAATCAATGTTTGTCTTTAAGTAACTTAGTAGTTAAAAAATATTAATACAATATAAATACTGCAAATATCTATAGACACTGGAATGCCAGCTGCAACATTTACTCACTCCTGCTGGATTTACGTTAGGGCAGACAGTGTCTGAGCATTTTTCTCTGCATGTAGATGTAGATTACATGAACTGGGTCACATCTCTATAAACATTAAGGAGGTTTTTGTTGTAATATCTGCCAACGCACAGACCCAGACTCTGGTTGGCTTTGAAGTACAGTGAGCGTGGGCAGTACATGTGTCATGATTTGTGTGTGTTTCTAAATTTATTACAACTCAATGATTTTTCAAATATTAGGAATTTTTCTATGAATCACTTAAGTGCTTTAAGAAATAGTTTTGGAAGATAGACGTCTTTGGACTCTTGTTGAGGGGATTGATACCATTCTCATGCTGATCCAGTACATATAAGACTACAGACGGTTAGCTTAGCTTAGCTTAGCATAAAAATTGGAAACGGGAAAACAGCAAGCCTGGCGCTGTCTCTCTTTTTCTTGGCCTCTTGGCAGTAACTTCCTGAAGTCTGCTCCGTAAGCTGTCATCTTTAGACTTAGACTTTTGCACAGATTAAACAAATAAGGTTTAACGTGTTCATTTTAAGGTGCTGGTAGGAGGATTTTGTTACCTTTGGACAGAGCCAGGTAACTGTTTCCTAATCTCTCTGGTCTTAATGCTAAACTAAGCTAACCAGCTGCTCGCTCACTGCAACTATATTCACTGTCCAGATGGATCACCTCATCTAACTCTCAGTAAAATATTAAACTATTGCTTTAATTATCTGCATGTTAAAAGGCAAAATGATGTAATGGTAAAAACAAATGTTTGCACTAACAAGTGTTTATGTGTCTAAATCATGATGTTACATGATGAAGCATGTGGTACTGATCCTGATGACATTAGTATGGATACTTAAAACTACACTTAGTATTGGCAGTATTGATACTCTGGTGGTTGATCTGCCCAGACCTGAAATCCAGCTCAGTGTCATGGTCTTATCAAACCTTTGCTGATGATCTTAAATACACATGTTGCTATATTCTAACTGTATTCACTCTGCATCACTACAGTGCCTTCACAATGTTCCTGAGATTAGACTTTTTTACTTTGAGAAGTACATGTACAGTACTCCAAAAGTTTTTATAGTATTGTTACATACGTGCCTGTTTATATATTCTTGTGTTACAGCCAAATTTGGGTTAGACACTGACTGAGTGCCAGCAGGGTGGGACTGTCCATACAGGACAACACCACAAATGCCACGCTGTTGAATTATTGGAACGTTCCCGACAGTCATTATGTTTCAGCTAATGTGGAACGTTCCTGAGATGATTAACCCCACCCAGCTGGTTCTCCACACATGTATGGACCCAAACAAAGTTACATATAGCCCTCGAGTCAAAACAACTACCGCAAACATTTTGAATGTGTAGTACAGATAGTCAGTGTGCAGTTTGTAAATATACATATCAGTGATGAGGAAAGCTGTTTCATATCAAATAAAGATTTGTATTTGTGAATTTTGGTGTGGTTCATATGCAGCTGTAGCAGTGATAAATCATGTTTACATATTCACAAACGTATACATTTATTTCCTCTGTCATATTTATAGAACATCAGCATTACAGCCAATAAATATGTGATCATCCTTCAGACTCAATAAGGAAGACAAATCTGCAAAAACAACCTCTGTTCTGATTAAATGCTCGGTCACAAGCACGTTCCTCCTCAGATTTCCTGCATCAGCCTTTAGAAGAATCGTGACTACCTCATGAAGCTGACATCTCTTCTGTATTCAGTCTTTGGGCTGTAGTGCAGGAAACACCATCTCATCAGTGACATTCAGGATATGCACGGACATTAATGGTCCAGTTTAACGTTCTCTGTGGGATGGTGGTAGCGACTTCTGTCATATTCTCCCTCGTTTGCCATTTTCATCCTCTGTCGAATCTTCAGCTGCTTCAGTCGGTTCTTGTCCACCTCTCTCTTGGCCAGGAGGAAACCGATGATACCTGTGGGGAGGCCTATCATCCTGGAGGAGAGAGAACAATAGTTATTTTATTACTGATGCTGAGTGTAGAAAACTCAATATATTATAGTGTGGAAGAGCAAATAGGATGGAAATGCAAAAAGTGTTTGACTGATGGTTGGAAACAGATTTCAGTCGACCGTGTTCATGTTTCCTCCTCCTTCCTTCTCTCTCTAGGAATACACTTTGCAGTGATGGAGAGGCAGAACCTGGTAATGTTAGTTCAACACATAATTGTACACGCAGTGGCCAGTTTATTGAAATCTAATGCAGCCCTGCAATCATGGAGGTTTTCAATTAATCTGTTTTACTCAACTTTATGGTCATTTGTGAAGTTGTTTGTTGTCCTTGTCCTCCCCGTTTATATGAATGAGTGCAGATGTTGCTGTATTTCTACTTGACTCCTGGTACATGAATATAAACACCTGCATTGTTTTTCCGTCAGTCTCTACATAATAGCTGTCTGCAGACAGCAGCACTTAGTAATCAGAATGGTAAGAATGAATAATTTAGTAGATCTGACACAGACTGAGGAAATAATAAACACTCCAAATAACAGACACTAAAGCTCTTTCTTAATTAGAGAATAATTTGAACAAAACCGAAGCAATCGCACACTTTTTTAACTAACACTGCCCAGCAGTAGTACTCACAGTGCAGTGTGATAATCATGATTAATGATTCTCATTGTACATTGCTCCTTTTTAAAGAAAACGCTCTGTTGATGTTTGGTGCAAACTTAAATAACAAACATTCTGTCTCATGAAAAATAACGGTGTAGAGCCTAATATGAAGCAGGATCTAAATAAAAGTCAAGAATCTCATTGTGAACAGGTAGATTGAGGTGCTTTACCACAGAAACAGGCAGGTTTACTGGTCTCCCTGAAGAAAAAAGGATCTGACTGTTATATGATTTAGGTTCAAGATGGAGTCTATTTAATATTTTATTTATCTGATTTATGTGATTTAGGGGCGACATTATTTAGTAAAATGGGGTTAGGGTTAGGGTTTCTGTGACAGATTTCATGTAGAGCTTGTGACAGGGGGAAAAGATTTGTTTGCAATTTAACTTTGTATGTAAGAAATGATGATCTGGAAAATGTTCAATCACTACAACTCTATAGTCCATGTTGGATGGACTAGTATGAGTTCCTCCTGCTACAGATGCTACTATTGCTGTATGAACTACATCAAATACTTCAACTGCAAATACTAGTATTACTACTGTTACATTTTAAAACATATTCATCTGTGTACCTTCATAAAGGTGTCACTGAAGTGCACATGAATGAAGAGAGGAGACTCACCAGGCATAACCAATCACCATCATGGGATTCTTGGCCTTTCTCTTGGGGATGTATTCAGGACCCTCATATTCCTCCTCCTCCTCCTCCTCCTCCCCGGCTCTCTTGTCGGTTGTGCTGTGAGGCTGCGTGCTCCTCTGTGGCTCTGTCCTGGAGCTGCACAGGGAGGCAGCAGGGGAGACATGCAGCGGCCGACACTGAGCAGCATGTAGCCGCAAACACTGACACACCGCCGGGGCTCGGCTCCCCTGGGTGAGCAGCCACCGGCCTGGAACAAGGTGGACACCTATCAGGAAAGAAATCATTTATTCTTCAATGATATGACTTTCTGTTCCCTCTTGGACCTCCTGACAAGAGGTTAATGTGAGGGTGGAGTCTGGTTAGCTAACGAAGATCATTTAAAAACAAGGAAAAGTCACCTGTGTTGTCCAAAATATATAATATATACGTTATTTATACAAAAGACACTGTCACGGCTCCCGCCAAAGGTACCTTAGGTGTTACTTTTAATCCTCTCTCATGGCTAGCTCTCTACAGAACATGTAACATTAATAAACTTCATATTTTACCTTTCAGTGCTGTCCTAACAGCAGTCACGTAGGCTGCCGCCATGTTTGTTGAATTACCTCTGTCGGGCATGCGCAGTCAGTGGCATATCCTGTAAATACTGCCACCTAGTGGACAAAGTCGACGCAGCACTCCTATGAAATATTACTGGAAATTATGAACGGCGCACAGCACAACTTTATGTCAACAATTTATTTATTTAACCAACATTTTCATTCACATCATGTCATAATTTTACAAAAACAAGGACATACAATATAACTTGAACTCATGGATGTATGCCTCTAATATACAGTTATAGATAAACATTGAGGGCAGGTCCCTTGACTGAGAGCCAAACAGACAGAAGCCAGCAAACAACTGGAAGAAACAGAGCAGCATATTTACAACAGTCAGTCTGACCTAAAGAATACTTGTCTTGTTTTTTTAAGAGCCACAGCAGAATCGCCTGTACAACAGAGAAGATAAACTCACAAAACAAGTCTAATTACATCTCCAGTGCTACTATTATGTATGTGTTACATATGAGCATTCAGCAAAAAAAACACCTTGAACATCCACCTTATTGTTGAGTGTCTGAAAAAAAAATCAACAATCATGGAAGTTGTAAGAAGAGTGGAGAAAAAACTAAACAGGGATGACGGGAGGAGTTTAATCTTCCAGGATGTAGTTGGGGTTGACGACCAGAACGACTTCTTTGTCCGTGCTTGCCGACTCTGAGCCCTTCAGCCCTGCCTGGGACAGCTCGATGAGGATGTGATCCTGGGGAGACAGATACACGCTGTCAGTTAGGTCCAAACTTGGCTTAAAGATAACTTATCTGCCGGTTTGAAATCAGTTGTGGTGTGTTTTTTTGAGACGGTGGACTCACATAGTGCACCAGCCTGTGGAGGACCTTCTCTATCAGCCCCTTCTTATTGACCAGCTCCTCCTCAGAGTCGATCTCGGACTCGATCTCCTTAAGATACCAGTTCACCACCGCACTTTTCTTCAGCTCCTCCTCTTCCTCAGCTGCAGCACAGGTATCAGTGGAAATGTTAGAATGCTCAAAGAAAAACAAACAGGTACAGGAATGAGAAATACTTTGGTATGAAGGGGGACATCTTACCTTCCTCTGCCTTGCGTAAATGCAGGACCAGCAGGTTGGAGATGCGTCTGTACTCGGTGAAGGACAGACGGAGAGATGGTTTGGGCTGGCTGCCAGGCTCAGCATGGCCGTTAACGCCGTTGACATGTCCGTTCACACCGTTGACGTGGCCATTAATTCCATTGACGTGTCCGTTGATGCCATTTACTCCATTAGGGACTGCGTTTACTGGAAAGATAAGTTTGCAATCGATTAAACCAGTGGATAAACTATGAAACATGACATGTTAATTTGTACATTTTGTCTCCAAGAGAGTGTGTTTGTGTGTGTAAGTACCATCTTCCTCCTGCTGCTCCTCCTCCTCCTCCATTTCGTCCTCCTGCTCCAGGTTGATGTCGGGCGTCTCCACTCTGATGATGGATTTGTTCAGAAGACGGAAGGCTTCCTTCACATGTTTGGGCTGCACCTGAAGACATACAGAGAAGGAAACAGTCAACACGCTGTGTCATGTGTGTCAATGTTGCTTGTGAGTAGGTTCACTTAAGGTTTTTGGCGCTCACCTCGTCACAGCAGTGCATGCGCGCCATGCCCTCGGAAAGGCGGATCATGCTCTCCAGCTGTCGCACTGTTATTCTCCAGGCAGACTTGGAGACTCCTCCAGAGCTGTCACGCTGACGCAGGCGCTTGTACTGCTCGACGATGAACTCTTCGGATTCGCTGGAGATCTACAGATACACACGTGAAATATGCAACGTTTAACACAAATCATCCAGTGTGCACACGTTGTCAAACCTGACAGGCACAGGCTGTCACACACACCTTAGGTTTGAACTGCCTTGCAAAGAGCAGGTATCTGCGGATCTCATCCAGAGAGTACAGTCTGTCCACAGATTCCTCTATGCGGGAGTGTAAGTCCACGATGCGCCTCGCGATGGCGTAATCGGTCACCTAGGATACACACAGAACGTACGGCATTAGACTAGGTCCAGAGAAGGTAATAGCATCATATAAGCGGATGCAAGACGATGAGATGTGAATATGAGGCAGACACAGTTTGAAATATAATGAAATGCTGTGTGCACGCGTACCTCATTGCAGTCGTCCACCAGGATGAAGAAGAGGTCAAATCTGCTCATGATGGGGGCCGTCAGGTTGACGTTCTGCTTCAGACTCTTGCTGCGGTCGTAGCGCCCACCGACTGGGTTGGCGGCAGCCAGGATGGAGGTGCGAGCATTCAGGGTTGCCTGGTGGAGATGGAGGCAAAGTCTAGTTATTCTTCTGCAGAGAGGACTGAGTAATCATCATGATCCTTAAAGACACGACTTTAACTCTTAAATGTATTATTTCAGCATTCATAGTTTACACTGTTCCGGCTGCCATTACCTTGACTCCCGCCTTGGTGATGCTGATGGTCTGCTGCTCCATGGCTTCGTGGATGGCCACCTGGTCCTTGAGGTCCATCTTGTCAAACTCATCAATGCAGCACACGCCCTGGGAGGAAAACCCTGCCATCAGTATCACAGAATACACCCTATGGTCTCCTCCGTTGTCCTTTGTGACTCGTAACACTCACGTTATCAGCCAGCATCAGAGCTCCGGCCTCGATGACAAACTCGTGGGACTCCTCGTCTCTGACCACAGCTGCCGTCAGACCTGCAGCACTGCTGGCCTTGCCGCTGGTGTACACTGCTCTGGGGCTGAACTCCTCCACATGCCTGAACACACACAGACACATTTAAATTACCGTTCAGACTGACAGATCTGTGGGACAGTACATCCAGTCCAACTTTACTGGATTACGATGTGTTAGTAGTTACTAGAAATGTTGCGTTACACACTTGAGGAACTGGCTCTTGGCGGTACTGGGGTCTCCGACAATGCAGACGTTAATGTCTCCTCTCAGTGAGGTTCCCTCCATGGTCGTCTTGGGAACGCCTCCAAACAACATCAGCAGGATGCCGCGCTTCACCTCGTCGTTGCCTGAGTAAAAACGGTCACCATTAATCTGACAATCCACCGCTCTAATGACATCAAAGCTTTCCTGGATAGAGAAAATGTTCTATGACGGTTCGAGCACTGACCGTGGATGGTGGGGAAGAGGCTGGTGCACAGGTTGTGGTACAAGTTTTTGTCCTGGCTCATCTCAAACACTTTCTCCCACTCCTTCTCCGTCATCTGGCTCTTGATGCTTTCTGCTGTCTGCTCCTCCTCTCGCAGCTCCTTACCGCCAAACTACAACAAGGGAAAACACACATTTGTAACTGAACACCAGGATTTATTTGCTTCTCTGGTTCGGGTGAAAAGAATTCGATTACTATCATTCAGTTTTCGCTTGTGTGTGTGTCTCTTACTCGTGGGTTGGTCGGGGCCACGTTGCAGGCCAGGAAGGCCAGTCTGTATGAAAGCTCTCTGACTCCCAGAGCTTTCAGCCCTCTCAAACCCTCAGACTCAAAGCCCTGGGGTCCTCCAGCGACACGGGTGCTGGTCTCTGTCCGCACACCTGGAGAGAAGACAGCCACGAGGTGTCAAAAAACAAAAACAAACAAACTAATATGATGTGTTCATGTACTTTAAGGTTAGGCTCAAAGTGTGACGGTCAAAACCGTACCAGGAGTGCGGAGCTGAGAGACATCTGGTACAACAATGAGGGTCCCGGTGAAGTCACAGCGGTCTCCGGCCTGAGCCGTCTCCACAGCCTCGGCCCTCAGGACGATCTCCAGGGAACGTGGGATTGAACCGCGAGGCAGCTCCGCCTGAGTCTCCTGAATACGCACCTGAACGCAAAGAGTTAAGACTGAGTCAGACACCTGTTCCCCGTGTATGCACAGACACACACACACACACACAAACACTCACACACACAGTTACCTTCTGGAAGTCGATGAATTTGGACTTGTGCGTGTCGAGGTGGAAGCGGGCGCGGTTGTTGCAGACGGGGTTCCTGCAGATGGTCGGTGGGGAATATTTGAACTGCTGTGGGACGTCTTTGATCACAGCCTGGCAGTCCATGCACAGGAAGGTGCCGCTCACCTGTAACCATAGCAACATTATAATGATCATGCTATAAAAACAAACAAGAGCAACATCACCACATGTTTGTAGTAGACTGCAGGTCATCTTACCAGTTCAGGGTGTACTGGGTGTGTCCTCACCACCTGACCACTGATCCTCACCAGGGTGCCAATACGCATGGATGACAGCTCACGGATCCTTAGAGCACACACAGGAACATGGTCACATTTCACACATTGCTCTGCAACGAATGCAACTACACCAGTATTGAATCCTCAGTGTCTCGTGTGTCTTACTTGTGTCTGGTGGGCAGATCCTCCAGGGCTACGTAGAACTCTTTGTTGAGAGGAACATTACCATGATCCCGAGCAAAGTTGCGCACAGCCCGACAAAGGAAGGGGTAAACTCTGAAAACACAGTCCTTCATGTTAGTCCACAGCTGTCTGTTGTTCACTCACCAGTATGGAGAGTGTGTGTGTGTATAATTATACATTAGAACACCAGTTTACTGGTGGTGAAGTGTTGATCAGAGATCAGTGAGGCTACAAGGGGTTCATGGGGTTAGCTGACCTGTAGTACTCCTCCTGGATGGTGGTGGCCAGCTCCTGGTTGAAGCCTTCCAGGTCTGTGAAGCTCACCAGCAGGGTGTTCCTCTCAGGCCGGATCAGCTCCTCGGCCTCCCGGACATATTTCACCTCCCCATCCCCGGTCTGGAACCTGCACACGAATAGAGAAAAATTAATGAAATATAATACAAGCACACAACAGAAGATCGCAACAGCATTGGATCCTGATAGTAATGCAGAATTTTTTTTTTCAAATGAGGCATCGTGAGAGCAACTCGTGCTCGGCTCGTTTCGGCCGACAACAACACAATGAAGCCTGCTGCTGTCTGACTTACTCCTCCAAGAAAGCCTGGAACAACTTCTGGCATTTTTCCGCCAACTCGTCCTTCACCATCTCCCCGGCATTCTCCGCGGTTGCTGTGGCAACATCCATGTTGAAACTCCGTCAAACTGCGATCAAAGATCCCCCCAAAAAAGTAACAGATCCGTACGGCTGCTCTCCGGTCACACACACACACAGGAAGCACGCTCAAGTCCTGACAACGGAGACACAGTTTCGCGCGAAAAGAGACACACGTGATCTTTGGCGCGCCGCTTTAGACCAATCGGTGACGCCATGCAAATGTACACTGGTTTGTAGCCAATCAGGAGCAAGTGACGCAAAGTCCGCTTGCTGTTTCCCGCGGTACTCTTCCTGCTTCAATAAAGTTGAGGAAAAAAAACGATGAAGACGAAAAGTTCTCTTTGTCTGTGTGCATGTTTTTGTCCAACATCGTGTTCACATAATGGAGTCTCAGCTTTGAAATAATAATCTGTTCACTTTTGTTTGACAAAAAACTAATGATCAATGTCAAAGACTAATATCAGATGGCTTTCTCTAATCCTTAAAATACACTACATTATATATATATATTATATATATATATATATATATATATATATATATATATATATATATATATATATATATATATACTTTATATCATTATAATTGGTGGAGATAAATAATCTTAAAACAGACAGATTTTATGGCCAACAAAGGGTTAATGTCAGTACATTAATTATTATTATCATCATGTATATATCGTTGTCAATGTGATTATAACATCTACTGTAACAACTGTACTTGTAAGCCACAAATATAATGTAGTGTTGCAGTTCCTCACTGTTGCCACTGTGGGGCTCACTCACATCAACAGTGAACTCCACCAGTGTCAAGAGAAACAGAGTCCCATACAAAGTCACCACTGTAACATATCAGTATCTGTGTTATTCACTCCAGGGATTGTGGGTTTGTATTTTTTCACTGTGACAAACTGTGACTTTAATATTTTAAGATCAAATTAAAGGTACAGTTAGTCTACTAAAGACAGTTAAAATACTTCAAATATCTGCATGTCACGGCTGTATGTGTCCCCTGGAATGATGTGCTTAAAAGCTCCTGTGGCAGCATCAGAGGAGAGAGGCTTTTGGCGTGGGACCTACCAGACTTACTGCCTCTCAGACTGGGATTTTGAAACTGTGTTGCTGTTCTGTTTTGACTTTTGATAGTCTCGTCTTGATATAGTGTCTTTGTTTTTGTTTTTTTTTTGTCTTTATGTTCATGAATCATATTACCACTGAACATGTAGTGTAGTGACTCTGAATGACCACTGGATGGAGCAGATTGTTAAAAAGAGTGCACAGTAGTAATACTTGTGGTTATATTGGCTATAAATATAAACAATAAATCTATAAATATGACTGTAAAATATAAAATCTTTGTTTATCATATGTATACAGTACAGGTCAAATTTGAGATTTTTGCTTCCAACTGCCGTGTCTTTGTGAGATGCAGAGAAGATGAACAGGTGGTATCTGCATGTGTGGTTCCCACCGTGAAAATGTTTGTGCTTAGTGGGACAACCTCACACCTCCATCCTGTTAGACAAAGAAGGAGTGTGCTCCTCGACAATCACACAACCTAAACCCAGTTGAAATAATTTGGGATGAGTTTGACCACAGAGTGAAGGAAAAGCATCCAACAAGTGCTCAGCGTATGAACAACTTCAAGACTGTTGGAAAACCATTCCAGGGAGATTCCTCATGAAGCTGACTGAGAGAATGCCAAGAGTGTGCAAGGCTGTTATCAAAGCAAACGTTTGCTACTGTGAAGATACTGTACTGTAAATAATATATATTATTATATATTATTTTAAATATAATATAAAAACATATTTTGCATATATCATTAAATATAATTACATCAGTGCACCATTTGTACATGTCTCATGAGAGGAGTTGAAATGATGACAAACATAAACACTTAACACTTAAATATCCTTATATCTGCTCATAACTACAATATTTTATGATATTACCAATGTATATTACATTTCTAAGTGTTTATATACTGTTGATGAATGCTGATTGGGTTTTAAAGTCAGAGGTCAGTGCATTGCTCAAGGGCAGTGGCAGGATGATTTATCTATTTGGTGTAGAAAAAGGGGAAAACTCATACAAAAGGTCTACTGTTAGCCTCTGAAAGGTTCAGTCCCAGCACCACCTGTGACCAACAAACACTGATTTCTCTATTATTCCATTAATTTCTATTTCTGTTCCCACATCATTCTCACGTCTCCACCTGCTGAGGTCAATACAAACACTCCCGGCAGGCTATTGGTTTCACCTGTCACATTGTATTAATCCACCAGGAACAAAGCAGGAAGTTGTTGCAGGCCATTTGGATGCAGCCCAGTCTCTTTATTTCTCCTTTTGTTGACCTCTGGTTTTCCCACGATTGTTCAGCAGCAGGAAACTCAACCTGTCCGAATATGAAGGAACCTGACCATCTGTAAGCAAACACACACACACACACACACACACACACACACTAAACCCCCAACACTCACACATATGCACCACAAGTGCCCTGAAGGTTGGCGAGGAGGGTTTTTATTTCCTTGTATTTGTATTCACATGGTGACACATTTTCATTGTTTTGGTGGTGTACTCCTGCACATCAGTCTAGACACGAAGCAGTAACTGAGGTTCAAGTACTGACATTCAAGTTCATGGGTGTTCACATTTGTACTGTAAGAACAGAAGAGGCCCTGTGGCCTCTTTTTACACTCAATTTTAGGACAATACAGAGAGTATGTCAAACATACTGACCAAGCAACCAAGCAGCATTTTTCTGTCCAAACAATGTAATATTCCTGCCTGGCAAAGTCAATACATGTAGTCATTTGTTTCACTTCCTGCGAACCCAACTGAAGGCAAAAAAATCCCCTAAAACAAGCAACCAGTGAGTGTCTGCTGATGACTGTGGATTATACATTTTAGACAGCATTGATTGCAAAATATTTGAACCAAATATTGAATTGAAGAATGAAATGAAGTAAAAAAAAAAAAAAAAAACCTAAATTAAAGCACTTTAACTTTTCATTATAAATGTTATTAATATGCTGGAGTAGAAAGCAAAAAACAAAATAAAACATGTCACTATGCTAATAATTTTGGTCCCTAAATCATAGTACAATGAGTGATAAATAGACCACTAAACCTGCTTGTTTCTATGGTAATGGATAATGTTACCTGAATGCAACTGTTCACAATGAGAAAAAAAAAGAAGTATATAACGCTGCACTATGAGCACTGCTGCTGGGCAGCTTTAGTTAGTTGTGAGTAGTTGTGTGAAAATTTAAATTTTTTTGAAAACATGTAAAGGAGTATGATTGCTTCAGTTTTATTTAAAATGTTTTCTAATTAAGAAAGAACTTTAGTGTATTATTTGGAGCTTGAGGTCTTAAGGCTGCTGGTTTATCTCCTCAGTCTGTGTCAGTCTTATCATTTTGATTATTGCATGCTCTTGTCTGCAGACAGCTGTAATGCAGAAACTGATTAATATTGCAACAGTCTGATACATATCTTTGTGATGTTTGTCTCAGTCACAAGCTCTACATAGAATCTGCCATAGAAAATGGTCCCCAAAAATCATGGCGTGATGAGCAATAAAATATGAAAACCTAAACCGTATCACATATTTGTTCTAATTAAGAAAGAGCTTAATTCCTGAAGGTAAATTTAAGTCCTAGAGCACAGTGGTCTGCTGCTGGTTTATCTCGTCTGTGTCAGATCTACTAAATTATTATTAAGCCATTAATATTGCAAGAGACTGACAGAAAAACAATGAAGATGTTTATATTAATGAACAAGAAGTCAAGTAGAAATACAGTAGTTGAAGGAGACACTAGAAGATAATAGACTCTACTGATTTATTAGGTACACCAAGGTACAACTAACACAGTCTAATGCAACAATTCTGCAAAAAAATGCAACCTTTATGAAGATTATATAATCTACATTATAATGTCGTCACTCATTCATATAAATGGGGGAAAAAAACACACGCAAACTACAAACAACAACTTCACAAATGACCATAAAGTTGATTCAACACCTCTTTAAAACAGATTCAGTACAAACCTTCATGACTGCAGGGCTGTGGTGTGTGTTGTGTGTACACTGTACAGTATGTGTTCAATTAACATTTCCAAGGCCTGCCTCTCCATGACTGTAAAGTCTATAATGTTCACCATCTTAGTTTAAGCGTGCTAATGGTTTCTAATTGGCACTAAGCACAAAGTACAGCTGAGGCTGCTGGATATTATGTTTTGCAAGCCAAACTAAAGCTTTGGACAAATTGTAATTTTGACCTGATGGCATAAGTTAAGAGATCATCAGAGTTATTACAGCTCCTGAAGGGATCGTGAATGTGTGTAGCAGATTTCACGATAATCCATCCAATAATTATTCAAGTCAAAATCACAAATGTGAACGTTAAAGTCAGAGGATCAGTAAAGTCACTAGGCTTCATCTTCTGGAGACCATGAACATCTTTTTTAAAAATTATATGGCAATCAATCCAGTAGTTGTTGGAATACTTTAGTCTGGACCAAAGTGCTGGCCCGACTTATATTGCCATCCATGAAACTGAAACTAGCATGGTTAAATAAATGAAAGTCGATGAGTAATAGTTCATTTAGTCTCGCCTTTCTTTGATTTTGTTAAAACATGCAACTTACAGAGACATAAAACTTTAAAAAAAAATTTAAAATCTATAATTGGGTCATTATATTATTATATTTGTATAATTCATAAGAGCTAACATCCTGCATTTCAACACTTTACAGATCTACTGTTTGTTTTCACATCACCATCGTGCCTGGTTATTTGTGGTGTCTCTCCTTCGTGCTGTTAAACTGATTTATTTTGTAGCAGCTCTCAGTGTTGGTGAGTACAAAGCCACTCGGGTGTTTGATTGTTTTAGCTGCTTGTTTTTTTTCCTAAAATGAGCAGCAGGAAGCCTTTCCTGTTTTGAATACACTATGAATAGAAGAGAAGTGTGTGTGTGTCTGTTTGTGTTTGTGTGTGTGTGTGTGTGTGTGTGTGTGTGTGTGTGTGTGTGTGTGTGTGTGTGTGTGAAGGAGAGAGAGGGAGAACAAAATACATGAAAAGTTAACAGGTACAGGTTTTTTTTTTTTATCCCGACATTTACTGTCAATGTAATGACTCTACACATCTCTCTGTATCTCTAAAGCCACATATGCACATGACAGGATAAGTGATGCACACACACTTACTCACACACACAGTCAGCCCGTCATTGTGGTGCTGACTTACTGTATTCTTCCCTTACGTCTGTCTCACGACACTCCTCTTCATCCCCCTCCTCTTCACTCCAGGAAACAGGACACAATAAACTTCCAGCTTCTGTTTCTCCCACTTCCAAGTGGAAGTAGATATGTGGGAAGCACTTTGTATGTGTGTGTGCATTAAAGCAGTGGAAAAATGGACCTCCTGACCCCTTTATGCTCCCTCCTCTCTCACGTAGAAGAAACTGTTTATATCATCAACATAAATCTAGCCCGCACGACCCCCAAAACACTGACACAAACACATCCACAAACACCCTCATAAACACACACACACAGACACACTCAAGCGTGCGACTCAGTGGGCCATCACACATTTTAAAAAGGGCAGTTTCATTTCTTGAAAGAAGCGTGAAACGCTCCGGATCAGTGGATTCAGTTGGCAGGCGGCTGAGTGATTATTGAATCAATACAAAGGGAGAGAAGCTGATGATAATTAAGATTAGGAGAGCACAGCCCACAACTGATTTCAACACTTCAGCACAAACAAACTTTATCTGTAGTCCAGGATCTCACACCAAACAAGAAGTAGAAATTGTAGTGTTTCCAAAAAAGATTATCTTGATTTACAGCCTTGGACAATAGTTGCCAACTGTTAGCTGACAATTAGACCGTGCATGAGACCAAAAAGATTTAATTCAGGATCTGTGTGAAAAGGAAAAAGAAAGCTTCCTTTTCCACCTTTCCTGCCCATTTTAAATGTGTTATCTGTGATAAAGCTGAAAGTCCTCTCATTAGTTGACTTGGTAGACTGAATTATTTGTGTAATTTGGGTCTTAATGAGATCTATGTCACCCACAGAGGTGATGAGTGTGGCAGGGTGGCACGCTGTTTCACTCAGGAAGCAAGAAATAAGAAAAGAAGATATTTTCACAAGTGTTGGTATTTTGTTTAGTTTATTACACACACCTTAAACAGTATATAACAGGCACTGCAGCACAAAACAAATCTAATAACAGTATTTACAAGAGAAACCCACAGTGAGGGAGAAGACAAGTCATGGACCAGCAGACTGCTTCTTACTTACTCTCACACACACACACACACACACACATATATACATATATATACATATATATACACACAATATATACACATACATACAGCACAAGCAAACACTAGCTGGAATGTAAACTGGAGGACTCAGACTCTGTGGTCGTGGAGGCCCCGGGGCGTCTTCGTGGTAGGATCTTCAAACTAGAGGCTCGGCTCAGTGTGAGGGCCCTGCGGGCTGAACTCTTGAACCCAGCCCCCAGGAAGGCGTACAGCAGTGGATTCAGGCAGCAGTGTGCAAATGCCATGGGCTCAGCCACCGCCAGCCACACACCCAGGATGGCCTCTAGGCGACAGCTGCGGGGCAGGACCTCCAGGCGCAGCATGGCGTCCACAGAGATGCCTGCTCCATAGGGCAGCCAGCACACGAAGAAGCAGAGAACCAATGCGATGGTGGTCCTGACTGCTCGACGCTTCTGCCTCTGGCCCCCCAGAGGGCCTCGGGTCAGCCTGGTGACAATGACGCAGTAGCACACCAGGAGGACAAGGCCTGGAATCACCAGACCTACCAGGACCAGCTGCAAGTGGAAGACTGCAACCCAAAGAGGAGCGCTGTCTGCTGGGTAGAATCGCTGGCAAAGGGTGGCCCCTTCTCCTCCTTCCTGAGTCCGAGCAAATATCAAGTCAGGCACTGCCAAGAGGGCAGCAGGCAACCAGGCACCTGCAGGGAGAGAAGATAAGTAAGGAACTGAGGGAGTAGCAAGTAAGGAAGAGAAAGGGTTTGAAAGGGAGAAAGCATCAAAAAAGCAAATTAGTCTTTCGATACTCACCCACATAAACCAGTCTGTGTGCCAGCAGCTGCCTCAGCCCACCGGTGTTGGTGTCCGTGGCTCGGACCACTGCCAGGTAGCGGTCCAGGCTGATGAACGCCAGGATGAGCACACTGCCGTACAGGTTGACCGTGTAGATAGCGTGCACACCAACGCAGGTGACTGCTCCGAAGCGCCAGTCAGCCATGGCTGCGTCCACGGCCCAGAATGGCAGCGCCAGAACAAAGAGGAGATCTGCAGCTGAGAGGTGGAGGCGATACCGGTCTGTGAGGCTGCACTTTGACCTGCGGACAAACACAGGAGAGCAAATCCAATCATTAGGCCTATTAGTTATTGTCAAGGACACAAAGAGCAAACTGGAAGCAACAGCCATCCAACCATCCTCTCACCTGCGTTGGCAGCCCAGCACTATGACGACCAGACCGTTTCCGGTGATGCCCAGGGTGAAGATGAGCGCGTAGACCACAGGCAAGAACACCTGCTGCAGCTCAGTAGTCATTATGTGCTCCACCTCACAGGGCTCCTCAAGTTCCATCCCGAGGTCTCCAGAACCAGAACCAGAGCCTGTGTCATTGTAGTTGTAATCCAAGACGATGTGCTGGAGACAGATGTTAGAGGATGTGATTAAGGGCACAGAGTGAGGAAGTAAAGGAAAGAACAACATCCTAAACACAGATTTGTGTATCACACATCACATCACTATCTTACCTCATAGTATGACATGATGGAGTTCCTCTCCTTCCTCAGCAGAGTGAAGTTGAGATTTCTGTCTGCATGGGTTATATAGTTGTGTTTATGCTCCTCCTCCAAACACACGTACACATCTGTGTTCCTGCTGAAACGTTTTTCCTGTTTTCGAGGTGTCAGGTGCTGATTCTATCACAGGATACTCTGTTGTGTGTGTGTGTGTGTGCACTGTTTGAATTGTTTTTCTGAGACCTCTGGTTTGTGATAATCTGGATCTATTGGCAATAGGAAAGAAACAGACAATGTGTAAAGTGTGTGAGAGAGACAGTATCTCTCCAGCCTCCACGCTCTGTCAAATCAGGACAAGCAGCAGGAGTTTCATACAGTACTTGTTGTGTTTGCGTCACTGTCCTATATGATGCATGAGCATGCATGAGGCGGTGACACAAAGACGCCGGGGGAGGAGAAGGAGCGTGGTATTCTGCAAGTGAATAGGGGGTGATTATCAGTTCTGTTCTGGTGAGGCTGTTAGACTCCAGCTTATCTTTCTGTTAATGAACCATGAGCGTGCCTTTGTGATATTAATGTGTCACCTTTCTGAGAACAGAATCACATTACAACACCAAAGCAAGCAGGAGCACATCCCACTGGAGTCTCCCATTACCACGCGTTACAGAATAAACTGACAATTTAAAAAATCTTTTAAAATAAGATTTTAAAATGAATTTAAAGGATGAATTTTAAAACACAATTTTTTTTAAATTTGTCAATTCATAATTCTATTTCTCAAATAAATAAATTAGAATTGAAAACTTTTAAATTGTACTTTGTGTCTTTCAAGTTCCATCATGTCCTCATTTGCTTACCGCTTTAACATTTACAGTTTCAATTTTATATTATAATGTTTTAATATAAAAAATGTTTAAGATGCACAGAGCAAAGACCGGTGCTCCGATTGCCCAATCAGAACACTGCAGCAATCCATGTGTGTGACGCTGAGTCGGTCAGCAGACACATTTCCTGGCTTGGTGCTGACAGTTCTGTCTAAATCCTCATCCTCTCTCAATACATTAATCCCATAAGTAAACATCAACACCCCCCCACCAAGAAAAACAGCCAAACCTCCAAGACTGAACCTCATCCCCTCCTTTCTTTCTCTTTTTCTCCACCCTTCCTCCACATTCACTGGTATCAGCACAAACATCTCAAAAATAACACTCAAATGTAGAACACTGACTGACGCAAAGGGGCCGGTTCCTGGCTTATCTGATAGTCTTAATGGAGCTTTTTCACAGCAGCCATTTTAACATGAAATAGTAGGGTCAGCACAGGTGTTACCAATGATACTAATTAAGTTTCTGTTCCATTTAGTGCAGCAGAGACTTTCCAGTGAGCCTACATGCACCACAGCAGCACCCTGACTCTGTCTGACCTGAATGGAACGGGACCTTAATTAGTATCATTGGTAACACCTGTGTTTAAATACTATTTCATGTCAAAATGGCTGCTGTGAAAAAGGTCTAGCGCTGTTGCACTGCTGAGGTTTAAATAACATTCATTACAGGCTCTGCTTCATTTAGAAATAACACACTGACTCATTAAATGATTGTTATTATTATTGTTATTAACTCCACATGTGCTTTTCAGGCTGTGTGTTTTCTGTGGAAAGGCACACTGTGACACAGGGCTGATATACAGTAACTGGAGAGCTGATTCCTTCATTAAGTGGCACCACCATGTGGACATTTGGTGAAATGGTCGCACATTGTACTATGAGAGGTGTCTAGATCAGTGCTTCTCAAACTTTTTACATTGTGTACCACCTCAGAAAATATTAGGCTGTCCAAGTATCACAGTTAAAATACAGCAGTGCCGGCTCACGCTACTCAACTACAGACAGTTTACAGACTTATTATTCCTAATAAGAAGATTATTTAGTGTTTACTGGTACCAATCGAAGAACCAAAACTGATTTTGTGGGAAAGTCCTCTTTCAAATAGTTCCATGTGTCCACTTACAACTTATCAGGCTGATATTAAATATTAACCTATTTTAATTTGTTTAAATTTATGTAATTTTAAATTACATTTGTGTCATCTTACCTATCTACCATTACAGGGAGGCACCACCAGTAGTACATGTACATGAATTAAATAAATAAACAAATCTCTTTACAATTGTATAGACATGGTGACCAGAAATTACTCATTCAACAGTGTTTTATCATTCATAAACAATGGGCCGAGAGACACTGTGTCCCAAATTTACCAAACTATTAAATGTACATAGTACACTAATCTTTACAGTTACTTACTATCTGCCATCAGACTTCAGAATGCCAATTAAATGTAACTTCATTTTTTGCATTTCCGAATACAGCTTCCATTTCCTTAGTGCATTGTATTGTGGGATAACTCTTCTAGTGTGAAGGCACTAAAAACTCAAAACCTGCTAATTAGCACGTCCTAATACACTTCTCAAACCGTAGTATAACTGGTGGTACACAAGCTCCCGTGAGTGGAATGCAGAGGAAGAAGAGCCAAAATGTGATGTGGGGATAGTAAGCAGAGGTACAAATGAAAAACAAAACCAAAATGAAAAACACTGTAATCATGACTCCAAACGGGAAATATTAGGAAGAGGAGTGCAGATCAGGAGTAACCCTTTTCCACCCAAGTAGCTCAGGTTCTTGGACCAGTTTCATTACGGATTCAACAGTCAACAATAAAAATTGTTCCTATAAGGAATAAACCTGCCTCCTCGTGAACTGTCTGTAGCATTTGTAATACTGCTGGTCCTCAAAGAGATTAATATAATCTGAGGTGGTATGTGGTGTGAAAACTTTGAGAAACACTCAGGGACACAGCTAAGAGTCATGTAAAATACTGAAAGTTCTCATAGACTACTGGTGATGGAAATGTTTAATCTGTCATGGCATACATGTTGTATGAAACTTAAAGGGCATTTTGAAATGTAAAAAAAGAAATAACGTGGAACTAAAGCAGAACTTTGCCTACAAAACTCGCATACACTAACAGGTATTTGAGTTCAGTAAAAAAGTAAAAGACTTCGGGTAAATGCCAAAAAATAACAGAACCATAGCCAGACTTAACATACACAGAAGATCAATTAAACATAGATAAAAGCTTTACCAACACTTGAAAATTTAACACTGCAGTCGTGAAACTATAGCTTAAAAAAAAAAAAGAAAGTCAGTCAGTCACCTCGCTAACGGGTTTCTCTGACGATCATGCTGCTGTTGCCACGCAACTGGGCAAGCAAGTCTCTGAATCCACGAGTCTTCTTAGGTGTTTTCTGCTTGGGTGACGCCCCTCTTAACTTGGTGTTTTCCAGGGTGACTGAGGTGGGAATCAACTCAACAGTCAGATATGTGTCTGCTGAACCATTAGGTTCTTGCTCTTTACACCCCTCAAAACCAGGACTGCTACTGTGCACGCTGGCTGGGAGGAGACTGTTGTCATCGGTACAGTCCATGCTGATGTGCTGGCGGCGATTATTGCTGTTGAGATGCTGCGGCTTTGCGACTTGAGGACCTTGAGATTCATCTCTTGTCCTCTTCCTCCTGTTCTTCTTCCTCTGGTTTTTCACTGGAGCCTTGATATTCTGTCTAAGGTTCCTGAAACAAAAAAAAAAGAAGCAGTACATTCAAGTTACCTGTGATATAAAAAGTGATCGGCTTTGCTGCTGCAGGGAATATGTGTTGTGAGTACAGATGCATTACCTCCGAAGAAATGCGTGCTGCCTCCAGCAGGCTGACGGTTCCACACACTGCTCAGTTTGCTTTGCACCGTTCTTGACCATAAGTCTTTCACTAACCAGCTGTATGTGGGCCAAAAGCTTCCTGATGAAACAGAGAGATGCATTTATAGTCAGTAGACAGCATGTGAATTTGCGTGGCTACTCATGTCGTACCTTAATGCCAAGAACCCTCCCACACACTGCGCACACACAGGAAATCTTACCCTCTTGCATTAGGCAGCCTCCTTGGTGTCCACTTCTTGAGCAGGACCCACTGGTCACATGTCAGGGACTTGGGATCTGAAAAACAAACCAGAAAGAGTTGCACATGTCAGGATGCATCTGCAGACATCTCCTCTGACTAATGAATGTGGAAGTTAATCAGCCTAAAAACACTGGTATGAAAAAGATAATGACACTGGCTTTGGAAAAAGTTTTTCTCTGTACTAAAAGTGCTGTAGCAGCGACGCACTTTCCCCACAGAGACATTACATTGTCCGTGTACTCACTATTGTCTAAGAGTTTATTTTTAATTGGTGCTTTCATCTTCTTTGCCTTCTGGTAGAGCTTCCGGCAGGCTGAGCACACACCCTGCAAGGGCCTGTGTTTCTTGGGAGTGGAGTGCCGTTTGAGGGAAGGACCAGAAGCTACGCTGCTGGTAACAGAGTAACAGTCTTCATCTGAATGGTCCACTCCTTCATCAACCACCTTTAAAAGCTCCCCTCCATCCTCCTCAGCGACATGTTTAGCATCATTTGTACTGTTGATGATGTCAATGATGTCACGGACGCTCCCATCATCTGCATCAACTATGTTGTCGACGGCTTTGGTCTTCCTCTGCCCTGCCTTCGGCCTCTTACCGCTCAACCTACGCTGGATAACATCTTTGTTAGGGCTGGGGCTTCTTTTGGGGCTCTTCGTGGAGCCTTTTGATAGTCTGGAGGAGCGTCTGGGATACATGGGTCCGCCCCACTTCAGGGAATACTCAAACGATCTGTGTGAGGGAGAGCAACCACAACAACCTCTGATAAAGCATCTATAGAGTGTAATATGCTGCTGTGCAATCATTAAAGTGTCTGAACGAATGAAACCTTTTTTCTCCATGCGATCTTACCTATAATATTCTATTCTTGTGACTGATGTATGAATGAACAACTCCAAGCCATCTGCCTCATAGCCGCTGTCATCTGTAGGACTGTAATTTGAAGCAACCATGTTAAAAGACATGATCAAAACAATGGAAACACGAAGAAATACATATAGAAATATCACACTAACCCACTGTAAATCCTGCACGTATAACTCAGTAGAGCACAAAGCTAACTTTGTATTTAGCCTTTAGCCCCAGCACTGTCAAATATCTGCTGTGTGTCAGTCTGTGCTCATGTCATTAAAGCCCACTTTGCATCATGTAAGCACATTATCAACTGATATACAGAACTGGGTTTAAACGCGAGGTCTCTCCAGAAGGCAGAGCCTCCTCATGAATAGGTAACGATGGACAGCTCACCTGTGTACCTCTGTTTTAGCTGCTACTTTAGTGATGAATACTATTAAACTATGTTTTCTGCAAACCAACCGATACACGACAGTGAGCCACAAACTATCGATCCGTGTTGGTCCGAAACAAATCCGACAAGAAATCGTCGTTACTGTGGTTGAGCTAGTTTTAGCATCCCGGCTAGGCTAGCCACACTAACATAAACAATAGGGCTCACAGGGAGGACGTCAGAGGTACGACAGTGATTCACTAACGGCTGTAAAAACTTACTTCATCTCATATTGTTCACATCTAACGTGGTCTGACATGTTCAGTGTTGTCTTTACTGACAGCTAAAGCGCTAAAAGCTAACACTAACACAGAGCGAGGCGCTTACTTGTGAACATACTGGAGCGCGAGGACAAACTACTTAAACATGCGCGCGCGGCGGAAGAGCATTCTGTTAACGTGACGGATCTTCTTCTGTGGGGTTAAACGGCAGTTGGCATCCAGTACCGCCGCCCTATGGCTTTATCCATCCACTAAAGGTGTGTAAATAGTCCGTTTGCCTCCAAAAACCTAAACCCCCGTGCTACCACACTAAAGCACCCGGCCCTCTCTCTCTCCTGTAGCCAGGGACGTTTCCAGGTGTTTGGGGGCCCTATGTAAGATGCTATTTGGGGGCCATATTGTCAAACTCTGAGGGAGAGATTTTAAACCCTTTCAGATGATCTGTGGTGATGCAGCAGATTATCTGTTACATTTTAAGAGGAAAACAGGCTTCAGTGCATTAATAAATGCAACAAATGCAGCATGTTCCTAAAAAAGTAAACTTGGAAAACCAGGTGACATAACATAAAAACTCTCTTCACCAATCCAAAACAGTAAAAAAGAAATAACTTAACTCACATAGAATAGAATAGAATAGAATAGAATAGAATAGAATAGAATAGAATAGAATATACTTTATTAATCCCTTGCGGGAAATTCTTTCGTCACAGCGCTCCAGTGTACAAAGGTAACGAATATTATAACAGCAAAAATTACAAAGTTAAAAACTATAAGAATAAATAAGAATCAACCTAAGAATAAAATTACAAAGCTAAAGAATAAGAATAAAATTACGAAGTTAAAGAATAAGAATAAAATAAGAATAAAATTACAAAGTTAAAGAATAAGAATAAAATAAGAATAAAATTACAAAGTTAAAAATTACAAAGTTAAAAACTATAAGAAAAACCTCAAAAAATGTGCCCCTCCCCCTCCCCATCTTAACAATATATACAGAAGAAAATATAAGCTTATTTATCGTACAGAAGAATTGTACAGTTTAATGGCCACAGGCAGGAATGATTTCCTGTGGCGCTCTGTGGTGCAGCGTGGTGGAATGAGTCTCTTGCTGAATGTGCTTCTGTGGCTGGTCAGCACGTCATGGAGAGGATGGAGAGAGTTGTCCAGTATGGACCTAATCCTGGACAACATCCTTCTTCAGAAAACTTTATGTACAAATGTAGTGGTGTGTTCAGTTATTTCTGATGTGAACAAACTTTTTATGAATGACCCCATGATGACGTCACGTTTTCACTGTTGGTGCTGGAGTTTTATTTCACTGAGCTCACAGCTTTTTAAAAGACAGTGATGAAAAATATTTTGACTTCATCAGGTTTTTATTAGTCAGGAAAATGAATACTGATCAGCCTTCACCACTGCAGCTGGAGGTTTTTTACGTGACCCCCTGATGACGTCACGTTTAAAAACTCAAACCCCCTATGCACGAGGACAGGTGTCGCCGGGTGCGGTGGCGCGCGCCTGTAATCCAAGCTACCGGGAGGCTGAGGCTGGAGGATCGTTTGAGCTCAGGAGCTCTGAGCTGCAGCGGACTATGTTGATCGGGTGTCCGCACTAAGTTCGGTATCGATATGGTGCTCCTGGGGGAGCCCGGGACCACCAGGTCGTCTAAGGAAGGGTGCACCGGCCCAGGTCGGTAACGGAGCAGGTCAAAGCCCCCGTGCCACTCAGTAGTGGGATCGCGCCTGTGAATAGACGCTGTAGTGCAGCCTGAGTAATACAGCGGGACCCAGTCTTTTTACACTCTTTGTACTGTTCAACAAACAGCTGGGACAACACACACGGTCAACAACAAGCTCTTCCTATGTTCAACAGCTTCATCACTGCTTTTCATTTTCTTGTTGCCATGAGAAACCTCCAGAAAACACTAGTGTTTGTTTGTCCTACAGCGCCTCCACCTGGAGGAGAGCAGCAATGAGCAGCAGTCACAGCAGTCAATGGAACAACACACACTCAGTAAACTAACAGGTTTTTCTGTCAGTGACTCAATGAACTTCATCCAGTGAGTTGGTGTGGAGCAGCAGGAGGACAACAGAGCAGTTGCAGGAATTTCACAGATTACCACAGAGGGAAGGAGAATAGTTGTATTTTTAAATGACTGAGTGCTCCATGAATGCTTATTTTAGTCTGTCATTCTGTACAAAGACCATAAGAAGAAGATAACCACTAGATTTTTTTCTCTATATATATTTTTTTTACTCAAAATGCGTCATGGAAAGCCCTGGCCTCAGGAAGGTAATCCAGTACAAGTACAATGAATTTTGTAATAGAGGGGGCCTCTTTGAAATCACATTGAATGTTGTCTCTGTTTCCACTGCAGCTCTCTGGTGGCTTGT